>PVIA01002422.1:0-146857 GCA_004024845.1 Tonatia bakeri | reverse complement strand
CCAGAGGCAATAATGGAGGAACCGGGACCTAGAAAGAGGCAGGCAGTCCAAGGTAATTCATCTGCTGTCACAAGAGGGTGGCCATACAGCAAAACAAAGTATGAGAGAAAAAGCTAATAGGAAAAGTCAAGGAGCCACTAAGGAATCTCCAGCTCCACTTGTGGACTTGAACGAGCTGGACCCATGGCTTGGCTCCAAAGTTGAGGAGCATCAAGTATACCTCCAAACTTTCTGTGTGCGCTTAAACAGCCAACAATCCAACCACTGGGGCGTGAACCCTCCAGCCTGACCTTTACACAGCAGGGCTGTAGTTCAGGTTTGCAGAAATTATCCTGTGGAGCAACAGGTGTTTATCCTGCACAAAACCAGAGTGATACAACAAGCACTAAAGCTATGTCACCCATCTGAAAGGTTTTCGTAAGGAGGCAGGGAGACTTGTGGATTTTAGAGGTCAGAATGTTCAAATGAGGTAGTGATAAAAGAGCTATTTCCAATGGTGGACTAAAATAGGAAGTTTTTGTTTTGTTTTGTTTTTTGTTTGTTTTTCTTTTTTTTATGTGTAAGGCCTTCGCTAGTAATCAGAATTCTCCAAAATCAGAATTGGCTGCTTTTAGAAACTGAGCTCCCTGAAACTGGAAGTGTGTGAACACAAGCCATGTGGTTGCTGTTCAGAGCTAATATACGAAAGAATGGGGACTTGAACTAAAACCTGTCCAACTCAAAGAATCTATAAAAGTCAAGGAAATAGCCCTGGCTGGTGCAGCTCAGTGGATTGAGTACGGGCTGCAAACAAAAGGGTTGTTGGTTCAATTCCCAGTCAGGGCACATGCCCGGGTTGTGGGTCAGGTCCCCCATAGGGGGCATGTGAAAGAGGCACCCACACACTGATGTTTTTCTCCCTGTCTTACTCCCTCCCTTGCCTTCTCTCTAAAAATGAATAAATTAAATCTTTTTAAAAATGTTAAGAAAATACAAGGTGGAGAGGTTAAAAGCAGCAGCAAAAACAAATACAAAAAAAATATTTCCCAAGAGTATATAAAGTGAATTTCATACCTAGAATTATTCATTAAAACAAAAATGTTTAATTAAATGAATGATCATAAAGATGGTCTTTTTCCCTCCCCTTCTCCAGTTTTGTAACAGAGTGCGAGTGCATGCACACAAGCAAGATATCCGAGGAACACCACCAGCTGAGGCTGGCACAATTGAAATGCTAAAAATGTCATAGTTCGCACACTGTCATAACTTCCCTCCTCTGTGTATATTTCCATGATAAAGAGAAAGCTCTGAATAATCTAAGCATTGCTGTCTGCAATGCAGTAATGAGAGAACATGGGCCCTGATGAATTGCAAATGGAGTCAGAGCCCCAGCTTGTGACTTGATGAGCCAAGACAGACCAGTCACAGACCTCCACACTCCATTGTAATCAACACCTGATGATGCTCTGCTGGGAAACTGTCCTCAATGATATATGGTTCCATTAGCCAACTAGTACCTGGTTGGTCTCCTTTGCCTGAGACCTCCAACCTTTTTAGTTCTGAGTCTAGACAACTGAGCATTAAGGAGATTGAAGGTCCAAAGAATCTTGAAAGATAACTTCACCTAAAAGGAAATGCCCCTCGAAGTCTTAGAACAGTTAAAATTCAAAATAGCAAAAGAAGAAGAGATTTTAAAAATAAGAAAATAACTGCTTTGAAAGTGAAGGAAATCTGGTTAGCTCAGCCAGTTTAGACACCAAAGCTCATGAAAATTGATGTCATCTGCTCAGCCGTGTGGCTCAAGAGGAGACAGAGGTGGTTTATTCCACGTAGAGATTTAACAATGAAAAGGGACTTAGCGTATTCATAGGCCTTCTCCCGTAGGATTATCACAAAATGTCTGTGAGCTTTCCACCATTATTCTCATTCTACAGAAAATGAAGCAGGTTCAGAGAAGTTAAGCCATACACTCCAGGTAACCCATCTGGGAACAAGAGAGGAATGGAATGAAATCAATACCTTTTGAGTCCAAGTCTCTTTCTAGAACCTAGCACCATGTTCCTCAAGAAGGTCCCCTTTCAGCTGGCAACTAACTGTGAGAGGTTCTCTAAACTCTATATTCTTAACTGAGCATTTTTACCATAACTGGCCTATCACCAAGCATGTATTAGACATCTAATAAGTAACTAGTAGTTTTCTTTCTTTGGTGAACCTTATCATCTAAGCTTCAGCTCACTTCCTCCCCTAATATTCATCAAAGACCTTTCCCTGCCTTGGCCGGTGTGGCTCTGTTGGTTGGAGCATTTTCCAGAACACCAAAAGGTTGGGGGTTCAACCCCCAGTCAGGCCACATACCTGTATTGCAAGTTTTATCCCCCGGCTGGGGTATGTATGGGAGCAACCAATTGATGTCTCTATCTCACATTGATGTTTCTCTCTCTCTCAATCTCTCTCTCTCTCTCTCTCTCCCCACCCCCACCCTTCTAATATCTCTAATATCAATAAACATATTTTTAAAAAGACCCTTCCCCCGCTGGTGGTCTCTGAAAAATCACTGGTTTCTAAAGTGCCAAAAACACTGTATGGAACAAAAGACTTAGAACTTTTCCCTCCCATTTGATCAAACCACTTCAGGGAAGGTCTGTATCTGATTGATTATTCCAGTCACAGAACTGTTGTATACAGTTATTTAAATCCTTCAAGTCCTCGAAAAAGGTTTGCAAAATGGAAAAGTCGGCTCTGGCATAAGGAAATTAGGGTCTTGTTACACAGCCAAGATGTACACACGTAACAGACATTGAAGTAGATCATTAAAGGCTGAACTGTGTGCCCCAGATTTTAACTGCTGTACAGACAATCCCCAAGGAACAGTCTCCAGAGAGCAAAGCACACATACACACCTCCTTCATCCCATCTCTGAGGTGTCATCTTCTTCTCCCAAGGACTGGGAGAAGTGTCTGAGTCAGGTTATTGCCCCACCTAGAATGGATTTCTTAACCGGAATAAGATCAGTGATGAAAAGGTCAAGTCTCAGGTCAAGAGAAACATTCATATCTGAAATTCGGAAACAAATCAGAGGTTCACATAAAACGGATGAAGGGCAAAATTGAAGATTCTCTTTTGGGTTTGAATGGTTAGTTCATGTAAAGAAATGACTTACTCACATAGCCTTTGTTATTTCAACACACAATGTCTCCAACCTCCACGTGTACTAAATAGTAAAGAAATAATTTGCAATCTACATAATAAAGCTCAAACTCCCTAGACTAACTAATACTGAAAGGCCCCCATTGGCTGACCTCAGACTGACTTCCTGACCATCCCCCCAACTGCGTTTTTCGTGCTCCACCAAAACTAAACTACCCCCTAACCTTAGCCATATGTAACCCCTTTTCCCAACCTTCACGAGTTTCCTCAGGCTATTTGCACTGCCTCAAGTATCTTCTCCATGTGCTAATCTGGCACTTTTCCAGAACTGCCCCCCAAACAAAGCCAGTTTTTTATAATCTTCCATCCTCCATGGAATTCTTAAAGTATTACCTCTTTAAATTGTGTACTTACTTGACATTTTAAAGTGACATTTTAGTAGTAAGGATTTTTTATTATTATTAATTCTTGCTTCTAGGCTTCAAAATGCTTTTCATACTTTAGGTAATATTCGGACTTCTCTAAAACTAGTAAAAATAGTTCCATTTTACAGGTGAAGAGTCACAAGAAGTATACTCAGGCACAAAGGACCAGAACATGGCTGATCTCAGTAAATGTTCCACACGCACTTAAGAGCATGTACTCTGCTTCGGTGGGTGAGCTGTTCTGTCAAAGTCAGTCACATAAACTACCAACAAAGAATTGGAAATTGAATTTTTAATACCATTTTTACAAATCATATGTATAAAATGTTAGGTACAAGTCTCACAAAAAAAGGTGCAGGATCTATAAACTAAAACCTATAAAGCATTGCTGAAACCTAGATAAATGGAGAGAGATAAAGGGCCCATGGACCAGAACACGATGTTTCTAAAATGTCAGTTCTCCTCAAAATGATCTATAGACTTTATGTGATCCTAATCAAAATTCTAGAAGGCTTCTTTGGAGGATAGAAATTGGCAAACTGATCCTCAAATTCATATGGAAATGCAACTTTGATAAAGAAGAATAACTTGGAGGACTTACTCCCAGACTTCAAGAGTTACGATGAAACTACAATAATCAAGATAATGTGACATCAGTGTCAAAATAGAAAAATAAATGAATGAAATGGAGTCCAAAAATACACTTGCTAGTATACAGACAATTGATTTTTGACAAAAGTGCAAAGGCAATTCAATGAAGATATTCAATAATATTAATAAACTTTGACTCATATCTCACACTGTATACAAATGTAACTAAAAATAGATCATGTATAAAACTTACAGCTGTAAAACATCTTTAAAAAGCAGAGGAGAACATCTCTGTGACCCTGACTTAGGCAAAGAGTTCTTAGATATGACACTGAAAGTATGACCCAAATGTAAATAATGAACAAATTATACTTCATCAAAATTATGAACTTTCCTCTGTTGAGAAACACTTACAATGAAAACTACAGTTCGGGAGAAAATATCTGCAAGTCACGTATCTGTTAAAAGACTTCTATCCAGAATACAGAAAGACTCTTGACACTCAACAGTAAGACAAAAACAATCCAACTTTTAAATGGGCAAGTTATTTGCTCAGAAACTTTACCAAAGAAAATACAGGGTCCAGAACAAATAATGCCCTTTTTATTACAAAATCTTTTATTACAAAATCATAAGCATGTATTTCTGTAACATAACAATATCGCACTCATTCAAGCCTTCCTTCTGCTGGACCCTGTATATAGATAGCAAACCAGCACATAAAAAGACACAATATTCTTAGTCACTAAGAATAAAACTTAAAATTGCAACACGATACAACTGTATACTTATTAAGTTATCAAATGAAAAAGACTGACCTTATCACCAAGTGTTGGTAAGGGTGGGGAGCAACTATAACTCATGTACTGTTGACAGAAATATGGAATGGCATACAACTACTTTGGAGAACAGGTTGCCATTTCCTGAAAACACTGCAGCTACGTCTGCCATGCGATCTAGTCATTTCACTGGGAGGTATTTGCCCAAGAGAAACAAGAGCGTATGTCCATACAAAACTTGTACAGGAAAGACATAGCATTTTTATTTGTAATAGCCAAACCTAGATTCAACCCAAATATTCATGGCAAATATATAAACCAATCTGGATATATACATACAATAAAATACTACCAGACAAAAAATAAAATGAACTATTGATACACTCAGCAACATGATGGATGCATTGCAAAATAACTGTAAGAGAAAAAAGCCATACAAAAACAGAATATGTGCTGCACATATCCTTTTACACGAAAGTATGCAAAATGAAAACTAGCCTGTGGTGACAGGAAGCAAAGCCCTGAATGTGAATACGCTGGGGGATGAAGAAGGTGGGAGGGAGAAATTACAAAGGAGCACAAGGAAACTCAGGGGCAGCGGGAGAGGTATGCTCATTGTCTTGACTGTAGGGATGACTGCATGGGTGTCTCCCTGCCAAAACTTAACAAATTTGTAGACTTTCATTCCTGTAGCTATTGAATATCAATCATACTTTGATAAAGTTGTATCTAAATATATGAAGGCAACTCATAGGATGACCTTAATTTTATTTTAAATACCATGTGTGAGCACTTAGAAATGTTTAACTCCATGAGAATATCTCAACCCTCCAATAGAGTCATCATAGTCGATATTTTCTAAGCTAGGTCAGCTCTTCTCCCTAATAGATGCTATCATAAAAATCGAGAATTGTATGTGGTAGTACCTCTCACAATTGGCCTCAATTAGTCATTTGACCAGCCTTCCTCTTCCCGAGACACCAGAGATAGTGTCTGTACCCTCCATCATCCCATCCCTAGGTCCCGGTACTAGTGAACACTCAGGAAGCGTTTCTTGAATATATATTGTCTTTGACCTCGTCTCCGGGTGATAAAAAGCAGACTGTTGATACATCCCATGACATATGCTAAAATGTAAGAAATGATTTTTGCTCTCTAGGCTTCTTTTCTTCATTTTCCCATTCACTGTACCGATATTCATTTGAGAAAAAAATTCAATATTTTAAAACATGAATCTTTGTTAGAATATATTAGCCTCTAATATCTGTTAGTAAGTTATCTGAGAGAAACAAAGACAAATGTTGTGGCATAGATTTCAGTTATTTTTAATGATCAAGTTGTGATAACTATAATGAATATATGAATAATACCAGCTTTGTACCTGATTGGTTACTAAACTGGCATTTTACACATCAGATAAAGGAAAGAGATTGTATAAACCTAAGGGAGACAGATTATATCATGAGTAATGATGTCCTAGTGAAACCTGAAAGCTCCCTTTGGGGCTGGAGCCTCTGGGCTAGAAGGTTCCTGAATCCATCCACACAGATGCAGGAGAGAACAGATTCCCCAACTATTATTCAGCATCTTAATTATGAAAACATTCAAACCCAATATTAGTACAACAGTAGTATTTGAAGAGAGGAGAATTAACACATCTTTTTTCCCTCACTCGTTCCCCAGCTGCTTATTACAAAGCTTCTGGATTACCACTTCTGGTATCTCTTACCAAGCATTTTAAATTAAAAAGTCTCCATTTTTAAAAGCCTTGTTTCAATAACAATCAGACAGCTACTGCTGGCTGCTGCCTCCAAAGCTCAGAGCAGCCAAAGGAGACATGGGCAACATGTCAGAAAAGCAGCTAAAGGAAAAAGCAGCCACAAAGGAAAAGTCATTTTCTCCCTCATGGCACACCTTGGTGGTAGTGCCTACCCAGGCCTCCCCTCTCTCACTTGGTACTTTAGAGAAACAAGCATCTCCTTTGTCAGCAAAGAAACATTGTGGGCACAGCCCTTGGCCTTAGATATTTTTGTGGACACTCAGGCGGTTAGATCAACAGTATACTTTTGGCTCCTCTCACGGTTGGAGTTGTCAAGCACCCTGTCTTCCTGCGACTTCCATGCAGTCACAAAGTCTGCTTCTACATCCTATAAGTCATCCCCTTTCTTCTCAACCCCACTATCATTACCTTAATTCAGGCCCTCTTTATCTCTTATCCAGAGACAATTTAGAACCTTAGGGTGTCTTAAATATTGAGAAAAATTTTGGTTTCTCTACCCTTACACACTTATAAAATAAAAAGCTTTCACTATATAAACATGAAAGTAGCTTCTTTCTAGACTTTTCTTCAAAATCTTAAGTTTAGTTCTGTTTCCACAGATACATTTGTCTAGAGAAGGCACTTGCGTTGAGTTTTGGAAGATAAATAGGACTAGCTAGGTGAAGGAGGAGAAAAGGACTCCCAGAGGGAAGAGCATGTGCTGGGGCACTTTGGGGTAAAGCAGGAGGATGCATTCATTCCCTGGCCCATGAGTGGAGGGGGTGCTGGAGAACTGGGACAGAAACTTAGACAAGCTGTGTGCTGAGCTAACTTTATCTTCCAAGCTATGGGGAAGCCAATGATGAGTTTCAAAATTTAAAACACCTTCAGGTCCTCCAAACCTCTTTCTGCCACTTTAGGTGCATCTGAGATCTATGGAAACTTTCAAGTATGCAAAAAGAAAACAAAAATAAAGCACCAAAACCAAACCAAACAAATCTAGTTTACAAAGCTAATAGCCATGATTCTGAAAACTAAATTTGCACCTGAGATTTATCTCACATTCTGTTCCCTCAGAGTTCTACCCAGTGGTCTCCATGGCCCAGGCACCATCTTTTCTCTTGTGCCCCCCAATATTCCCTAGCCTCACTCAGGGTCAAAGCCAAAGACCAGTTTGAAACCTTGCTGACCATTCTTAGAGCCTCTCATACCACCTGGTTTCCATCTCAGGGATTGGCCCACCCTCCCTTCCTACCTCCCACCCCCAGTGTAAATCCTTCTGGGGGGTGGGTTCCATTCCATATGCCTCAGGAGCTCCTTGGGCTGCAGGAGGAAGAAACTCCTACTCCTTCCTCACACAGGGAGTAGAGACACAAAGAACAAGACTTTCATCACTCAGCAACCTTGACATGCATGTATCAATATGTTAAGGGCTTAATTATGTCTCAAGAAATCCATATGTTGATGGTTCTAACCCCCAGTACCACAGAATGTGACTATATTTGGAGACAGGGTATTTGAAGAGTTCATTAAGTTAAAATGAAGTTATTAGGATGGGCCCTAATGTAATTTGACTGGTATCCTTATAAGAAGAAGAATTCAGGGCACAGAGTCACAGAGGGAAGATCCCATCTGAACATTCAGGAAACAGATGGCATGTAAAAGTCAAGGAGAGAAACCAACCCCCTGACACCTTAATCTCAGACTCGTAGCTTTCAGAACTATGAAAATTTAAAAATTTCCAGCCAAGTTGGAAGCATAGATAGATACACTTTGCCTCCTTGCACAACCAAAAGAAGGACAACGACAAAGTTAAAAACAAAAAAACAACCAGAACTACCAGAAAATTAAACTATATGGAAGCCTGACAACCAAGGAGTTAAAGAAGAAACATTCATCCAGACTGGTAGGAGGGGTAGAGACAGGCAGCTGGGGTGGAAAGGACTCACAGTAAGGCAGTGGCTGGCGGACTGGGCAGATGGCAGCTGGCAGATTTCAGCCTCACATTTGTGTGTGGAAAAACTGGGAGGAACAACTGGGGAGCAAGACAGACAGCACAACCCAGGGTTCCAGCACAGGAAAATAAAGCCTCAAAACCTCTGGCTGTAATAACCTGTGACAGTTGTGGCAGTGGGAGAAACTCCCAGCCACACAGGAGAGTTTGTTGGAGAGACCCACAGTGTCCCAGAATGTACACAAGCCCACCCACCCCGCTCCGGAATCAGCACCAGAAAGGCCCAATTTGCTTGTGAGTAGTGGGGGAAGTGACTGAAACCTGGCCGAGTGCTAAGCAAGCAGCATTGTTCTCTCTCTGACCCCTTCCCCACATACAGCACCAGGGGTTTCCCAACCCTAGTAAATACCTAAGGCTTTACCTCTTACAACGTAACAGGAGTGCTGAGACAAAGAAATATGGCCCAAATGAAAGAATAGATCAAAACTCCAGAAAAAGAACTAAGCAACGAAGACATAGCCAACCTATCAGATGCAGAGTTCAAAACACTGGTAATCAGGATGCTCACAGAAATGGTTGAGTATGGTCACAAAATAGGACGAAAAGTGAAGGTTATGCAAACTGAAATAAAGGAAAATGTACAGGGAACCAACAGTGATGGAAAGGAAACTGGGACTCAAATCAATGGTTTGGAGCAGCAGGAAGAAATTAGCATTCAACTAGAACAAAATGAAGAAACAAGAATTTGAAAAAACCAGGAGAGGCTTAGGAACCTCCAGGACAATTTTAAATGTTCCAGCATCTGAATCATACAGGTGCCAGAAGAAGAGGAAAAGCAAGAAATGGAAAACTTATTAAAAAAAAAAAAAAAACAATGAAAGAGAACTTCCCTAATCTGGCAAAAGAAATAGACTTCCAGGAAGTCCAGGATCTCAGGAAGTCTCAAAGATGTTGTACCCAAGGAAGCATACACCAAGGCACATAATTACATTACCCAAGATTAAAGATAAGGAGCAAATCTTAAAAGCAGCAAGAGAAAAGGAGACAGTTACCTACAAAGGAATTCTTATAACACTATCAGCTGATTTCTCAAAAGAGACCTTATAGGCAAGAAGGGGCTGGAAAGAAATATTCCCAGTCATAAAAGTCAAGGACCTACATCCAAGATTACTCTATCCAGCAAAGCTATCATTTAGAATGGAAGGGTAGATAAAGTGCTTCTCAGATAAGGTCAAGTTAAAGGGGTTCATCATCACCAAGCCCTTATTATATGAAATGTTAAAGGGACTTATTTAAAAAAAAAGAAGATCAAAAATATGTACAGTAAAATGACAATAAACTTACAACTATCAACAACTGAACCTAAAAAAAAAAAAAACTAAGCAAACAACTAGAACAGGAACAGAATCAGAGAAATGGAGATCACATGGAGGGTTATCAATGGGGAGCAGGAAGAATAGGGGAAAAGGTACAGGGAATAATACACATAAATGGTAGGTACAAAATAGATAGGGGTGGTTGAGAGTAGTATAAGAAATAGAGAAGCCAAAGAACTTATAAGTACAACCCATGGACATGGAACTAAGGGGCAGGGGGTAGATGCTGATGGGATGGGAGATGCAGGGTGGAGGGGAATAAAGGGGGGGAAATGGGACAACGGTAATAGTATAATGAATAAAATATACTTTAAAAAATTATGAGAGGGAATTTCAGGGGAAAGGGGGAAGGATTTACAGGAAGAAGTATAAAGGACACGGATAAAAACTAGGGGCAGGTGGAAATGGAAGGGAGGAGGGGAGGGCTGGGTGGGTGGGTTGGGATGGGAGTAAAAGAGAAAATTGTACTGCAACAATTAAAATAAAAAATACAAAAAACAGTATGAGAAGTTATTTACATTTATGTTATTTATACCAATCAATCTGTAGTACTTTGTTATGGCAAGCTTAGCAAACTAAGACAATACATAACTAGACAGTGAACATTATTTTTCATAAGAATTCCTCTTAGGAGGAACTCTTCTTATAAGAGAACTGCATGGATCAGTGTAGAGAGACGTCAAAAGCACGGCCTGCATGGCCCGGGTCTGAGTCTGCTGACGCCTCGGCTGCAGAAGCAGGTGCAGACAAGTGAAGGATTTTGGCTGCTGTTTAACAGAAGAACCACAGAAGCTGGGGGAAGGGTCCGTGAGTGTGTTAGTTTCCCATCACTGTTATAACAAATTACCACAAATTAGTGGCTTACATGAATTTATTTTACAGTTCCAGAGGTCAGAGGTCCAAAATCATTCTTATGGGATTAAAATCAAGGTGTCAGCAGAGCTGCCCCTTCCTTGCCTTTTCCAGCCTGCAGAGGCCACCTACAGCCCTTCCCTCATGGCTGCATCTTCAAAGAGCACCTCTCCCATTTCTCTTTTCACTGTCACATCTCCTTGTTTTAAGTCTTCCTTTTCTGCCTCCTGCATTTTCTGTAACCTTGTGGTTATGCTGGGCACACCTGGGTATCATCCAGTCTGCTCTTCCCATCTCGAGAGTCTTAACTTAGTCACATCTGCCAAGTCCCTCCTGCCCTGTAAGGAAACATATTCACAGGCTCTGGGATTTGGAGGTGAATATCTTTCAGGGAGAGGGCATTACTCAGCTTACAACACTGAGGAAAATCACAGGGTGGCATGGCTCAGGACAGGCTAAGGACATAAAAATGTCAAAGGGGACTTTCTGGGTGGAGATCTATGTGCTATGATCCCAGCCCTTGACCCCATAAATCTTCAGCTATCACCACCTAACCACAAAATGCTTGGCAAGTTGGATTTGAGTTCCCCCAGCAGCAGATACTGAGATAAGAATTAAGTAGTCTATTTGGGAGATGATACAGAAGTAGAGAAATGACCCAGACTATGGAAGGCAGTCAGTATATGGTATGTTACAAAGCCAACTGACTCTGAGCAACTAGAGTTTAATCCCATTGGGCAATTCTGGGGGAAAAAATGTAAACCACACACCTCAGACATGCCCCACATGACAAGCAAGGGAACCAGGGTATCTATACACCAAATTGGGTTGCTTGTTGGCTGAGGGCTGCTCCCACATGTTAATTCCCTGGCCCTTCTACAGTGTGCTGTGCCAAGGAGTGAAGTAGCCTCTACAGGGTTTGGAGAAAGCCTTCCTACAAAGAAATGCAAATGTTAGCAACCAGAAGTCAATGGGAGCATACTACAGTGGAAACACCGAATAGATATAAGCATGAGCAGGACATGAACAGTGTCTGTTAAAATGAGATTCCTCGTGGAAATCAGCAACATGACTGACTTTTGCAACATCATTGATGTAAGGTTGAAATAGTCCATAAATATGAGGTCATAGCTGACAGCTGGATTACACTGAGAATAAACATCGATACAACAATGGCTTATTCCTACAGACTTGCCAGTGTGGCAATTCATTCTGCAGACTCCTCCACAGAAAAACCAGTCTTGAACACCTTGCTCTCCGGCCCTGGTTCAGCACTTCTGCCGAGTCCCCATTTACAGCATTTCCGTGGTCTGGAGCCAGTCTCCCCCTCCTCTCACTCCCACCGCATTGGGCTTAGACAGAACATCAGTCTGCCCTGCTACCATCGCTATTGCTCTTTTCAGTAGATGAAAATATACTGGATAGAGTTTCTCTCCACCCACTACTTCCTCCCTTGATTAAAGAAGAAAATTTAAAAAGAAATTACAAAGAGAAAAATCCCCAACTGTTTTTCTCCTTTCATTTCACTTTAATCCTCAGGCTTCCCAGCCATAAATCAGGCAGTTCTGGATTTTCCACATCCAAATGCACAAGGACAATACGCATGTGAGTACTTTTAAGTAAGAAGTCAATGTTCTATAATTTAATTTTCTCCTCTCACATTAAACCTGACATTCTTCTCATAACTGGAGTGATAAATGCGGAGTCAGACTTCGTCTTTCTGACATTAATACCCATCAGAACTTCAAATGCAAACAATTGTGACATTTGACTTCATAAAAATTACCAAGTGCACCAACTCTGCTTAATTAAACCATTTAAAAGTTGCTTTTGTTACATTTAATGAGTCATATATTATACTGCAATGAAACATGCAGCAAAACAAATACTTCACAATGCTTCCAATTAAGACTCACTTCACTTATGCCAATTGACGGCACAAGTGTTCCACACTTCATTCAGTTTGTGCATTTTAAGTGAACTGGTTAGTGAGAAGGGTGCTTCTTTGCTAATGAGTTTTGTAATCAAGGCATCTATTTTAATTTCAAATTGGCTAGATTGGGGAAAATTGCTAGACTAAATGACTGGTACTAATTAGGATTATAAAAATATTCATCATGCCATGGAATTAACATGGGGGTCTGATTTTCCTATATTTGCATATTGCTTGAGTTTTGGGGGAAAAATCTTGACAAATTGTCTTCTCTTTAGCAAATTGAACAAACACTATATCTGTTTTAGCCTTTCTTTTCATTTAAAGCATAATACATATTCATGGTTTGTAAATGAAGTTAAATGATTTCAACTTCCATCTTCATTACCATATTAAAGATGTTGTCTCCATAAGCTTCCTTAAAAAAACTTCAGATCATAGTATTACCTATTTAAATGGCAAACACTGAGGCTTAATCTATATATTAACCAAATGTTGGAACAAATAATGGGAAAAGTGAACAAAACAAGACAAAACCTTTAAAAAACACAGCCGCCTTGATGTTTATTTTCTGCCTGAAGCAGAATTAATTAGTCCTATGGCCTATCATCCATCAGTAAACAGTTTGATGACTTCCCTCCTCAAAGTCCCACCCCAGAAAGTGACGTCAGCTGAGGGATGTGACAGAATAACCTTGGCATTCATTCGAAGGTCTGGTCTCTTCATGGCTGGTTGTGCTGTCTCCCCGTTGGAGTGCTCTATGGGGCTGGGTTCAGTATAAGGGGCCCACAAGGAAAGTCTGTTGATCCCCTAGGGAGAGTGAGGTGTAGTGGTCCTTAGAGAGCTGAAGAGACCTCTGCCAGGCCTACCATAGAGAGAGCTTGGGCCCCTCACTAGCCATGTGACCTTCAGCAAGTTAATATCCCCTTCAAGAGTCATATGCTCACCTGTAACTTGGAAAAACAATAACCACCTTGCAGATTCTCACTTCCTATGAGAATTTGATGTAATAATGTATATAAAAGCACCTGTTAGTGCCATACCCAGTGGTTCTTAAGGACATATGAAACCTCCATTTCTGAGAAGCACTGATACTCGTACGTCCACAGTGGGTAACGTCACACGGGGACTGTGAAAGTCACTTGGCGCAAACCTCAACCCTTTGCATGTCTACACCTCTTGGCTCCAGAGTATCCATTTCCATTGTAGCTATCAAATCAAATAACTAAACACTTATTCGATTTGGAGATATAGCTACAAAATTCACCTGAAAACTATCAGAATAAATAGCTTCCTAAACATATATCTATAGTGGGTGCTTCTAAATAATAAAGTCTGTATCTATAGCTGAGTTGTAAATAATACAGATTGAAGTTATATCCAACAAGAGTACACTTTTTGTTGGGAGAAAAAAGTAATTCCTAGAGTTTCACAGTTTGGCAGGGACCACAATTGAAAGCCAACATGAAAAAAAGAGAAATCTCAGGCTCAGTGTATTCCTGGTTCAGGGAAATTTTCCTTTACACAACACTGCCTCTTGGAAAGGTATTTAAATAATAACTTGAAATAATTTTAGCTAAATTGATGCTATTAACACCTAGAACCTTTTTTAAGAGCACTGTTGTATAATTAAGACAGAACATAAGCTGTTCAAGGTAGATTACTTTTCAGAATTTTTTAATTATAAAGTAATCTAATGAAAGAATAGAAAAATTTGGAAAACAAATGGTATGGAAAAAACCCATAAACATAATTCCATCTTCTTATCTGAGAACCCAGATAATATTTAGAAATATTTCTTTTGATTCTTTTAAAAATGTTTTTCCTACCTTCCCTCTTTGCTTGCTTTCTTCCTTTACCTTATTTTATTTTTTGTACATGTGTATTCAAAGAGTACTACTTGACTTAATAATATATATTATGCATTAATTTATATATAGTGTATGTAATATGAGATATATACAGGATGGGGCAAAAGTAGGTTTACAGTTGCTTATATGGAAAATTATATTAGTAAATAATGATACAAGAATAAACTCTGTGTTTTGTGTACTCACAACTGTAGACCTACTTTTGTCCCACCCTGTATGCATTAAATAGATATTGATATGTATCCATGTTGCTACATGGTCCTCATGACTACCATTTTAATGTCTGCACAATATTCTGACCAATGTATGTATATGATTTAAAGGCCCTTTTGTTGGGAATTCCCTAAGTTTCTATCCAGTGTTTCCCGGTGTGAATGGCTTTGATAAGCATCATTGTACCTACAGCTTTATGGTATTCTCCCATTGGTACAGACTCAGAAGTGGAGTAACTGAACCACTGGATCAAAATTGTGAATACATCTCTATTTTCCAGAAAGGAAAGCTTATCTGGACAGCCAACAATACTATTTCAGAATAAGAGTTCCACCACAACTTTGCCAGCATTGTGTATTTTCTTTACTTCGCAGAAAGCACATTTTTAAAAATTGAAACTTGTTAAACGAGTTTGAAATGAGCATTTTTAGAAGTTTCCTTATAAATTCTCTGGATTAGTTGTGCTTATTCAATGTTAATAAATGTTTACCTTCACTTAGTCTAATCTTCTAATGTTAAGATTTTTAAAAATTTTCCTCCTCTGTCATTTACCTCACTTGCTATCTTCCAAACTTTCTTCCAAAGAATTCATTGTGTGTCTATTCCTTCACCAGTTTAGCTAATCATCAATCACTGGCATGAACTGAATAATGACACTGACTGATAGCACCCCCACGGGGCGTGGAAGATAGTTCCTAGAAAGTGCACAAAGGGTATTCTGCGATGCCAGTCACGTTGTGCTTCCTGATTAGGGTGCTGGCTTCGTAGGTCTATTCAGTATGAAAATGCACTGAGCTCATAAAATGTGTGCTTTTGTATATTTATGTACACTCTCATTTAGAAGGTTTAGAGGCTGACCCTGACTTTAAAAGCACCTGGCTATATTACCAGGATGACTGGTCAAGATGGAGACAGAGAGACTGCAAGGAGGATAGAAGGTGTGTTCAGGTCAGGTAGACAAGATCAAGAACCAGAAAGACTTGCAAAGGGAAAAACAAGCAGAAAAATCCCTGGGTCCATGTGTGAAGACAAGGTCACGCCACGGAGGCAGCCAGCATGGAAGAACATAGAAGCAGCTAAGCAACTGCACTGTTCCACCTCCTTGCCCACCACGGCAGCTGCAGTCGCCCCCTTCACCAACACCCTGCCAGGGCTGAATTTCTACCATCAGAGCCCAACTGCTTTGAGAAAGATGTTGGGGGGAAAAGGTCCCTGAGTGCCCTTCTCAGTGTGTGTGTGTATGTGTGTGTACAGCATCTTCCATTATTTTAGCAAATGTTCTTTTTCCTAAAAGAAATGTGTCAGGTTACCAAAATGGACACCAAGAAGATAGAGGCAGGGAACAGAAAGTGTGAGACATGACAGTGGCCTAAGACAAAGGCCACAATTTTGCTGAAGGTTGTTCCTTTGAGCTAATGTTCTCACAGCAATGTTACCATGGGTGGAGATCCTTACGGCACCACCCCCATTGAATGCAAGTTGATATGGTCGATTAAACCACTTATTTTATTCAGAACTCAGCTCAAACAGATTAATAGCAACATGTGAATAACCCAGGGTTTGCTCCATCTTCTTACTAAAATAATAGGACCATTCTCAGTCCACTGTTTTTGTTTTCACCTACAGGAAAGTGGCCTCGTGGAAACTGGTGTTTCTATGGTGATGAAGCTAGCACATCCCCACTGTATCGATGAGACATTGTAAGAGCAGTCAGCTTGTCATAGATGAGTAGAGCTATTGATTTTTTTTCTCTTAAATGATACGCAAATGGTTTTACAGGCACAGGAGAGGACTTAAAGAAAATGCACTGCTTTTCTTTAAATATAAAAGTGCTCTTCAGTCCTACTCTTATTCCATGAGGGATAAGCTTCAAAACCATGGTCATCCCTAGTTAATCCCCAGCAGGTAGGGAGACAGGACACCTGCTTCTGCCGTAGCTACTGAGGAAAATTGTCATCACCTACTAATCCTGGAGGCTCTGAATACAATTACATTTCTAATCTGAAGGTTTATATGAGAATTTAAGTGAAAGAAACAGCTTCATTTTTATCCAGCATTTCAGAAGCACAGGTTTAAACATCCTTTCAAATTTCCAGGCCTTCCTGACTTCAGATACACCCTAATTCACCAGTGACCTGCACATGTGGGCTGTGGATTCCCAGTAGGATCCAGCCAACCAGCAAAGGCCCTGTGCAACCACCATCTCCTCCTCCACAGCACCCCCTGTTTTGCCAGTGACCATGGCTCAAATTGCATCAGCTTCTTAACCAGCTCGTCAATCTGACAGCTGCTATTGAACTTGGCTGGTTAAAAACGATCAAAAAACACAACAAAGCAAAACAAAACAAGACCATAGCTGCACACTCACCTCTCCAACTACTGTAACAGCAACCTATAATTAATGTACTAGTGCTTCAGAAAATGGTTTTTACACAGAAATTGTTGGCAATTCCAGATCAGCCTAGCCCAGAAGTATTGGAAAAACAGTAGAATCTGAAATCCCATTGAATTCTTCAACTCTGATCTCCAAAACCAGTTGTTTTTGTTCAAGTTTTGCCAAGAAGAGGAATGATAATAAAGAACATTGCAACCCCACCTCTCACAATGAAAACTAGCTATGTTCAGTCCTCCATCTCCAGTGGAAGCCCCCTGTGCCACGATCTTTGTATCTGTGAACACATGAGCACATGCCCATTAAAAAAAAAAGTCTGCACCAAGTCTCTTGCCAAAACGAGGACTGTTTAAACATCCAGCTTTCTATAATGAGAACAACACCTATTTATTTAGAAGATTTCAATGTCCTCAGACCCTATCTCAAAATCTTTCAAAAATTCTCCATTTTAGTAAGATCATTGAGCCCTCCAGCCAGCCCCAAACATCACAAGGTAAGCTATTTCAGTCATCAGTGAGGCAATAGCCTGCTGAAAACAAGAAGGACCCCTGCCTCCTAAATAACTGGTAAACATTCAGCCCTCAAAAGGTGTTTCCAGAGCTTTGGTGAGGAAGGGAAGATAGGGCAGAGGAGAGCAAGGGAGGAGGCTTTTTTGTTTTGTTTTGTTTTTACGTTTTAATTTCCAATTTGGTCAACCATAACCTATTACTTTTGTCGGTTGTTTTTCAATCACAAAAATTCTCATAAAGGACCCCCAAAGATCCAAAGATTCTTACCCAGGAAAGAATCTCTTGTCTTTGAAATGCAGGAGCTGGCACAGAAACTGACAGGAATTGGGACTCTCATAGGATGGTCAGAATGAAAGGACTTGGTCAAAAGCCCAAGTCAAGCTGAGCAGGAAACAGAAAGGATTTTGCTATATTGGGACACAACAGAACTGAAAAGGTATGGCACTCCAACTGGGTCAAGTGCAAGGTGCATTTGCCCTACTTCCCCACCGCTCTGAAGTTTTGGAAGTTGGAAGGCTCGGAAGACCCTAACCCACAATCTGGCCTTGACCAGTGCAAAGTAGCCATGTTTCCCATTTGACTCAAAAGCTGCCCTGAGGCACCTCAGCTAACACAGCACTATGTGCGCCTCTCGGTTTTCAGGCACAATTTTGTTCCACCCAGAAAGTATAAGCTTAGCTCTTCAGCAGTGATTTTACCAAGTGGAATCTCCTGGAAGGTCTCCTGCTGCTTTGCGGTAGCAATTTGGAGGGTAAAGCAATTGAATATGATCCCTTTAAAATATCATTCAATTAGGTCTTTTGTAATACATACAACAGAACAAGACAGCCTTACCAATCCTAGAGAAATCCCTAGTGCATTTCATCAAAGGCACAATAATGAAAACATTGATTTCACTCCTCACCACAAACATCTCCCTTTGATGCTGCAGTTACCTCAACACTAGCACTTTTCATTTTCCCTGGAAGAAGCCAGCTGCCTCAATGCAAGCACATCAGACAAGGCTTCAGTCTGAAATAAGACAATTGTACATCAAGCTCAACTACCCTTACATCTTCACTTGCTGCTGTATAGCATTATTCTCCTAGACTCTGAACCGATAAATTACCCTGAAATAAAGAAAAACTTCTGCAATGTGGATGACTGGGTCTAGGTGTTTTATGTCATCTCCGCAAATGTGGCCGGGGGCATCATCTGTCTCCTCACACCATTTATTTAAAAGAATGACAGGGCACCAGCTAGAAACTTTATGAGCCTGAAGAACAGTCAGCCACTTTACACAAAAGATGACAACAAGAAACAGTGCCCGAGGAACAATCTGTCCAGAAGTGTACAGGGTGTTTAAGAAAATCCATCAACACCACCATCACATTTCCAAATACTTTTACTAAGTAAAAAGCAGCCACCAAGTCTGAAAATATTTTGAACACATTTCACCTACAAGGGTAGGTGTGTCTTGAGCAATGCCGCAAACATTCTCAGCGCTGTGGTGATGGAGATGAAGGATGCTCCTTCTAGATGCACACAAAGTACACTGCATTAGGTCCATCGACCTGTCATAAGATGTCTGCTGCTTCTAATCTATTGGTAGCTTGTCTCTGTATAAATAAAAACATGATTCAGGAGTTCTAAGCTCCTAAATTATCATCCAGCCATTTAACAATCCAAGTAATTTAGTTTTTTCAACATAACTTCAAAATTCCTGAATATATTGAGCACCTAAACCCACAAACTACCTGACATTTGGCTAAGTCTTTTATACAATACCCATTTGATGCCATGAAAGAAATGTATTTGCAATGGCTTTTGCTCTGCAAATGTCATGTAGCTGTCCTTAGGGGAGTGCATTAAGCACCTGATGCCCTCCCCAAGTCTCCATTAATAAGAGATACAAAGGTTATGTTGAAATTGTTGTTTAAAGGTGCTGACACCATACTCATATACACATGCATACACACACACACACACACACACACACACACACACACACACTTACCACTCCCATTTACAATCCCATATTCAAATATACACTGAGAAGCAACTATTTCAAGATTTAAGAGAGAATAAAGAAGCTATTTCAACCAAGTTTATTCTGTGGATATCTCTATTTAAGACAGTGCTTGGAATTTTCCATTTCCTTTCATTAATTGACTCTACAGCATTATTATATTATAGTTTGACATCGAGTACTGTACAAAGGTTCTAGAGATTGCAGGAAACATGAAGATGAATCATCTAAAGTCGATTTTCTTAAGTATAGGTTGATCAATCACAGAGGATTTGTTACCATAACATATATGCATTCTTCCACTAATTAGGCCACTTATCAAATATTTACTGAGCACTTACTAAGTACCAGGCACTGTGTTAGGGCCTGATGCTACAACAGTAAGTAAAAACAAAGATGGCCCTACATTCCTAGAGTTTTCGATCTAGTGAGGAATGCAGATAATCCCAAAATCACATAAATCGGTTGTAAAATCTCAACCATGACAGTACTCTGAAGGGGTATTAGTGTTCTTTCTCATCATGCTATGAGGAAGAACATTACAGAGAATATAACTTTGTCAGAGATTAAGGGAAGACATCCTGAGGAAGTGATAGTAGATCTGAGATATGGCAGTGATGAGGTTTCCTTTAGAGAAGAAGATTCCAGGCCCAGGAAATGGAGCGAGGAAGACAGCTAAAGTGAGGGTCTGAAGGAAACCATTCAAGAGGACGTGATAACAGCGAGTTGAGAGGGAGAAGGAGGAACCAGACCAGCTGCTGACAGATCCTACTGAGGACTGTGATCTTTCTTCTTTGAGCAATGAGAAAATGAAGAAGTTTTAAAAAGGTAAGAAATCATAAGATCTACATTTGGGAGATATATTGTTTGAGTAACAGTATGAGCCACTGAAAGAGGCTCTGGCAACAATTCAAATGACAATAGTAACCTATATATGAATGGCAGTGGTATTAGAAAGGAGTGCATGGAATCCAGGGATAGTTAGCAGTAAGACTTGATGGTGGTTACAAATGGTGGGTTAGGACTACAAGGAGGCATTAAGCATGCCTCCTAAATTTCTGACTTTTACAACTAATTGGCTACAATTAGGAAATACTGGAAGAGAACCAGCTATGTTGGGGTAAAATCAGTAGTTCGTTTTTGGAATATGTTGAATCCAGAGGCTTCTGAGACTATAAGAGACAAGGCCAAGTACATGACCAGAGTATATGGAAGTGGAACTCAAAGGAAAGGACTTACTGGCCCATGATATCTTGAATGTACTTACAGAAAATAACAAAACAGACGTGTTTAAAGCTTCTCTTTCTTTGCTAAACTCAGAACAATGGTATATTCAAATTTTATCAAATCAAGGCAGCATTGTGTGATATAATGCACCCCAGTCTTGAAATCTAACAATGTGCATTCACATCCTGGCTCCTCCAGCTACTAGCTGGGTGCATTTCAACATCTCCATTTACTACAGTCACTATAAAATTATTATGAGTACACATTTCCTATTTTACTTCACAGGGTAAAGGCCAAGCAACTAAAGTTATAGAGAAAATCATCTTGAACCTATAAAATAATAAAGAGCTTTGTCAATAAATGAAACATACCTTCTACATTTTTTGATACTAAAGAGTAGACAGGAAAGTTAGTTGCTAAAAACAAAATCAACTTTGTTTGAAATAATGAAATGCCAGTGGATGCCGTTCAAAATTTGGATGCAGTAAGCAAGTGCTTTTCACCAAGTGGTACCCAGGTAAAAGGATGTGAATAAAAACAGTGTTTGTTCACCTTTTGGTCCAGACTGTAGGCCAGCACCCAGTCCTCTTGCTTGGGATGAAAGAGCAGACTCTGGATATAGAAGGTGAGCCGGTATTTCTGATAGGTTGCACCTTCATCTGAGCTGATCAATATGCTGCTCTCCATTTCAGGGTCACTAAGAAGCATGATCTAAAAAAGGAGAGAGAGAGAGGAAACAGACATAGAGTTAGTGGGAGAGAGTAAGTACAAGAAATTAAAGCATAAATATTAAGCCACCTGTACTTGTATATCACTACACAGAAGGGAGCATCTGGGATCTATACAAAATATTGGCCTTTTTTTTCCCAATTTAGTCCTTCATTACTGAATTGAGCAGAAATACTGTGCAAGGTTAGCTTTGCATATAGTTGAGGCCTCATTTTAGGGTGTCTCTCTTTTAAGTATCGAGAACATATTCTCATGGTCCTCTGTCCCTAACATTGAGGTCATCACACTTCTCTCCCCTCTCTTCCCTGCTTAATTTTCCATGTCACTCTACATCAAACTATTGCTTTTATCGCTTTTTACTCATGAAAAGGATCCCCCTATAATCTCGTTTGTTTTGTTCTTTCTGAATCGTCTCAGTGATTCGAATTATTTAAGCGGCTTCAAGATCCCTTCGTCCTCCTTATTTTCCAAAGTGCACATCCCCAAAGGACCTCGAGGCCAAGTCTGCTGCTCAAGAACGCTTGTCATCCCCAAGCCAGGTTGACAGAACGGCGCAGTATAAACACTTTGACGTCAGAGGGAACATGCTCGCACCTCAGCACTTCTCTTTTCATATTGTATCACCTTGGAAAACGACTTAACCTCTGTAGGCCCTGGTTTCCACAACAATAATTGAGTCTGATGGTACCCAAACTGGCTGTGAGTGCCTGGTATGATGAATATTCTTGGCAAGTGACAGCTATGATTACTATTTACCTTTTGGTGTTTATTGAAAAGCCCCCCTCCAGGAGGTGCAATTTGGCTTCTACTTATAGTAATTCAATGATATTGGTCCCACTGAAGGTGTCATTGCCTCATTGCCTTTTCGGTGTTTAAATCCAGTAGACACTTAGGCACTCAGGCCTTTCATTTAGTTAAACTCCTGGGAATCTTTGATACCACCGGCAACCCCATCTCTCCTGAAGCATTCTCTGCCAGATACTTGTGTAACAACGTATTTGTGTGGTCTTTCTTTTCACCGCTTCTGAATATTCAACTTTCTGTTATCCTTACTATGTGACTATTCCTTAACCCTCAGCTTTGACCTTATGCTCTTTTCACTCAACAAACTGTTTCTTAGTGATTTCTTCCACTTTTATTTTCCTTTTCCTTAATTATGATCTTTCTGGGGCCAGCACATAAATTAAATCTCCAACCAAGGTCTCCTTCTCTCAGTTTCAGACTTGAAACCTTAGCTTCTTAGGAGATTTCTCTATTTGGATGTCACCCAAACACCTCAAACTCAACAGGTCCCACAATGTACCCCATCCCAGCCCTATTTTCCCCCAGTGTTTCCTGCCTGCCTGAGGAAGTACTTCTACCAACCACTCATGTGAAGCCAAGAGCCCAAGATTCATTCTTAACTCTGCTTCTCCACTTACGTGCTGAAATTCATCTCTGAGTTCTGTGTATTTCACCTACTAAATACTTTGAAATCAGATCCATTCTCTCCCTGTCCACTGTTATCACCTTAGTCCAAATGTGATCATCTCTGTACTAGACTGCTGTAACGCATCACTAGCCAATCTCACTGTTTCTGCCCCATTCCCTGCAGGTCACTGTGTACACCGTGCCCAGAACAATCTTTCTATGATACAAATCTGATTCAGACCTTCCCCTACTTAAAACCATTCGATGGCTTATCATGTATCCTCCTACATTCTGAAATCCTTACAATAGCCTGGCATAATCTGCTCCCTGCTTATGTCTCTGGCTTCATTAGCAGCACAGTTCTTTTGACCATTTTTATCCAGCTCAGCCCAACTCCTTTGACTTCCTAATGTTTGCTGAGTGACCAAATAAGCAAATGAGCTTCTTTCCCCTTGCAGCTTTCCTGTCTTTGCCCAAACTGCTACCAGTTGTTGGGGCTACTTCTACACACAGCCCGAATCATGGTGCCCAAAGTCTATAACAAGCACAAGACATGTTTATACCTTGTAAAATAAAACTACTAAATAGCAGGATTGTTAAAATGTTAGCATAGCATATATTAGTATTATAAAGTAAGCTTTAAAACTGTTAATATTCATAGTTACTTTTTTCTTTTATTCCTTTACAGTTTTTAAGACCAGTTTTCATTCTCTTTCTCAAATACATGCTTTGGTTTTATTGAAATAACTAGTTATTACTAGTTATCAGCAAATTTTTAAGAAATGGATGTGTTGTGTATTTTTTCATGCATGTGTAAATAATCTAGCACAGCGATTTTCAACATTTTTCATCTCATGGCACATATAAACTAATTACTAAAATTCTGCAGCACATCAAAAAGTAAATATTTATCTTTTTTGCCGATCTGACAAAAAATAGGTATAATTTTGTTTCATTCATACTGGAAAGATATTGTTGTGTTAGCTGTTATCTTTTTTTTTTATTTGACAATCCAGGAGAAAAGAAGTCAGCGTCCCAGACTAAATATTCAGGTGTTGCATGTTTTAAAAACTTTTACAGCACACCAGTGTGCCACAGCACGCTGGTTAAAAATCACTCATCTAGGGGAAAGCTCTCACATGCGTTATTCAGAGATAGAATAAATTTCTCCTTCTTTGGCACTGTGATGTGGTAAGGATAACTGGGAAAAGTACCCCAACTGCCCTTGAGGAAACCTCAGAGGTTGAATTCATGTTCTTACAGAGCATGAGAGAACAAATATACTGGATAAGAATGAGACTTTCATAATTGCCCTTGCTTACTTCACACCATGAAGTGATAGGCTACATAACAAGGCAATGAAATAATTTTTCCCTTGGTGCAGAGAAATTAAACTGCTTATTTTATGCAGGTATAAAGGAGCTGCAGGCCTATGATTTTAATTAGAAGATAGGACCAATGTCATAAACAAACTTTATTTTATATGCCATGAGTTATAATACACTGAGTAAGGGTTACCATCAAGTAGCTAGTGCAATGTATCCTCTCCCTCCAGCCCAGTTTCTTCTGCACACACACCCACACTTGCATGCACAAACACAGCAATCAGCACACAAATGTCACATCCATGTGTGCACACATGTGCCTACATGGACACAGATGCAGCATATATGTGCAAGTGTGCACACAGTAGTGAATTTAGATATAAGGCATATTAACACTGTGTGGTGGTTTTAGGGAGCTTTTGTTGGCAAGAGTACATTTTTATTGCAACTATTGCCTGACATTCTCATCAGAAATCCTTATATATACTTTGATATCACTGACAGGGTCTGTATTCAGTCCTCATTTCTGAAAAGAATTAGTGGAAGGAGCATAGCAACCTAAAGTGTTGGGCACTGTGCTGGATATTTTATTAACATTGTGTGTGAATTATGTGAAATATCATTACTTGCATTTACAGATAGGGAAACCGAGGCTCAGGAGAAAAGCAACTTGACTTTGACCCCCTCTGATCAATTCAAACACTGCCACCTCCCCTATACACACTAACACTTTACTGGACCTTGAAACCATATCCTTGCCCAGGGCCAAGTAGAAGTCAGAGAAGCAGGTTTTCATCCTTTTATTTTTAAGCATCTCTAAGAGTTCCAACCCCCCCCCAAAAAAATCCCCTTTCCTTCTCTGACAAATATCTACCCCCAGCCAAGAAGAGATAAAAAGTAAATAAAGAGGAATCCACTCCCAACCAAAACAAAACAAAACAAAACAAAACAAAAAAGCAAATGTTCATGCTCAAAAAAGAAAGGAGGAAAAGGAGGAGACCATAGCATTAACATAAATATAAGGGGGAAAATGCCTCATCAGAAGTTGTCTCAAGATGAAATATGTGTACTATATACTGAAATACTACAGATACAAAGAAAGTCATCCCAGGCCCACCCACATTTCTGTTGTTAAGCAGAGACTTCCAACACCAATGCCTGAGAGGCAAAGCATGCACACGGTGAGTGGAGCAGGTGAAGCCAGACACGGAGTGGTGAGGGCTGTGCCAAAATACAAAGTGCCAAGTTTTCCTTAAAATATTTAAAATTGAATTCTAGACATGTGCCCAAATTAAATATCTGTGGACTGAATTCATGAAGTAGTCATGTGGCTCATGTTAATGTTATGATCACTTGTTTCTGCAGAAACCAAGAAATTTACAACCCTTGCCTTTCCATTTTTAATCACAGGTAGACAGATATAAAACCTATGGCCATGCCTGTGAGTTCTGCGTTTATGGGATTTTGACAATGTGAAGAGGAAAGAGTTCCCATTGGAGTTTTTTTTTTTTATTTTTCTTCTGATTCATTTTGCTTTGATTCTTTATCCAGCTTTTCCTGACATGGATCTGCAGTAGGCATGTACCTGTCCTGCAGGAGTATTTCCAATCTGGGTCGGAGAGTTATTAGTGGTACATAGACTCTGGGGACAGGTACCTTGAGTTCAAGTCCTCAGTCTGCTATTTTATGTGTAAATGTTGAGGATATTACTCACTTTTCCTAATCCATTATCTCATCTATTAAAAAAGCAAATAATAATTGTATGAATTCACAATGCTGCTGAGATCCTTAAATGAAATAATGACTAAAAGAGCTTAGCACAGACCCATAACTGCTAGATAAATATTAACCTTTATCTTTAAATCACCCAGGATAAAAGCACAACTATAGTCAGAAACAATGCCCAACAGGTGGGAGACAAATATAAGCAATTCAGAGATTATTTGCCTCCCTCTGGGCTCCCATCATTCCTGAGTTTGAGGGGCAAAAACGAAAGGTATGAGTGGTAAGGAAAGAGGGACGCTGTTCTTCAATGGGTACTATTAAAAAAGGGACAACAGACCCAAAATGGAGTCACTTGTGTTAAGGCCCTATGTCAGTAAACCAAGACTTAATACCTACCCTAATTACGGCTTCAACCGCCCCCAGGAATGTGACTTCTAACCAGCCAACCTGGAACTTCCTGGTCAGCACTAGGAGGCAACCCCCGACACACTCTTTCCATTCATTCCCCTGAGGAGGGTGACCTTGCCAGAAAAAAAGTGCTCGTTGCTCATAATTTCCTTTATTTACCCCTCTGCCTTTAAAAACCTCTCTACTTGTTAGGTAGGATGCTTCCCAATTCATGAATCTTTTAATAAAACCAACTGTGTATTTAAAATTTACTCAGCTGCATTTTTGTTATTGAACAGTGTAAATGATCAGCCATACAAGGTGATAAAATTCTAGAGATCTGCTGTACAATATTGTTCTTTTGGAAGAGCTTGATAATGGGATAGATTTCACATTATGTGATTTCTCTGACACAATTTCAAAAATGGAAGGGTGGTGTAGAAAAAAAATACATCTTACATTTATTTTGCAAAGATTTTAAATCCCTGATAAGGTAAGAAAACATGTAATATAATATACTTCGAGAAAAATACACTCTACTAGCAAATATCAACACCACCAAAATGAACACCAGTCAGTAGATAACTGTGTCAATTTGCTAAATCTTACACAATTGCCACTTTGAATGATCACTCTCATCTCCTCAATGGGAAGCTCCAATCCATGAAGCAACTAAACACACCACTGCCTTAGGAGTGAGCACCTCACACAACCAGTCTCTGTGTATTTGGCCACTTACTATACATGAATTGTGTGTATCTCACATTAGAAATAGACAAGTTTTAGAGTTTACCAACATACGGATGGTGCAACACCACTTTTATTTTGCAATGCTTTTATCAGGAAATTCCTGGGAAAGTTGAATAACAGTGGCCCTAATTTAAATGGCGTATTGCAAATTGCAAAGGGCACATGAGGAGATTAAGAATCAGGCAGGGGGTGTGTTTAGTCAACTTACAACTTCAAAGCCTGTAAATTTATCTGTCTAAACCCTTCAAAATTAGTATGGAGATGTCGAAATCTTCTCCAGAGAGCTTTCCAGAATACACCCTTTCCTGCTGCGGGCGAGTCGTACAATATCATCAATGAATGTATCACTTTACTCAGCTCTCACCCTCTCCTTCTCTCCTATGTGCAATTTATAAAATGGAGGTAACTAAATGTTTCTCAGTCCCTCACCCGGCCAAAAACACCAGAAATGCAAAGGAAACAAATGTTAGTCCAATGCTTTGAAAAAAATCTAGAATAGTAGAAAATACGCTTCCTCTGAGCAAGAAAGGATAAGTACTATAATTGACTGTATAACTGAGTCTTAATGGGAGACCCTTAGCACAGCTTGTATTCAATAACAAATAACAATAACACCAATACAAGCTCATAACGAGTATGAGAGATGTTCTTTAGGCTGACCCCGAAGCTTACTGACATAATTGATATGTTGTTGAATACTGACTTACACACAAATAGAGCTTGTTATAGATAAGCCTTTCAATCACAATGTTACAATATACCAGCATCCACCACTCAACCCCTCACCCATCTATCTATTTATCTACCTAATATCTCCTCTAACAGCAGGGATTCTCAACTGAGGTGATGGGAGGGGTTGCCCCCAGGGGACATTTAGCAATATATGGAGACATTTTAATTGTCACAACTGGGGGAAGAGAGGGGAGTTACTGGCATCTAGTGGGTCAAAGCCAGGGATGCTGCTAAACACATTACAGTTCACAGAACAGCATCACCAACAAAGAATTATCCAACACATAACGTCAACAATGCCACTGTTGAGAAACCTTGTCTTCATATATATACATATATATGCATACTATTATGGGGAAAATATGTAAATTACATACTCGTTTTACAGATAGGACATTGATGTTTATTTATACTAATATGCATGTCTCTTTTATCTACTACCATATATACTTGCCATTCTCTTTGCCATAATCAAACCCCCCACCTTTCCATCCCAGTTCATTATATCTACTCATCCTTCAGAATTTAACATAAGTATCACCAATAACGCAACAATCATAAAACTAAGAAAAAAATCAGCACAAATACAACAAGAAAAAAATATTTCAAAATGGGCAAAGGACTTGAATGTCTATTTTTTAAAAAACTATATACAAATGACCAAAAAGGACATAAAATATGCTTAATATCACTCATCACTAGGAAAACACAAATCTAAACCATTAGTGAGATACCACCATAGCCATTAGGATGTAAAGTGGAGAACGTCGTAAGTGTTGGCAAGGATTTTGAGAAATCGGAAGCCTTGTGCATTGTTGGCGGGACTGCCAAATGGTGCAGCTACTGTGGAAAACAGTATGGCGCTTCCTCAAAAATTAAAAATGAAACTGCAGACGATCCAGCAGAGCCCCAAAGACATACCTGCACACCCATGTTCCTAACAGTGTTATTCACAATAGCCAAAAGGTGGAAGCAACCCAACTGCCCACTGATGGAGGAATAGAGAAACAAAGGTGGTGTGTACACACAAAAATACCATATGAATCCACTTAAATGTGATAACTAGAAGAGTCAAATTCATAGGGACCGAAAGTAGAATGAGGAGCCATTGTTTAATGGGTATAGAGTTTTAGTTTTGCAAGATGAGAGTTCTGGAGTTCAGAAAAAGCCTCATTGAGAAGACAAAATTTTAAAAAGGACGGAAGAATCCAGTGAGCTGCAGCAGCGTGAAGGAGGTAGGTGCTGCAGACGGGCCAGTGGGTAACACAAGCACCCAGGCTTTGTCCCAGGTGGTGTGGAAAGCTTTAGGCTTTGAGGGTAGGCTATGCTTTGCATTTTCTATAGTGTTTTTGCTCTCTATTTCATTCAGTTTTGCTCTAATTTTTATTATTTCCTTTCTTCTGCTGACTGTGGGATGTTTTTGTTCTTTTTCTAGTTCTTAAGATGTAACCTTAGGTTGTTTACTTGGGACTTCAATTGTTTCTTGTGATGGGCCTGTAATGACATAAACTTACTCTTATTATTGTTTTCACTGCGTCCCAGAAATTTGGATAGGTAGCATTTGATCCTTTCACTCTGACTGCCACCCTGGTTGAATGGAGCATTGTGGGAGGTGGGAAATTGAGGGGTAGAATCAGACAGACCAGTTGGGGGCCACTGTGATGATCCAGATGAGAGTGGCTGATGGCCTGAGCTAAGTTGAAGTGCCAAGATGCTAAGTGGGTCTATTTCTGGGTGTGTTTTAAAGTGAAAGTCAAAAGGGTTCACTTGCAGATTAGATGTGGGGTGCCGGAGAAAGTCAAGAGACCCATTAAAAAGTTTTATACCTATATGTTCATCTCAGTGTTGCTTATCATAATTAAAAATTAGAAATAACTCAAATTGTCTAATTGGTTTATTGCCTGAACAACTGGAATAAAAGAATTAGCATTTAGAAGATAGGTAAGCCCTTGGTAGCAGCAGGCTGGGCTTTAAAAATAAGGAATCTGGTTTTTAAGTGGGCAGATTCCTAATAAATACCCAAAAGGGAATATTAAGTAAGCAGATGATAGATACACTAAGCTTATTTTTGGGACAGTGGGCTTGCATGCAGATAAAAACTCAGAAGACAGAAGTACTTGAATAGCTCTTAGAGATGTGAATCTGAAAATCACCCAGACAGCAAATACAGGTAGAAAAGGTCTGGAGAACTGAGCTCTAGCACACTGAAGGTTCAAAGAGGTGAGCCTAAAGGAGGACAACTCAGAAACTGCAGTGTCCTCAAAACCTTAAAATCAAGGAAGGAAAGTATATGGGGGAGGAGAGTGCCCAATGTGTCAAATGCAACTGACAGTTAAGTAAGGTGAGTACTGAGAACCGGCCATTGGATTTAGCAACGTGGAGGATGCTGGCAACACATGCAAAGGTGGTGGAGTGAAGTGTGCAGACAGCACTAAGGCCAGTATACACTGACATGACTGCTCTGGAAAGCAATGTGCCAATACAGAACAAGAATCTCATAAATATTTATAATACTTTTGACCCTGTAACTTCTCTTCTAGGAATCTGTCCAAAGAAACCACCAGAGACCTGATAAAAGGCTTATACACCTGTTTGTTCATCTCAGTGTTATTTATAATAATAAAAAAATGAGAACAACCCAAATATCTGATAGAGTGATCAAATAAAGTAGGCTAACTCCATTCGATGGAATATTATTCATCCATTAAGTATGAATTCAAATCGTTTTATGGCGCATGAAAAATAAACATACCTTTAACTGTGCCTAAAAAGCAGGTGAAAACACGGGAAGCATAATCTCAATTTTGTTAAAAATTGTTTATATTTTATGTCTGAATTTATGCACAAATAAACCCATTCCATGCTAACACAAGTTGATAGTGTGGCAAGATCATGGGAAATTTTCTGTTTATCTTTACATTTTTCTATTATTTCCCAAATATTCTCCAAATCTGCTGTGAGCAGATACTCCCTTTATAATATTTTTCTCGCTTTCTCTACACACATACACATTTTCCCATTAACTGTTTCAAGGATCTCAAAAAGATCGTGTTAACCGGTTGCCTGCCCTGGACAAACCGGGAAGCTGGATAAATACCTGTGTGTGTGGTGAGTACAGCTCAGAAAGAATGGCAGGTGTGGGGTAAAGGCCAACATCAGCAAGAGCACCTCCCAACTCAGAAAGTGGTACCCCTGACCTCCCCCAGTGGAGTAGAACTCATTGGCACCTCTCTCCCCCAAAGCTCCAAACTATGTACCCCCAACACTGCATGATGGAGGTCTCCCAGCCCAGTTCTGATTGTGGCCTTCCCCCCATAAGAAACTCCAGAACCCTCTCCTTGGCACAGGGGAGCCCCATGTTGTTCTGAGGCTTGACCTCTAAAACACCACCATACAATGTTAACAAGCATCCCATTGAAGTTTTTTCAAATCACTACACCTATGGTAACATTTTTTTAAACATTTTATTTTCTAATTGTTGTTCTATTATAGTTTCCCCAATTTTCCCCTGCTGCTCTCCCCTGCCCCTCCGTCTTACACCCCTACCATCAATCCCCCCACTGTCCATGTCCATGGGTCATTTATACTTATTCTTTAACTATGCCCTTACCTTTCTTTCCTCCCGAATCTCCCTCCCCCTTCCCCTCTGGTCCCTGTCAGTTTGTTCCTTGTCTCCAAGTCTCTGGTTTTATTTTGTTTTATTGTTTGTTTTGTTCATTAGGTTCCTGTAATAGGTGAGATGAAATGGTATTGTGTAGGTATTTGTCTTTTGTTAACATTCTTATCTTTGTTATTGTTCCTGCCCTACCTAGAAAGTCCAGCATCCTCCCTGCCCACACCTTTCTTCAAGGCCCATTAAAATTATCTCCCTTTTGCCCTGGCCCATTGGCTCAGTTGGTTGGGTCATCATTCCATTCACCAAAAAGTAACCAGTTCTATTCTCAGTCAGGGCACATGCCTAGGTTTCAGGTTTAGTCCCCGGCTGGGAAGCAATCAAATTTATGTCTCTGTCTCTCTCTCTCCCTCCCTTCCTATCTCTCTAAAATTAAATAAGTTTTAAAATAAAATACAAATAAATACTCTCCCACTACATCTCCCTAATGCTGCAGCAGAACAATCTCTGCCTTTTATCAGTAAATTTGTTATCACAAGTTTAATGTGATTTGAAATATGATTCTGAAGTGTTTAAAATACTCAAAAATTTATGAGTATTAGTTATATTTTCTTTCATTTGTCTTCATCTCACTCTGCCACGTAGATATTAAGTCCTTTAGAGGCAGAGAAGTTCAGTGATATCACATCCTCTGATCTTCTTTGCTGGCCTCCGTGGACCACACGGTCAGTAAACCTGGGATACATGGCTGAGTGAAGGTCACTCAAGGGTTTCTAGATCTGCTTGTCCAAGTGTTCAGAGCATTATATTTGTGGCTTACCAGCACCCTGGCCGAAGAGGCTGGCTCCACCTCAGTAGGAGCGGTGAGTAGAATCTTCATTTGAAGAACTGCCCATCAGTAGCCAGACATTACCAGCCCCATGGGTGGTAATTGTCCCTTCAGGCAACAGTCGCTCCGCCCCCTCCAGTTCTCTTTTATGAAACTCTAATACAGACAAATTTAGTAAACTGACCGGCATATTATCTTTCAACAAGATGTTTATTTGCAATATTTTTACAAAGCAAGTCTAAACCTAGAGAAGAAAAAAAAGAAGTGCCCTATTTTTAAAAAAAATTCTGTAGAAATAGGTTAGAAGTAATGTTCATTATTTTGTTTAATTATTTTAACTGTACTCTTGTGGTTTGATTTGGGGACCTTGGTTTGTTTGTTTTATCTTCGTCCACATTAAGACCACTAAAGAAAGATGTGAACAAAGACATGTACTCAAGGAAACCAGGTGGAGGGTGATGAGACACAGGATAAACTGGGTGAGGCCAAGGAATTTGGCACAATGCCGCCATGAGCACGGATAATGACCAAGAGTGTTGGGAAAGGTTTTGAGAAAGATCAAATAAGTTGACTCAAAATCAACCAAGGCATTTGCTCTCTCAAGCACCCAAGTTGTTACTGTGCACATGTGGAACCCCAGGGTCACTGCTGCAAATCCTACTATCAGAAAGGCAGTGACTACACGAAGATAGAAAGAAAAAAGTGCTTGCCAGCATGCAGACTATCTACCACACAATAAAACTAATTTACAAGCATCTTGTTGAAGCTATGTGGGCGGGAGATCCTGAAAAGATTCTGGTGCACAAGAAATGGTAAACGGAAATTAATTGCACAGTACCCATTACAACTAATTTAAGAATTGTAGTTTGTCATTGATACAGTATTTATTAGTGTGCTATCTTTAGTATTTAATTTAGTGAACATTAAGAAAAGGGGACAAGGCTTCCAAAAGTTCACCTACTAATCCAATTTTCCCCTTGGGTCTGAAATTCTTCATATGAGAAGCCTTCAGCTTAGGCAACTTTCTTTTTTAAAATTAAATTTTATTGGGGTGACAATGGTTAATAAGATTATATAGCTTTCAAGTGTACAATTCTATAATAAACATCCGCATATTGCACTGTGTGTCAACCTAGGCAGCTTTCAGGGACCTAACCTTAGACAGGTGGAAAGGGTTATTTTAGTAAGGAAAGGCAAAACAAGCCTTAGGTTGTCATGAGGCGAACAATCAAGGGAGTAAATAAGCTTGGAAATACCCTTGTCTTGGTCTAGTTGGAAGAGACTATGCAGCCCAGAGCTTCATGGGCCTTGGTGGCAAGGTCACTGCATGCTGGGAACACCGCCTTGTCCAGTAAAACTCAACTCCACCTCCCCAGGCACTGTCCACACTCTGAGAGGCAGGGATGGACTCACATACAGCTAAATACTAGACATGATCAGCAGGGAGTATACCGCTTCCTGAGATGACAGCCCTTCAGGCAAAAGATCCACAGAGAAGCCAAACTGTAATAACCAATGGTACCTTACAGTCATTTCACCAGCGCAGGAGCTGACCCAAGAGAAAGAAAAGGAGCACTGAGCCCAGTCCCCCAGGGGAGAGACATTTAGTTCCCAGAAAGGGTAAAAATGAAAAGGAACAGACCATGCAAGGAGCTGGGCAGACGCTTGGTCTGTGGTTTCTACCCCCAGCTCAAGACACCTGCTCTGTTTACCTGCACCTTCAGGCAGAGTTAAACAGTAGCAAACACGCTGAGTGGCACAGCATTTTCTAGTTTGCCAGGTCTGCGATCCTCACTCTGCACCCTGGGGAGAGGGGCGGGTGTTGTTACCCACACTGTCTTAGTCTCCTGTTGCTGAAAACAAATTAACAGACGTTCAATGGCTTATTACAACCTGCAATAATTTTGTTATCATATAGTTCTGGATGTCAAAAACCCAAAATGGGTCTCGCTGGGGTGAAATCAAGATGCCTGAGAGGCTGTATTATTTTTCTGAAGGCTCTGAGGGAGAATCTCGTGTCTTGCCTTTTCTGCTTCTTGAGGTTGCCCCCCCTTGCTCGGCTCCTGGTCCGTTTCCATTTTCAAAACCAGCAGCAGCCTGTCCAGTCTCCCTCCCCTCACCTTCTCCGACGCTGCTTCTTCCCTCTTCCACGGTTCCGAGGGCTCTTGGAATTCAGTGGCCTGCCTGGATTATCTGGAGTAGTCTCATTGTTTTTTTGTTTTTATCTTTTCAGATGTTATTTATTTATTTATTTTTAGAAAGAGGAGACGAAGAGAGGGAGAGATACATTGGTTGTTGCCTCTTGTAGGTGCTCTGACCGGGGACCGAACCCTCATCCCAGGCATGTGCCCTGATTGGGGATTGAACCAGCAACCTGTCAGTTTGTGGGACAACACACAACCCACTGAGCCACATCAATCAGAGCAAGTCTCCTTATTTTAATGTCAGCTGATGAACAACCTTAATACCATCTAGACCTTTCATCGCCCCTTGCTGTGTAATCTAACATAGTCACAGATCCGGGGGACTAGGGCATCTCTGGGAGGCTATTATTCCACTGGCCACACTCCATCCCACAGGCAAAGAGCCACCAGAGCCAGAACTGAGCAACTTGCTGGAGGTCACCGCTGATTACTGAGTGATATAACTGGGACTCAAACTCAGAACTTCACCTCCCAAATTGAGTGCTTCAGTCTTCCTGCTATGCTCTGTGTTGGTAACACGGTGAAGGAGAGAGAGGGCACAGCGAGCTAATGGCAGGGTGAGTACAAACAAAGGCAGGAAACATCAAATAGAAAGCAGGAGGGGAACCTAGGAGGCTTTCCCCCCATAGGTCTTCATCCCCGGTGCTCTCTTGTCCTGCCCTAGCCAACATCCTCTCCCTTTGCTTTTCATCCCTTCAGCGGTTCATCTGACCCCATAATCCCCAAAGAAAAGGCCTTATCTGTGTGTATTTTTTTCTGTTGGGTTTTTAGGATGTTCTGGTTGTATGGTATTGCTTTCTGTCTTTCCCTATGTGAAGGAAGCAGAGAGGACAGAGGGGACAGAGAGGTGGCAATTTTGCCAGGCAGGTGCTCTCTATAATGATCCATCATCCAGTGCCAGGCAGTCCCCATTCAGGCAGGGAAGAAAAAGCCACAATAACAGTAATAAATAAAGAAGAGGGCCTTCTAGTAACAGCACAATGAGGGGCCCCCACTGCCTCAGTCCTGCCTCAAGAGGCAGGAGAGGAGAGACTGAAGGGGGGAGACATGGACGTACCCGCAGGTGGCAGTTTTCTACTTTGCCCCAGTGACTGTTCTAAGTGCATATAGCTTTTCCACCCCCGCATCGTTCAAAGGAAGAAAACGACACCCCACACACCCTCACGCACTTGTTGTTGTTAAGGACAGAGCAGCACATTTGTCAAAAGGTGCAACTGCCACTTCTGATCCTGAAGCTCAGCAAAAGGATCCACCCCTACGGTGATTTAGATTAATCGCTTCTCATTAACAGCCAATAAACAAAGTGCATTCAGAGAGCTCCCCTCAGCCTGGCCCGATGTTGCGGTGTGTAATTGCCCAGAGGGAAAGCAGAGCCCACCAGACTTGTCAAATGTAATTTATAGGTTTTTAAGATTTAATCATTGCGTATAATATTAGATTAAATGACCATCTATATTAAAAAGGAAATTACATTTCACCTTGCTTTCTTCACTTTTCCCCCCTTTTCTAGCTAGGGTTTTCAAAAATCTCTCTCTAACCCCACAACAAAGGGCCAGAACATGCCCTGGAAGTGTGTTTGAGAAAGACCAGCCCACAGACTTCCCTGCACCCAGCAGTCTGTAGAGGGAAGCAGGTCAAGGGAGAAATGGGAATATCCTCTTAGCTGAGCCAACTCCATCCTGGAACCTCACAGAGTCCAGACCCCTTACTTCAACCATCTTACTCCCTGACCACACTCACCATGGCTCCAGAAGATTTATTTTAGTGTTTGTGGTAGAAAAGAGAACCTCTTCCAGACTCTCATCCCCTCTAGATTGGCATCAGACAGACCCTGCCTCCTCATTTAGTCATTCAGTCACATGGCCAGTCACTCTCGCCTCCATGCACTGAGGCTCTGTGCGCCAGATTCGAGGATGGGCGTGGGGAGCACAAAGATGAGTACAATGAGATTCAAATCCCATCTCCACTTGCTAGCTCTTCAGTTAGCCAAGCTTGTTTTCTCAACTGTAAAATCCAAAAGGAACTGCGCCCTCCCCCACCACCATGGTGGGTTTAGAAGACGAAGAGAAGTAGGTGTTGGAAACCTCCTGAGCTGTCTGACCATCCTGACCTTCTCAGCAGAGGTCAGGGCATTGCTTTATCTCCCACTCCCTGTGGGGTCTGAGAACAGTTATTCTCAGCACAGATGGGGGCACACGCAGAGCATCAGTCTGTGGAAGGAGAGGAACCATTCGGGCTGAGGTGTGTAAAGTACACATAAAAACGTAAAGGTTTGTAACCACTGTTGTACAAGGACAAGTGCAACCCTCAGAGCACAAGAAAGAGCCGCTGGACAGGTATCCACTGCTGTGCTCTGCTTGAGAGACATGATGTCAGATGCAGAGACCAACTTCTCGGCCTGGAGACCGCAGTCCCTCACTCACAGGCTGCCGTAAAGCAATCCAACCCTGGGTCCCCCAACCACTGCCCAGCTCACTGTTTCCCAAACATCCTACTCCCCCACTTGAAAATACTGCTGAGGCCATTCCTCTTCTAGACACTCTTCTCCTCACTCTCTATGTCTAAACCTCGCTGTCCTTTCAGACCAGGCCCAAGGTCCTCTGAGAAAGCTCCATGGATTCCTCCCACTCTACTCTGCACTCCTTTGCAGAGCTCACAACTACCTGATTAGATCACAGTAAAACTGTAAGCTCCCTGATGGCAAAGAGATTCTGCACCCACCCCATACTTTATCCCCTCCCCCCAGAGCCCAATGTAGTATCTTTCAGTGGGAGCTCATGAGACCCACTGCTCTGCCCACGGCACCTGCCTCTATGAGCCCAGCCTGCAGGACAGCCCCTGCCATCCCTGCCATCCCAGCAGGACCCCCGGATGAGGGAAAGGAGTCATGGCAGGGCTTCAAGATGGCTCATGAGGGTCCTGGCCATGGGGACACTAGTCACTCCTGCTCTGGATGCATTTGTGAGACAAAGCAAGTCAGATCGCCAAGCCTGCTCCCATCGAGGCAAGGCGCATAATATTTCCAGGGGGAAGAACCTCAGTGGCTAGATGGAAGCAAGGAATATTTTGTGTAAATAATATACCTGAATTCCACTCCTAGGTACACATTCAAATGAACCAAAAACAGATAAGCAGACTTACATTCATGCTCACAGCAACTCTGTTCCCCGAATGTGGCCCAAACATGGGGAACAGCCCGCTGTCCATCAATGGATGAGCAGATGAACAAGTTTCGGCGCATACGCAGGGACCATTATGCAGCCATAGAAAATATGGAGTGTGCATATGTGCTACGATACGGGTGGACCTCAAAAACATGCTAAGTGAAATAAGCCAGTCACAAAGGGTCACATATTATAATATTCCTGTATAAGCAGTACTCAGAATAGGTAAATCCATGGGAACAGAGTGCAGATTGGTGTTTCCAGTGGCTGGGGGTACGGAGGAATGTGAAGTGACTGCTTAGTGGTTATGGGGTTCCTTTTGGGGGTCATGAAAACGTTTTGGAGCTAGGTAGAAGTGGTCATTGTACACACTGTGAACATATTAAATGCCACTGAATTGTTCATTTCAAAGTGGTTAAGTTTATGTGAGGTGAGGTATATCTCAACAAAAAATGAATGAAATAAGAGAGCTGCGGCCAGCACTCATTGGCTCCAGCCTCTCCCTTGCTTGCCGAGCAGAATTAAGATGAAGATATTAAACTACAGATATTGCCAAGCACAAAACTAATTCCTGTCCAGCTTGGAAAGTGACTAGTCTCCTCATAAACCCCCTGCTCAGTGGAAAATAATAATAAGTCAGTTGATCTAAATAAACATTTACCGCTGATCCCCACCATACAGAACATCTGAACAGCTGCACTGACCGCACGGCCAACTGCTGGTTAGGGAGTCTGCTACGGGCCTGCGATGCTCAGCTCCAGCTTGGGCTACAGCCCATAAAGAACCCACATGTCCTGCTGACGTAAATGACAGTTCCAGGTGGACTATCCTTCTCAGGAACAAATCCTCTCCTAATTGCCTCAAACCTCCTCTTCTATTTCTTAAAAAGTAACACTGCCAACAGGTTTAATTAACAAGCAGAGGCCCCCTCATGCCTAAATGCCATGCTTGAATGCTCTCATTTTAAAGGATAGTGTGCAGGTGCCTGCTTTATATAGCCTATGAAGCATGGGCTATAAAAGTATCTCACCCATGTGACTTTTTAATACCATGGCAGTCCGTTCAGCTCCATCCCGTAAAATCCCAGCAATGTTTAAGTGTTAAAGGTAATTTTCACTATGATATTTATTATTGGGTAATGAGTAATGGACAGGTAACCTTCAAAACTCCAGGCAATGGAGTGAACCTATCTCTTCTAAGCTTTTAATAACAGGACCACCATGCTTCCAAGACAGCCCACAAATCCCCAGTGTGCCTTCTGAGGTTCTCTCTTGGCAGCATGAGTTTTCTTAACAGCTTATTTTTTCTTCTTAGCGACCAAACCCCACAGTAGTCCAAGAAAAATCAGTTAGTTAAATATTTAGATCTGCGTTCTCCATCAGATTGGGCATTTTTAAGACAAACTTGCCTTCCCCATATTTCCAAGAGTTGCCCAGGATTCTCAGTCTCCCCTTGCTATAGCCATCCCTTAGAACCCAATGTAGAGAGCTATTGGAACACAATGGGAACTTGCTCTGCGCATGTGTTCCCAATTCTGCGTCCTCGTGGGCCCTGGGTCCTGTTGCTGTTATACTAATGGATGCTTAGCACCATTTATTGCTCTGTGTGTTTGTGTCCTCAGCAGACTATGACATCTCTGAGAACAGTGACTGTGTCTGATTTATCTCTCTTATCCACAGCATCCAGCACAATATCTGGTACACTGCAGATGTTAATAGATATGTCTGAGTGAAGTAACAGTTAACTAACTCTGAGGAAATGATTACAGAGCAAGATCATCTATTGCAACTATCTTAATATATAGTAGCAGGCATGTCAGAGACTCCGCCGTCTTCTTAGAAATCCCAGTTATTAATGATTTAATTGTTAATTGATAGTGGCACCTTGAAAAAGACCATCAGAATCATCCAACATGCTTTCAAACACTGTATCTTCCTGGGTCCTACTTCAGAAACCCTGGTTGGAATTTCTGTCCCAGGGCACAGAGCCCTAAATGTGCCTTTTAACAATCACCAAGACTGTTCTGAAGTACACACAAGCGTCTGTGACGGGAAAGCCATTCTTCCCCAGCTGCACACGGAAAGGAAGAAAACTGCTGTCACTGGACGGCCTCCCATCAAGGAGGTGCAGGAGCGTGTGGAGGACTCCTGAGGAGTAAAATGGAGTGTGAAATGCAGGTGCAGCCTTCCTCACAGGGGTCAGCGTCCTTGGGTTCGGTGGGAAATCAGGGACAGCAGGGGAGAATGATGTGGCACTGGGGACAGAACTAATTACAAGAGAATCAGGACACCATGTGTTACTAACTCCTTCTCTGAATAACCTAGATTCCCACTACTCTGTCAGAAGGGGGAGAGTCCCACATACCCCTTGTATAAGTTCACTAACCACGTACCAAGTCCCCCGAAGGGGTGTGGCTTGCCTCCAACAAACAAAAACAAAAACAAACCCCTACATTTTAGCTTTCTAAACACCACCTATTTATTCATAACATGGTTGGAAAGTAATTAGCATCACCAGTGCAGCAATGAGCTGCTGCTTCAGAGTCTACATTTAGTTTCTAGAATAGAAATGAGCTGGAATTAGCCATTCTCTTCACACATTAATAGGCAAGAGTTGCCATCCCTGCTAATTCACAGCATGTTAACACAACTCTGGCTGTTCTCTGGTGGGGCTGCCCGCTTACAATGACATCAAAGGAAAGCAAATACAAGTGTCTGATGTCAGTGCATGCACACATTTAGGCTAGAGATGCAAGCACGGAGGAGGGAAAACCTGAATCTGATTAGAAAAGAGGAAGCACAGCTCTCAATGTAGGCACAAGGTGGACCACGGAAGGCCCGTCAGTGTTTGTTCGTACACCGTGGGTAGAATGCAGAGTCCAAGGACCCTGGACATCTAGACTAGAAAGGCCCAATTTAAGACTGAGGAGAGACAAGCTATACTTTAGTACATTTTACACTTGAAGATGCTCACAACTCACCAAAGATCTTATTAAAATACAGATTCTCATTCAGTAGGTGTGGTGTGGTCAACAAAGTTGGTTTTCTTAAAAAAGTAACATTCAACTTAAGATGCTCCTGTTATAACACTGCTTTGCTGAAATCACTGCTGTTTAGGACCGAGACTTTCAGTTATGAGACCACCAAGAGAAGAGCATCGTCACGTAGGCTGATGGGTTTCAACTTTAGTAAAATTAAGAATCTCTGACAAGCTTGGTAGAACCTTCAAAATCCACGCTTCATGCTCTGCAGATGCTGATTCTGGATGCCTGAGGTAAAAACATAAACTTGCCCACCACCCTTTTTTAAACCAAGACAGCATTTCCCCATCTGAGCCAGAGAGAAATGGCGCTTCTTCCAAGCCACTTGGCTGCCTCTTCTATTCAAGTGGAAATTTCCAGCTAGTTTTTTCCAAAACCAATTTATAAAACATTTTTTGTGACTAAACCAGATCCGTAAAAATATCCTTAAAATCATAATTACAATCATAATAGCTAATATTCCTTGCTTTTGCTATGTGCCAAGCTGTATGCTAAGATTTTTTTTTTCTTATATTCAGTTCTTCCTTTAACCCTCACCAGGACTGTAGGAGTTAGGAAATTTTATTAACCAGTTTTCAAACATAATTCAAGATTGGATCACTAATAGGCAATGCTTCAGGAACTAAAATATGTTGTTTCTAACCCCAAAACTTACTGTATACTGTCCTAAAATTAGCCCCTTTTTTGGTTGAACGAAGGCGAGAGGTTGTAAGTATCTCATTGGTTTGAGGCACAATCATCACACATGGCTTCATTTAGGAGGGTAACATTTTAAAAAGAACCTTGAATGAGGTGGAAAGTTAATAGGCAAACAAGTCAGAAGGGTGTTACAAAGAGGGGAACAGGGGTGGAAATGTAGAAAAATTCAGAGAAGTCCTGCTTTCTCATCTCTGCTACTATACTTTACTTGTTGTTCAACCTCCACTTTATCTCTTATTGTCCTTGTTCCTACCTCTGCATCTTACACGGATGCCTCTGTGACTCGCTGACGCCTGTACAGGTGGGCTGGTATACTACACACAAACTGGACTTGTGCAAATCAAATCTATTCCTCCACTGACTCATTACCGTTTGACTTCAAATTGATATTCAATGTGCAATTTAAAGTTTCTCTCCCCTCAGTTCTCCGCCAAGTAGCTAATGATCTGCAAATGAATAGTGAAATATGCCAAGGAACTGACCAATAAATACACTATTTTCCCCGCCTCTTCCTCCTCCATACACACAGGAACTCAAAGCCTACATGTCTTACAATTCGAAAATGTATGTATAAGTGGTTTTCTTAAAGGGAACGTGAATTTGAGCATGCACTTTGGTTCTATTTAAAAAGCCACAATGAACAAACAACCAAAAGCTAGACTAAGCCAGACTTTGGGCCTAAGAGTCTCTTTGTTATATATCTATGTGTAAGGAAAACAAAATATATTTATGAAATGCTGCAAGGGGTTCCAAGAGACAGCATCACATTTCCTCCAAAGAAATACAAGTCATATTTAACTTCTTCTCTTAAAACTCCATATTTTAAACTCCTGAGAGAATGTCTTCTATTAGTGTTTCCATTCTCTTACCAGAAAAAATAATTCAGTTCATCTATCATTCTCTTGAACTGCCAATTCAAACTGAAACCTGACTTCCCAGGCTTGAGCTACTTTCCAAACTATTTTGCTTTCCTTATGGCAAATAAGCAAAAATAACAAAACAACAAAAATAAGCTCTTTCAACCACCTATGTCTCTCCCCCACTGATGCCCAAACACAAACATTGCATCTGTGGAAAACACAGCAATTTAAAGATGAAGAGAACATAGCAATTTTAAATACAGCCAACTCTCAATTTTTTTTCACTCTGAGTAGGGTGGGATTATGTGCTAAAGGGGCCTATTGATTTTTTAAACATGGAATAAAAATATAAAATTGGCTCCTCCTGTCAAAACCTGGTTATTCATACTATGGAGAAGACCTGGAGCGGGGAGCACTCCTAAGTGGTCACCAATCAAAGCACTTTTTCCCTGTATATTCTGGATGGTGGTCTTTTCTGCAGTAATTTAATTTGAATTAGCTTGTACTACTATTAGTATGAATTCACATTCTTTGACAAAGTAATATTTAGTGGGTGGCTGGGAGGAAGGAGGGTGTTAACAAGCACAACTGGGAGAACAGTGGCCTATAATTAAATACTTCCCATAGAGACTCCACTGTGAACAACTAGAGCCGAGACAATGGAGGGCATGATGGGTTTGGAGTCATCGACCCCACTGGATAATGCTAAGGAGAGGCAAATCGGATCACTCACTTTCTGCGTGCTCTTCCTATTGGAGAGGTCCCTTTCATTTAGGACTCTTCCTTTGGACCCATAACGCATAGCAAGGTCAAAAAAAAGGAAGGTGCTGGTAGACATCAAACTGGAAAGTCAACATGAGAGCAGGGCTGTATCTGGCCCTCAGCTACTGTGTCCCCAAGCCCTGGCCCCATGAAGGTGCCAGATAAATTCATCCATATGCAAATTCATTTCCCAGCTGGACCACCTCTGTCACCAGCATAAGTTCTACATGCCATTCCACTCACCTCCACACTGCCAGTCCTTGCTCATCTCTCTATAATCACCTCTATTACCCACCCAGCCTTTGCAGCTTTCATGCCCAATTGGATGTCCACATGATGCCTGAGGCTGGCTTCCCAGCTCCCTGATATTGATTTCTCCATCTTGCATGATGCACCCCCGTCAGAATGTGTTGGTAATGACCCACTGATTTGGTAAAGCCCTTATTTCTTGCGCTTTTCATGCTGTTTTTGCAACCTCTACAAGCTATAGCAGAACCCAGTAGATGGACATAATCGGCTGAGATGGGGCAGAGCTACCACCCCCTTGGAGGTAAGCAGGACCCAGGGGCACTCAAGGCAGGGCCAGGAAAGAATCAGTATCCTGAATGTATCAGGGAGATGGTGGACAAAGTGCAGCTGGGAAGAGCCTGAAGGTTGTTCGTGTGTTATATGTTCCTCATGGTCAAGCCCATTCCTACTTCTTCTGGGGTCCTCTTCTACAAGGAGCCCTTTAAACATTCTTGCTCACTTTTACAATGACAAAAATAATAATAATAAAACCAACTCTACTATCCAGACAAAAGCAGTTTTGTTTTTTGAATACTTATGCTCAAGGTCTTTAAAAACCAGCATGGGGCAAGCAGTGGGCCCTGGTAAGCACTGCCTGTCTCTGACTCAGTGAGGAAGAGGTATTTCCACAGACAGGGGAGCCTCACTATCCATGCAGACCGCTCCCTGGTGCTGGGAGCCCCCTTGTGCATCCGAACTCACTGAACCTCCCTCAAGAGGAAAGAGAATGAGGCTCTTCTCTCTAAACCCTGGCATTTCCTGAGCTGTCCCAGCTGGAGCATGTGATTCTCAATGGCATCAGCCCCTCTTTCTAGTCCCCACAGAGAAGGGGAGATGTTTCTCCAATCTGAGTAAAATACAACAGGCATGGATCTTACTGCCAGTCTCTGCCATAGAACCTCCTTTTGTCAAAGCACACCTCTCTCCAATTGAGTCCTTCCTAGTCCACCCACGTTTTCCCTCCTGGAAGGAGAAACAGTGGTTTTTCATATGTGAGCAAAAAACAAAGTGACAGAGCAGTGAAGATGAGACGGCAGACCAGACCAGGTATCAGTGCTAATGTTACAGGCCATGCGGCTACTGTTCTTGGAACACAAGTTGCCATCTCTTCTCTTGCCAAACAACCCAGCCTGCTCCTCCCAGAGGTAAGCTTGGCTTCCTGTTCCCCGCCGCCCCCATTCCTGCCAATGTGCCTTCCCATGTCCTCACACCAAAGGGACAGTCTGGAAGCTCAGAGGGAGTGAGAGCTCTTGTTTCCCTAGGACTAGAAATCCTACCAAGGAACCATAAAACTCTTAGCTCCGAACAAAGAGAAGCATGCTCTGATGCCTTTTTTCCCTCCAGCCACATGCAGTGGGTTCTCATGCAGAATGAGAGGAGAAAGGAAAATGTCTGTTAACTGGTACTCACAGGGAGGAGGGTGGGGAGGGATGAAAAGTGCAGAGCTAAGTGATCCTGGGACATAGGAACATTTTTGGCCAGGGAAATGGAGCTTCTGAGTTTTTTTAGTAGTTTATTTTTCATTGTACTTTTTTCTATTATCATTTATCCCCCTTATACCCTGTTTTACCTCCATCCATTCCCCTACCCACTGCAATCACCACACTGTTGTCTGTGTCCATGAGTCCTTTTTCTTTTTTGCTTGGTACCCTTACCCCCAATCTGCCCCTGCCCCCGCTAGAGCTTCTGGTTTCTTTGGAAACCATGGAGTCAGCAAGGCTACCGACCTGCAGGCAACTTCATGTCAAAGCAGGAGTTGGGTCCTAGCCTTTACAAAGGGCGTGAATGCCCTGCGATGGTCTGACTACACAAAGCACTTACCGAACAATTTTGGTTTCTGCTGATAAAGTGGAAACGGGTTAGCTCCACCAAAACCACACACACCACTCGCAGAAGAGAGACACATGAGCCTGGTGGGGAGCAATGGGACTGGAACTCCCTGAGCCACTGGGAAGACAGGAGAGCAGCAGGGGGAAGAGGGGCCCTGAAGGAAAAGACGAGAGACAGAGCGCCGAGAGAAGAAGGAGCAAGACTGAAAGTCCTGTTGTACTCATGACTCTTTATACCAGCCCCTACAGGCATCTTCAACAACCCCACACTCCTTGCCTCCTAATGTTAGTTGTCACCGCCACCAAACCTGTCATGCTCTCTGTGCCAGTCACTGTGGATTATCTTATTTGATACTCGGTGACACCCTAGAGGGCATTAACCTTATTCCCATTTTACGGATAAGGACACTGAAGTTTTCAGAACTCTCCCAGTCACTCCAAATAACACTGTTAATAAGTAGTAGCGCACAAGTCTGCCTGAAGCCAACATGGAGGCTCTGGAAAACCATGGCAAATGGTCACAAGAGAGCAACCAGCTGAGCCAAAGCCCATTCCTCCAGCACCCTGGAGCACTGATGAGGCCACCCCAACTTCCCCAGCGTGACTGCGGATACACTGACTTACTGGTCTAAGGACAAAGCACAACATGAAGCAAACACACTTCCTGTTTGGGGGGCCTGTGCATTGTGTGATTGATATTGTGTGTGCTGCTGAACGGAGCAGCCAGGGCTCCCCTTTTAAATCAAGGTGCCTCCTAACATTACAAAGTAAGTTAGTGTAAACAGTGTATTGGAGCCAACAGGCATAATTGACAAATCACAAGCGCACAACAGCCTGCTGAACTTTCACAGGTGAGTGTGCCTGTGAACTCCTTTCTGACATCAAGAACCTTAGCAGCACCTCAGAAACACACCTCGTGTCCTCTCTCTTCCCAAAGTAACCTCGATTCTTTCTTTTATTAACATTGATTAATTTTAACTATTTTTAGATGTTATATCAGCAGAGCCATACACTGTCCTTTTTTGTTTTGTTTTGTCTTGCTTGTATGGCGCCACATTCTATAAGATTAATTGATTTTGTGGCTTGCTTATAGAAGTCATTCATTCTTTCTCTTCTATATTGTATGGTATTCCATTGTATAAATAATCCACAACTTATTTGTCCATTTTACTGTTAATGGACATTTGGGCTGGTTCCAGATTGTGGCTTCTATTGCTATAAACATTCTTCTGCATGTCATGTGCACACATATGCATGCACTTCTGTCTGATATATGCCTAAGAGTGGAATCGATGGGTCACAGGCTATGTGCATGTTCAGCTTTAGTAGATGCTGCATTTTTCAAAGTGGTTGTAACACTTTACATCCCTCTCAGCTGAGTATGGAAGATCTCGTTGCTTGTATCCTTGCTGATACTAGTACTGTCTATCTTTCGTATTTTAGCTAGTATAAAGAATATATAACGAGATCTCAGAATGGTTTTATTTTGCATTTCCTGATGGCTGATGAGCAAGTTTTTATGTGTCTGGGACATTCAGATATCTTCTTTGGTGAAACACATTTCAATCTTTTTCCCCTTTTTCCACTGAGTCATCATTTGTAGGAATTCTTTATATATTTTACTTATAAGTCCTTTGTCAGATATATGTACTACAAATATCTTCCCTTATTAAGTGATTTGTCTTTTCAACCTCTTATAAGGCTTTTGTTGAACAGAAGCATTATTTAATATATAAGCATATAAAAAGTACTCATTTCATTAAAGTTCAATTTATCAGTATTTCCTTTCCAGTCCAAAGATCTGTGGCCTGTATAAGAAATCTCCGCCTATCCAGGAGCCAAAAAGGTTGTCTCTTAGGTTTTTGTTGGGAAGTTTTATGGTTTTAACACTTACATTTATATCTATTATCCATCCAATGGTTTCTGTGTAGACAGTGAGACAGGAGTCAAGAATTTTTTTAATTACATTATCAATAGACCAAGTTACATTTATTCAAAATATAAACTTTTTATCACTACATTTCACTTTTCTGATACCTTAAGATTGATTGATTGATTGATTGATTGATCGATCGATAGGTTCTATTCTGTTCCACTGGTCTAATACAACACTATTTTAATTGCTGTGCTTTTAAATGTTTTAATGTGATAGCTTAATTTCTCCCACTTACTTTTTCAAGATTGTCTTATATATTATTGGTACTTCACATTTTTTTCTATAAATTTTAGAATTAGCATATCAAATTTCATAGAAAATGTCCACTGGGATTTTTATTGGGACTGTTTTGAATTAATAGATGAGTTTCAGAGAGAAATAACATGTTTATGTCATCAACTCATTCTAGACATAAATACAGCTTTCTGTCCAGTTTACTCAGGCCCTCTTTACATTTTCTCGGCCATGCCTTGTCGTCTTCTGTACTGAGGCCTTGCCCATCACTTATTGCTCTATTGCTTACATTATTATGTTACCTACATATTTAACACATATTTATTGGTGCTATTACAAATAGAACCACTGTATATGTTTTATTTTTCTATTTTTTGATACCATCATACAGAAATATTTATATCATATACTGATATTGTATCTAGTACCCTTGCCATATTCACTCAAAAACTCTAGTGGTGTGTTTACAGATTCTTGAATTTTCCACATAGAAAATTATCTTATTGTTTCTTTGTTTCCAATCTTTATATATTTTATGTTTTTTCTTTCTTGTCTTTTACACTGGCTAGACCCTTCATTATAATGTTGAATAAAAGAGGTCATAGTGGGCATCCTTACCCAATTCTCTGTTTTAAAAGAGGACATTCAAAATTTCACCACTAAGTGTGATGTTTTCTGTAGCTTTTTAAAATACATGTTTTATCAGTCCTGACTGGTTTGGTTCAGTGGACTGAGGGACAGACTACAAGCCAAAGAGTCACCCGTTCAATTATCAGTCAGAGCACATGTCTGGGTTCCAGGCCAGGCCCCCAGCAGAGTGCATGTGAGAGGCAACCACACATTGATATTTCTCTCCCTCTCTTTCTCTCTCTCCCTTCCCTCCCATCTAAATAAATAAAATATATTTTATCAGATTAAGGAAGTTCCCTTTTTATCTAGTTGGCTATGAGTCATTATCAAGAATAGATGTGGAGTGTTAGCAAATATTTGTTTTGAATCAGTTGAGATCATCAAATAATATTCTCCCTTATTATGTAATTATGATGAATTAAATTTGATTTTTAATGTTAAAGTAACCTTACATTGCTCAAATAAACCCAACTTGGTTGTGCTAAATTATCCTATTTATATTTTGCGAATTTTGAACTACTATTGTTCTGTTAAGAATTTTTGCATCTACATTAAGCAGAGAAATTAATCTGTAATTTTTATTTCTTTTAATTCACAGATTCTGGTATCATGATGCTGCCCTCATAACAAGTTGGAAAGACTTTCCCCTTTTTCTAATCTCTGGAGACTTGCTCTAAGATGTGTTGTATTTTTCCTACCATTTAGAAGAATTCACCAAGAGGTCATCTGGGCATGGTGACTCGTTGGTGCGAAAACTTTGAATCAGAGATCCAGTTTCTTCAGTAAATGCTGGACTTTTAAAATTTCCACTAGTCCAACGTATTTCAACAGTTGCTCTAGTTACCTGTAGTGCTTGACTCCTAGGAGTCCTTGGGAAATGCAGCAGCACGTTCCCTCGGCCAAACTCCACCCACAGCTCTCCTTCCACAGTCCCGATCTTTTAGTCAGATCTCCCTCACACTCTTCCCATCTCTACATTTGCCTCTCCAATGAATATGAGTGTTTTCATCGTTAGAAAAGAAAAGACAATCCCTGTCCTTGTAGCAGGGTGATTTATTGAGGATTTAACACAGCAGGATAACCTATTAAGACATAAAATTGTGTCTTCTTTCTCAATGCTCCAGACTCATCAGCCTGAAACAAAAGCCAAGTCCCAATTCCCAGTATAAACCTTTCCAGACAGGCAGCCAGGTCTTTGTTTCCAAGGACTGGACTCTCTTTTGGCCCAATGGGAACTTCACAACTATTTTGTTACTTTGTAACAGAGCCAAAGCAAGAAGAGAAAGAGGCTTGTATTTGGAAACTGATGCTAAAATCATCTTTGCTCTCTTCTCCAAGGTCTAGACGGGCTCAGGGAATTGAGCAGGAGTATATAAGTTTGGTGCTCTGATTGAAAAGAACAGAGTGCAACGCCTTAAAATCTCATGCCACAGCAGTAAGAAGGGCTGTGGCCCTCTGAGTCTGGCATTGGAGGGGCAGAAACTGACTTGGGAGTGACTGTGAACAGAGTCACTGACCTGGAGAGCCGAGAGAAGGTGCACACGGGGCAATTCATCACGGAGGGGGTAAAGACAGGTCCAGAGTGAGCCGTCTCCAAGTAAGCCAAGGACCAGGTATAGTGAATTCAATCACCAAAGGAGGTCAAAGATGGCCCCATTCTCCCCTGGGTTGCGTAAAATCCAGCATTTTTAAGTGATCCAAGGTGGAAAGGGCCAGAAAGAATAACTGAAGTAGAAGTCTAGTGATTAAGGCTCGATCTCTCATTTTCTTTTTCTTTTTAATCTTTCAATAAGAAAAAATAACATTTTTTAAAGTGTGGCTTATCTTTTACGCCCTGAGTGTTGTGGTGCAAGAGAAATCCATGCCCAAATCTCTTTGAACATTTTGGAACAGGGTCAGTGTGAAAATCCGTCAGGAAATTAGTTTTTCGAGAAGGTTTTTGTTTGCAAGCATTCACTTCATAGAGACTCAGAGCCTTCACGCTCTGGCCTGCTTCGACCTCCTTCCCTCCATGGTACTTCCACCCAGAGGACAGAAAATGTCCCCTAAACCGTCAGGGTGCCGGAGCGTCAGGCTCAATGGAGATGCTTTTAAGGATTTCGGTCAGAGTAGCTGCAGAAACATAACATGGAGTTCAGATGACTCACTCGCCTGCTTTGATTAGACACTTTCTGAGGAATTCTCCTTAGTAATTGCTCATTGAATTCACCTCAGCTGAAATGACTGCCGACCCAGTGCCTAGCACTGTGTTCAGTACCAGTAAGCCCAGAGAGATAATGCATGGTTCTGGCCCTAGGGCATTCAGCGTTTAGCGGGGGAGAGAGAGACATAAATGGCTGAGCTACAGGGAGATGCATGCTAGGACAGGAGATAAACAGAATGCTGTTAAAGTACCAAGGAGGAAGCAATCCATTCCACCACAAATGCTCCCCCACACCCTCCTCCCAGCAGAAGGTATGAGGCTCTGAATTCTGGCAGAGGAAGACTATAAGCTATTACAGCTGGAAGCCATTAGTCCTGTTGCAATGACGGGAGAGGCCAGCAGAATGCTGAATACAGAAGGTAAGTCCAGGAGGAGCAGCCAAGCTCAGGTGCCATCTGGACCAGGAAAGCAGATCTGGGAAGCTTGGGATAGAAGCTGAAGCAAAAGCCTCTTCATTCGTTAGCCATGCACAGGCTTTGCCCAGGGAAACTCTGAGACCCATCAACAGGTGGCTGGGATCCAACAACCCTGGAACTGCCTCCAACACCTGCACCACTGCTTCCCTCCAAGGTAGCAACAAGAATTCTGTGCTCTGAAAGCATGCGAGACTGCGCACTGGGCACAACAATGGGTATGCGAATGGAGAAAGCTCTGTGCCTGCCCACAAAGAGCTGGTCCTATTTCTAGAGAGAAACATTAAGAGATAACACACAAAGTGGCAATGCCAGTCAATCTGGAAGAAACACTAAATGAGCTGATTAGTTAAGGGGCTTAGGAGGAGATGCCTTCTGCACAGGGCCCTGAAGATGGCCAGGGTTTAAATAACTGCAGAGAGACTGGGAAGAAGCACTCCAAGAAGACACTGATGAGCATAAGCACAGCACTGCCGCAGGAGCCAAAGGGGGACATGGAGTGTCTGACTTCTCCAAGGGTGCAAGAAGACCAGTGAGACAAGGCAGGAGAAGCGCCTGCTGCAGGTTATGGAGTAGATTTAAACCCCGTGCTTTGGAGTCTGGCCTGAATCCTGAAGGCAATGAGCGATCACTGGCCAATTTTGAGCAGGGTTAGAAACTGCATAAGAACAAATTATCTCTCATAACAATTCCCCCGCAAAACACTCCTCCCTGACCAATAGAAGCCATTCAATTGAAGATGTCAAAGCACAGCCCAGCCTCAGGTTATAAATTCACCTGCCAACTACTGAGAGTCCTATCAGCTTGAGAAGGTTAGGGTCTCTGCACTAGATTTATTTCCCAGTCAAAGACGTGAGGTAACTCACCACAGTAGAGAAAGGTTGAATGGGCTCCTGATACACAGAGAGCCCTGGAAGTGCAGAAAACACATGAAACTGCAGCAAAATCAAAGAGGAAGACTGCAGTCCAAACTCTGCCTGCCATTCATCCTTCCCCAGGTCACGCATCTACCGCTTGGCTGGCTTCCATCCCCACTGGCATCCGAATGCTAACCAGTCCTCGCCACTGTGCCTTGTAATTAAAGGTAGAAGCACACACAGGCACTGCCAAAGAAGAGCAGCCAGACACGCAAACACACGGCATTTGGAAGGGCCCAGTGGTGTGGCAAGGTGCACATAGCGATGGGATTCTGCCACCACTTTGCTGAGTGACCTTCAGTAGCTTCCTGGAGGTGAGCTAGCACTGACTCACCCCTTCCTGTTTAAGCAGCTAAGGGAAACGGGGCATCTGCCTGGACCTTGGCAGAGGCTTATCCTTCCGAGACCCAAGCTTGACTTGGCTGATAGGGACTAGAGGAAAACCTATCTCCGGCACCGTCCGACTTGACTCTGATAGTCCAGGTTGCTTTACCTTGTGGCCAGTGAAGGTGATGGGCACTTTCAGCCAACCTGAAAGAGAGCTTAAACTGGCTTACAAAACATATTCATGTTAATTATGGTCTCAGAAAGGAATTTCTTGAATTTTAAAGTAGATTCTTTTAATGGATTTAATATTCAGTCCCCTGACATTCAAATCAATACCCACTTTTTCTGGAATATGACTAGTTTCTAAAGGGAAATTCAGATGCAACTGCAATGCATAAAACATTGATCTACTTGGCAAACTCTAACCCATCTTTTAAGACCTAGTCAAATGTGACTCCTACTCTGTATCTTGCTCTACCCACTGCTGGTAGAATTTATCACTCCCCTCTCTGATGCTACCAAAGCACTCCATATGCATCTCTATTATAATTTGTCTCCTTGGACGGAGATCAAGTCTCATTGGTCTTGGTGGTCCCAGTGCCTGGGCACTGTGACGGCCACAGACTACGTTTCCAATAAATGTTTGCTGAACTGATGTTGAGCTGGGTTTATTTGCAGTTGATCCTATGTTCAATAACAGGAATTGAAAACAGATTTTATTGTTGAATTTATCTGTTTGCCAAGACTTAGGTGTGCTCTTAGGTGTAAGCCTGTCTCTTAGGATATAGACCCATAAATCCACCTGCCTCAAAGCTTTCCTACCTGCAAGTCTCACAGTGTTGAGCTCCACATGCCCAACCAAATGAATTACATTTTGCCCAAAACTTCCTCTTCCTCTGTCATCCATCCATGTCTTATTAACATTTCTGACTTCCACTCATTTACCCAGCCACTCAGCTGAAATCCTGAGAAGCACTCCAAAACCTGCCATATTTCAGCATCCTAGTGAGCACTGAGTTGGGCTGATGGCACCTCCGGAGCACTTCTCACAGCCAGCCTGTCCTCACCACCCCACTACAGCTGCAGGGTCCACGCCCTCACCACCCCTTCCTAGAGCATCGCATCAGACACTTTTTTTTTGCTTGCTTTATTCAAACATATAATTCTATAATCTTTTTTCAACTTATATAATAAATTGGATTTTTATATAAATAAACATAGTATTTCATCATTATATAGTATTCCATAAAACTAGTGTATTTAATTTACTAATGAATTTCTAAGAGTTGGGCATGCAGATGACTTCTAACCTTTTTTTTTTTCCTTTTATAAAGCAACGTCATACTGGACTCTCTGTTGTCAGTCTTACCATCCTCTACTCTTTTCCCCAAATGATCTTTCTAAAACACAGATCTGATTGAATGACTCCCTATTCTCTTAAGAAAACCCAAACAAACAAACAAAAAACCTCACTTCCTAGCCCAGTACAGGTGACCCTTAACTCACATGGCCATCTACTACCACTCTTTCCTGCTCTGCCAAATCCTCACATGTGCTTTTACCCCACCCCCACAAAGTCCTTGGGGCTTCCTGAACATACCTCACTCTCTCACACGGCTGTGCCATCATACACGTTATTTCCTCTACCCAGAACATACTCCTCAACCCCCCACCACCATTAGTCCTCAGTATACCCCTACTGATGTGTTGACTCGGCTTAAATATTAACTTCACTCTAAGACTCCAGCCTTGCCAGGCTGAATCAGTGCCTTCTTCTTCTGTGACCTAGTTACCATCCTCCTGGGTATGCCTCTGTAAAAGCAAAGGCCCAGGACACAAATATACATTGTAAAATAATCAATCAACGAATGAATTTTTCTTCACTCCAACTAAACCTATGGTTCTGGATGCTGGAAGCACATTAGGATCATCTAGAAAGTTTATAAATTACTAATCCAGGCCCTCACCCTAGATCATTAAAACACTCCCTTCGTGAGGCCCGGGCATGGGTGGTTTTACAGCTCCTTCAGGCACCCTGAAGGGCAGCCAGAATTGAAAATCAATAAAATTGACTTTGAAAGCACTGATGCATGTTTTCTGGAACTCCAGAAGAGTGAGTGGGTCAGAGTATGGAAGCTGGAGTCTATCAAACCCAAGTTTAAAACTTAAGTCATCAACTTGCTACTGAGGCCCATTTCTCAACCTTCCTTGGCCTCAGTTTCCACAGCTGCAAAATGGCAGTCATAACAGCACCTAACTTACAGGGGTCACAGGGCTCTTTCGAGGATTAAAGACTTAGCCCAGACCCCAGCACACTAGAAGAATGTTATGGCTGTTATTTACTATTCTTCCCCAGTCCCACTCACAGCCCAAATCAAGCCAACATGCACCACAGTCACCTGGGGAATATGCAGGGGCCAGAATATTCACTCTGCTACTCAGTGTCCCCATCAGCTCCCTGCAGCTCCGACAAGAAGGGCAGTAATTTGCCGTTCTGATCATTACTGGGAAAAGGAAGCCATGTGAAAAGCACCCCTTCCCAGGCTTGGCTGTTTTCAAAGATAATGTTAAGTCAATTTTGACTTCTCCCGACTCTGCAATCTTAAAGGCAACCACAGTCAGACGTTCTAAATTGGTTATAATTTTGAAAGAAGGATAGAAACTGTGGGCAGAAAGCCTGCTGTTGAACATGAGGAGGTAGATCTGTCTTCGGCAGGAATTGGCAGAGGAATAAACCAGCAAACCTGTTTTGGTTGTAAGCCTTAGAATATTAGGGGTATCAGTGAATTGAGTACTTTATCTACACATCTAGAAAATGTCTAGAAAAAAAAAATTTTTAATCCTTACACTTAAAAGATTCATTGAAAATACATGCGCCCAGGTTACATGTTAATACCCAGGGACACAGATATATACGACAACACGGTCCCTGCTATCAGCTAGGAGGAGAACTTGAAAAGTTATCCACCGTTTGTCAGTGGGTGATGAAGCCCAGATGTTAAGTTCTCGAAATTATTTCTAAAGCTGGCTATTGGTCAGGAATGCCTAGGAGATACTTTGTTCCTAATATGTATCCCCAACCTTCTCCACACCTATGGAATAACAGTCTCCAGGAGTAAGTGAGGTCTGAAATTCAACATTCTTCAAGTTTCCTCGGGTTATCTGATGTAGTTAATCTATGGACCTACTCTAGAGTTTCAGGAATTGGGGGTGGAAGTTCTATCTGGGAGGGGAAACTGGAGGTAAAATGCAGGGAAAATTTCATGGAGGAAGGAAGTTTCAAGGTGAACTTTGAAAAAGGAGTAAGATTTTGGTAGGGGAAGTGAGCACATGTCAGTGAGAGCCAAGACATAAACACGGGAATGATGGAAAACAAGAAAAATACTAGTAATTGCTTGATTGATACAGTCTGCCTCACTCAGTTCCCAGAAGACCACTATGAGGAAGTGCGGCAGGTGCTGCTGGTTGCCTAGACAGCATCTCCCCATGCCTTTCCTACTTCTTTCCTGAGAGACCCATGTTCTGTGGAGGTGCCCTCCTCTGTGTGGCCATGAGCTTGGAGGAGGCTGGACCCCCCTCCAGCTCTCCTGACCCACCCCGCCCCAGCAGGCTCATGCGCTTGGAATATAGTCTGGCAGCTGTGCACTTCCAGAAACAGTTCCATCATTCTGAAAGCCTGGTGTCTCCTATCTTCTTCTAACATTTTCGTGTCTGGATGTGATCCTAGAAACTCTGCAACCTTCTTGTTACCCACGATAAGGACAAAGACCAAAACTGTAGATGGCAAAGACAAAAATAAACAAACTGGTCCTCAACGATGTCATGGAGCCCATGAACTAACAATCCAGAGCTACCCTACCTTCAGACTTTATTACATGATGTGATGAATTCCCCAGGCGTCCACCGGGTAAGGCAGAGTTTCCTGTACCATATGGAGCCATAGCATCCAAACTGAGATAGGCAGATATTATGACATCTATTTTATAGATGGTGGCCTGAGTTTTAGAGCATTTAAAGTTTGTCCAAGGTCTTAGGAATGATACTGCTGAGCAGGGCAGTGATGCTCAGAACCACTTGCTGTACCACACAGAGGTAGTCTCCCCTGGACACTGGGGAGCTCTTGAAAGTTTCTGAGTGAGGACTGACATCATCAAAGCTGTGATTCCCGAAAATAAATGACAAGTTCTGACTACACTTTGTCTCCGCTCCCCACAATCTGTCGTTTTCGTTCTTCGAGGTTTCAGTGACCCATAGTCAACTGAGCTTCAAATATATTAAATGGAAAATTCCAGAAATAAACAATTCATACATTTTAAATTACATGCTCTTCCAGGTAATACGATGAAATCTCACACCGTCCCACCTGCTCTGTCCTGCCCAAGACATGAATCTCCCCCTTGTCCAGCACATACACACCTGTATACACTGCCTGCCTGTCAGTCACTGTGCAGCCATCCTGGGTATCAAAGCAACAGCTGTGGTAGCATCACAGAGCTTGTGCTCAGGTGACCTTACTTTCCTTTGTAATGCCTCATGCCCCTCCCCTCACTTCATCTCATCACATAAGCACTGTCCCATCTCACGTCATCACAAGAAGGCTGAGTACAGGACAGTAAGATATTTTAGAGAGAAAGAGAGAGAGACTACATTCATACAACTGTTATTACAGTATATTGTTATATTTCTATTTTATTATTAGTTATTGATTTTCATCTCTTACTGTGCCTAATTTGCAAATTAAACTCTATTATAGGTATGTATATATATAGGAAAAATGTAGCCTATATAGGGTTCAGTAGTCTCCAAGCTTCCAGGCATCCAGTAGGGGTCTTGGAAAGTATCTCATACAGATAAAGGGGCACTACTGTATCATTTTTGAAAGGATAGCTTGGGTAATGGCCCATTTCCTCGCCACTTTCTTTCCCTCGCTTCCAAGGGAACCAGGCCCTACTGATTCAGAGCAAACAAAGCAAGCATGAGTACATAGCAAGGAACTGTGACACTAAAGAGAAACAATTGTATAGCTGATGATGGAAAGACAGTAGTAGTACAGAGCACTTCAAACCATTTACAACTGGCTCAGGGTCCAGTTGAGGCAAGACAGTTTCCGCAGACAGCCACGTCAGGGAGCTACTCACACTGGGGATATTCTCAGAGAAATAATGGTTTACAACCTCATGCCTGGCCTCCCCTGAGCTACCGAATGCTGATGCTCTGTGACGTGGGATTGAGGAGGTGGAGCGGGCAGGGAGCCTGCACTTGGTCATCCCTAGCAGCCTTTCCAGAGCTAACCCGTGTGCTATGATTCTGCTCTGACTTAAACTCTCTCCTCTGAAAGGTCCAGAGCGGAGTCAGGACCATCTCCCATGCATATATATGCTGCCGCTGCCTTCCCCAAGATGATTGAAGATTCGAGGTTCAGGCCAAAGACCACTTTGGATAATTGCATCCTATCTCTGCTGCTTTTCTTATGTGACTGTCCTTCTCGTCTGGCCTGCCGACTGCTTTAATCACTCAAGTGCCTCGCCTGCTACCTTCCCCCCAGCAAGGGAAAGCTACCCAATAAAAAATGTGCTGCCAAGAACCTCACAGTCTCAGCCCAGAAACCCATGCCCAGGCCTCCCTCTTAATCCATGACCTGCCTTTCTGCTGTCTTCCCTGCTGGCTGGTCTTTCTGTGTGGGGCCTTTTCTGGCTCTTTGGAAGCAAGCTCAATTCAGATCTTTTCTCTCCTTGTTCATCCTTGACTTGGACTCTCCTCTATTTTGCTGCCCGTGGAGGCTCTGGCACCACCTTGGCCTCAGGGACATTACCCCTGCCCACCTGCCCTTGGCAGGGTGCCCACCCAAGCCACTGTGGTCTGAAAGACCTACCTGGCCTCTTCTATTCCCCGTGCCCTGGAAACGCAAGGTTTACTGGATGGAGACAGGGAGTGCGTAAAAGCTGGCGACTGTTAGTGGCCACCTGAGCGCCCCTCTCCTGGCTCTGCCTGTATCTTGCGTTGGTTTTCTGTGCAATTTCATAGGAAGAACACTGGGCTTGAAGCCAGAAATCTGATTTCTGAAACCATAGTTCTGCCATTAGGTGGCTATGCGACCTTGAATAAGTGAAACTCTCCCCACTGGGACTTCGTTTCTTCGTCAGTTCAGTGAGAGACTTCAACCAACCATCTTCCAGCCACCCACCAGCTCCACAGTTCTCCAAGTGGATCACCCGATGCCCAAGGGATAACCACGAGTGCCCAGCCAGGCCATGGCTCCCATGAGTGGGCAGGTTCAATATGGGCCTATCCCCTATTTACAGGAGCCAGTTATCCTGAGATTAGAACAATGATAGGAGCAACAATAAATAGTATTTACTGAGTACCATGTGTGGGTCACTGGCTGCACGTTTGCAAATATTTTTCATTTAATCCTCCTATCAGCCTATGCAGCAGGTACTAGTATAATTCTGATGATACAGACAAGAAAATAGAAACTTAAAAGTATGTCATAATATGCTCGAGCCACCAGCTGCTAAGATGGGGTGACAAGATCTGCAGTAAGTGGCTTCCTGCCCAAGTGGAAAGAGAGCCCCGGGAACCCAGTCAGCACCCACCCAGTGGGGTCTCCTGAGTGGGTATGCCGCAGCTGGGCCCTGCTGCCTGCTCTGGTGAATTATTGAATGTTCAGGCATCTCCACGGGCTGCTTCCCGGCCCATCCATCCCAGTCTACCATGAGTCCTGTGAGTAGGAACACTCAGCAACCCTGTACCACTCCGACTTCTCCCTCAGCAGAAAGCATTTTTCATAACTCCTAGCACAGGCCCACGGGAGAACCAAGGTAGGCCAATAAGACACCGTGTTAAGAGCGTTTCGAAGTTGGGCTGCCTGGGTTCAGAGCCCCGCTTGGCTGCTTCCCAGCTGGGACAGCTTCGTCTTCCTGCCTCAGGGTGTGCTCCTCTCCCCCACCCCCATGAGGGCCTCAGCCACTCTCTTTCTCCCCCACCTCCTTTCCCTTAAAATGGGGATCATAACTGTATGTACCTTATAGGTGTATGTGTGTGAGAAAAGCATTCCTGTAAAGCCATCATCACAATGCACAGTGAGTACACAATAATGTTAGCATCTTTTTTTCTTTATTATATCCACACTGGAACTAGAGTCCTGCTCCGATATGCAGTTAGCAGCCACTAAGGCCTGCTGCTAGTCTCTCAGTGGAACTGCAGCCACTGAGGTCTTGGGCCACTGGGTCCTTTCCAAGCACCAACTCCCAAATGAGAGTCCCACTTAAATAAGACACCTGGCAGTGTGGCGTCTAGGCCTGAAGTGCCTGCATGTTCCCTGGGCCTGGCACAGTGCCCCCACACACAGCAAGGGGGACTCACCATGTCTGGTGGTGACAAGGATGTTTGGAATCTTGCGGTGCATCTGCACAGATGGACGTGGTGTCTGGGGGGGGGGGGGGGGGGGGGGGGGGGGGGGGGGGGGGGGGGGGGGGGGGGGGGGGGGGGCGGAGCGGTGCAATGCTGGAGAAGCTGCTGGGGCTTGGAAGCCAGGGGACCTGGATATGAATCCCTGTGCCACCAGCTCTATCTACCTCATGGGACTTGGGGGATAATGGGTAGAAACTTGCTTTGCACACACGGCCTAGAGGTGGCACCCCTCGTTTTTAATTTGTGCCTCATCAAGTGAGACCGAAGCCACCAATGGATGGGTGAAAAGAGAAGGAACACAGCAAGGTGGCTAGAAGGAGAGAAACAGGAGTCATGCAGTGGGGGCAATTTTTTGGTTTCATATTTGGAAGTTCTTTGCCTCTTGCTAGTTTGAAGGGAAGATCCCTTTTCCCAGGATAGAAGAGTCAGCTACGTGGCACCCCTAGGTTCTGGGAGGTATCGGTGAGCAGAGGGAAATGCCCAGGAAAGGCTCATTTAATGGGGTGGGAGGTGTCACCTTCTTGAGCATCTATTCTATGCACTCTATATATACATTGTTGTTTAATTCCTAAATCAGTTTTTAAAATACTACTGGAGCCCCATTGACAGATGAGAAACCTGTGGCTTAGAGAAGTTCAACAATATATTCAAGGTCACTCAGCTAAGTGTGGCGCAGGCGGTGCTGTTAAGCTCTTCGCTCCACACCGCGTCCCCTTGCTGGGCACTGGGAAGGAGCCAAGAAGAGCTTCCCTATCCCTGGCAGTGGGGGTGGAGAGATCGCCATGGCTTTTTCTCACACCCCCTTCATCCTCTCTGGTTCATGTCTTTCCTCTGTTTGGCCATCGTGAGACAGACGGAGTGGATTCTGAGAGTTAGATACATACTGTGGAAAAACAGGGCTGACTGTCTGCATCTGCTCCTGGGGGCCCTCGGCATGGGGCTGCCAGCACCAACCCAGGCCTCCATTTGTCACTGAGGTCAGTGTCTCAGCACTGCTGGCTCAGACCCCAATGTGCAGAGACTGGGAATTGCTTGCTTCAAACCATTTGGCCGGCCCAGGGATCCCAGGATGCTCACCCCTCATTACCCAGACACGCTCACTGGCAGAGGGTGTGTGGAGCAATGATGTCTGTCATTCAGACCTTGGGCCAGTTAAGTGGGATGGGCAGGGGGTGAGGCATGCACGCCAACAGCAATGTCTGCTTGGCTGAGCTCACCCAGGAAGAAAAAAATACAGTCATTTCTTTTACGGGTGATGGTGGTGGGTTTTTTTACAGATAGCTTCACCTCGGGGGCAGCGAGATCCACTTGCTATATAACTGTGCCTCGGAACATTAGCAAGAACACATCACCCTGCCTTCCCAAGCTCTTTGCTAAAATTGCTCTGCCCGTAACGCTCAGAAAAGACACCCAGAGGTCTAGTGTGGGCAGGGCAGGGGAGGAGAGATGGAGTGGGATGCTTAACACGGGCGCCTCACCGGTCTAAGACGCTCTTGTTGGCCCTTCTTACCCCACTCAGAAGCCTTCTGCTCTGAGTCCTAACTCTCCATTCCTGAGTTTTGGGGAGTCTTGTCTCTAGCCCCCCACTGTCTCTCTCTCCCAAATACAACTGCTAAACCAAACATGCTTATTAAAACCTCCACACTCTCATTCTTGTATTGGACGGCCCTATTTTCCTCCTTCACATCCCAAGCTTTCTTCCAAAGTCAGCCCGACCTCAGCCTCTACCTTTCCCCAGCTCTGACGATGCCGCCACGGGATGACATCTTTCTTCAAGTTCGGTGCTGTGTTAACTCCTTCAGACTGGGATTCACTGTCTTCCTTTCTGAAGGCCACTAAAGTATAAAATTCCCCCTGGCCATCCAGGCCCGGTTTAGAAGCCCCATCAGTGTCTGTCACATTGTCATTGTCTCCAAACCGGCCTGATGCTTTGGTTTGGGCCCTTGGTCCTTCTGCTCCTATTGCTGGCTCTGCCTTAGCCTGTATCCTCGGCTGCCAGCCACCCCTGAGAGGGAACTCCTTCTCAGAGGCTTACTGAGCAACTATGGTCATCAGTCAGGAAGGGGGGCAGGGGTGGGGCGGGGGTGGGGGGGAGGGACTGAGAGAGAGGGGCAGGGGGATCGGGGGCCGGATGGCAGGCAGCAAAGCAGAACGGGTATCTCATGTGACCGCCCAGAAACGCAGGCTTTCTTTCATTTCACGGACATTGCAAACCAGAGTCTCCACAGAAGAGGAACAGGGTTTTGTTATTATTTCTTAACTCTGACGTTTTCAGAGTGCTCTTTGTTGCACATCTTCCACACACACACAGATGCACGTGTACACACATGCATAAAACCGAAAACCAATAAAAATCAAATTAAAAAAACAAGTTAGGCCATAAGCCACTAAGAAGCACAGTAAGTGGCTAATTTTTATTATCCCTTTTAAGTGTCTGGTTAATCTTTACTGAAAATCATACCTTTATTTTTAAAAGAATATATGATATACTCGATGCAAACCCCAAAGGGCACTTTGGAGAGAAGCCAGGCCATAGGTTTATAGGCTTCCCATTTCCAAATAAAATGCAAAAGAAAAAACTAGTAATCATTTTAATGAGCCTTTAAATAAATTCTTGGCTACAGCACAGTGCAGTAATTTATACAGGGAACCACATACATATATTTGCTGAGAAAGGGACTTTGTGACTAAAGACTGGATTTCCAAGAATCACTCTAGATGCCTTTTCCTTTAAGTGATTAGTCTGAATTGAACCACACTTCATATCCACTGCACGCCAGGTCACACTCGCAAAGGGAGACGGGGATTTGCACACCAGTGCCTTTCCCTTCCCTGACCCTCCTCTGTCTTCTTAGAGCCCCTTTGTGCTGATTCCTGGTTGTCTTTCAGGACGTACCATGTAGAAAAAAAAAGGTCTGGACTCAGAATCAGTAAATGAGGGGGGTATGACCTAAATTCTTTTCTTTTCCCTTTTCCACCTCTTCATTTCACACTCTTCCCCCGAACGTATCTCCTGAAACACTGCGCTAGCCTCCTGGTAACTGTTAATTTATCAGGCAAGAAAAACAAGGTGGTTGTGAATTAACAAGTGTGGGACCATTTCTCTCCATCAGCAGAATAATCAATCTCTCTCAGGCAGTCAGCGTGGTTGGTTTTAAGAGACAGAGATTGGAAAAAAGAAGGTGGCAGTGTGCCTCTCGGACAGGGCAGAATACGAAGCTCTTAAAAACCCAGGGTTCTGCGAGCTTCATCCTCCCCAGGGAAGGGGAGCCCCGGCAGCCCCCGCAGGTAGCACCAGGGCACAGCCAGGGTGCCTGGCTCCTGTCTGTCACCAGCAAGCCAGCTCCAACTGAGTAGTCACCACCTCCCCTCTCTTTCCAGAGCTTATTCCTTCCAAAGCGGTATCATATTTCTCATTCTATCCTAATGTTGCTCCCCTAAGGAGGGGATGGGGGAATGATGTTTTTATCCTCATTTTACAGATTGAGAAACAGAGGCTCAGGGAATATACATAATTTTCTCAATGTCCCACAACTAATTAAGAGAAAGCCCTAAAATAAAAACCTCAATTCCTTCCTAGATATCTCTTCCCCCACCTCTAGCTTCTCTGATAGCCCTTTGACCACAGACACGCTACCATACCACTCTGTGCTTCCAACATGCAAAAGGCAGCTCAGGTTCCATGCCCTTCGTTTCTCATCCAGGTTCATCTGAATTGGGATTCCAACTGCAGTATCTGGGGCTTTGAGACCAGAAACCCAAGAAGGTATAGATGTATGCAAAACCCTACAGCTAAAACAGACAGTCAGTAAGATGAGTGGGGAGTACATATCCTCAACTGCTCCCTACTTTCATTCACCACTACACCCAGTCAGGGTTCCCCATCAGATCTGAGTGTTCCAGCTGTCAACTGCCCATGGACTTTGCAAAGAATATCGGATTAGGAGTCCCATAGAACTAGTTCTAGCCCCAGGTCTACTGCAAATGACTCTGTGACCTGGGACCAGTCCCCAAGTGGCCTCATCTGTTAAACAAGAGCCTGTACAGTCGCTGAGGGCCCCTTTACTCTCACACACGGTGAGTCCGAGAATTAAGTATGAGCAAGAGTGAGTTAGATGAGTGCGTCAGACCAAGGGAAGTGATCATTAGCAGCCAAATGTAAGCAGGCCACTCACATCTTGGGGTCAAACTCATCGTTTGTAAATAAGATAATGATAGTACCAATGATTGCTGATGAAGTATTAAGTGAGTTAATTCACATAAAACATTTAGCATGCATTTGGCACATTATAAATGCTCAAGAAATACTACCTTATTATCATTATCATCATCATTAATATCATAGGCACTTACTACATTCGAAAACAGAAAAAAATATTAGCACTAAATAAGACTTCTCTTACTCGCTCTTAAACACATAGCTTATTACGCACATTTTCTGAAGGGAGAAAGCGGGACGCACAGAGGTGAGATGCCTGCCTGAGGCTGCAGCAGGTAGGGGCCATGACGGAGAAGCCTGGTGCGGTAGAGCTGGTCCTCTGTGGTACTTGGCGCCCTTGTCCCTAGGGTGCCAGAGCACATCCAGGCAGCGTCCACAGCTCAGGCTCCAGCTCGGTCTCCAGCAGGAGGAGGCCTGTGCATGTCTGGATGAGGACAGTGATGCTCAAGTGAAGTTGCATCAGCTCCTCCCGACAGAACTCCTCACTTGTGCCATCGAAGATGCTGCTGCTCTGAGTCGCACCAGCAGAGCCAGTGGGTTCAAGGCAACCACACCGCCTTCTGACTGAGGAACTGTAAGCTCAGAATAGCTGGGCCTGGATGGCAGGGCTTCACTGGCCAACATGTGGCCATAGAACTAAGGCTATGGGATCCTGTCTTCCAACCAGCTCTCCACTGTGGCCAAAGTCCATGGACTATCACATAGTATTATGGAGTCCCCTGAGAGGCACTGCCCAAAGGTGGCCCTCCAGACAACACAAGCTGGGAGGAACCTCAAAAACACAGGACCCAACCTTGCAATTTCACAAATAGGGAGATGGAGGCTCTGAGAAGAGACTGGCTTATTCTGTAGCACCCAGTTATTCAGGGGCAGAACCAGGACCAGAAAGCAGACGTCTGCCCCCTCCTCCTTTTCTAGTGGTCTTAGCCTTAAACGACACAAAAGGTGTTCCATTGCAGGCCCTACTGTGTGGTTCCTTCAAGTCAAAGAGAAGACTCTATAAGCCATGCTTGACTAGTTTCTCTCTCACACAGATCCTGAAAGCATCATTGCAGGCCTCCAGCAAGAGAGGCTGCTTAGTGTTATCCTCTGGCCCCAAAGAGCACTTTGTAAATACTAACTTTTCACCTGGAGACTAACTTCCTACTCAGAACGGGGAACATGATGCCAATTGGATGCAAGAGACTCAACTAGATTTGGGGCAGCATGCCAGCCCCCGCACCCTGCACTGCACATCCTAGCCTATTTAAAACGTTCCAGAATGCAGAAGTTTCACGTAAAATTTTGCAGAGAAAAATCTCTTAATGCAATCGAAAATGATGACAATGATGTCACAGCTGCACTGTGCCCTTATTCTCTCTAACATGACAACAGTCATCTGAAGCTGATTAGTGGAAGCTCCTTTCCAGAGGCTGACTGAGTCATTGCCTGGCCCACAGTGCTCGCTGGCATTCCCTGCCTGACCCTCCTGTGCATCTTCATTGAGATCCCAGGTCTGTGCAGGCAGTTGTTTCCCATGGGCATCTTGCCAGCCCAGGTAGATGACACATTTCTGAAAGCAGCAATCTCCCTCCAAAATACTTTGCCCAGAGTTAGATGTTAGACATTTAACAGATTGTTTAACAGCCTGGAATTCTTTCTTTCCACTTTTTTTTTTTTTTTTTGGCTTTTCTTCGCCTTGCTTTAGTGTAAGAGATTTTAATGTCTGTATATGGAAGTGTACTTCCCCTGACCCTCTAACAATCTCTGTAGACACAATCAGGGAAAGCGAGAGTCTAATATTTTAAAATCCTGTGTTTTGTTTTGTTTCAAGGTTTGCCAGGGTGTCAAAGAGAGCTTAGGATTATGCTGTTGTGTTAAGAGAATAACGTAGGAATAACCAACATCCAACCACAAACACAATGCCTCTTTAACAGCTTGACAGAGGCAGCCTGTGCATCGGGGCAATCTGACTAGCAATCCCCGCTGTATTTCTACAGGGTAGCCTGGAAGTAATTATCCCTCTCACTGGTAAATCAATTAGGAAAGGAGGATCCAACACTCCCCTCCCCCTGTAAGAAACTGCTAATCCTCTCACACTAATGGGCAGAAAACCCCAGGCAACAAAGTTACTACTAATAGAGAAATGATGGCATTCAACCTGGTGTTTGTACCTGTGACAGGGGCAGCTCACCTGTATGAGATCAGAACAGACAGCATGACCCTAGTGGTCTGACAAAGGTGAACAGGGATCCTGGACCCTCTCCTACCAGCTTCTTCATAAAAAGCAAGAGGCTCACCTGTCTGAGCCTCAATTTTCTCAGCCATCAAATGCAGATAAAACTACCAGGCTGAGGAATTAGTAGTGAAACTTAGAACAGAGTATAGAAATGAACTTAGCCCAATACCCAGAAATTATTAGGAGCTTTAAAGAAAAGGAAGTCATTACCCTATTCTGATGTCGACCTCAGTCTTCCTCCCACGTGCCAGGGGCACACATCTCCACTCTGCCATAATTTGGTCACATTCCCTGGATGTCAGACCTTTCTATGGTCTCTGCCTTTTCCAAAACACTGTTTCCAAATCTGCAGGTGGCAACCACTTTTGAGCCAGAGCAATTAGAACATAACATGCTTATATTTTCCTTTCCATACAGATTTGTTCTCAAATAGACGCACACAAGAGTCATGCCCCTCCTGCCCCTCCTGTGCTGAGGCATAGAGCCTTCAGCCTATTTGCACAAAGCACAGCTCTGTTAAACGTGGACTTGACCTTGGCACCTGCCATTCTGAATGGCCTTGAGGATAAGAGCCAGCTAACAATGAGCTGGAGCTCAGACCCCACTATGGCAGAGCCCCTTTTCCCAGAGGCCCACCCCACACACACCTGCTTCTAGAACTAACACAACTGCTCCTTGTGTTCGAAGTGCCAGGCTCAGATATCACCCAGGTCATGAACTAAGTGGCCAATGGTTGGAGAAAAGTAAACAGTGAGGGGTAGAGAAATTCACATCAAACACAGCCAGAGCAGGTCAAAAATCACTAAAATAATGCTGATGCCACCACATCACAGGATCGTCTAGATTCTAGTCTCTAGAACAACTGCAACGAGAGAAACTCCCAGGACTTCATAACAATACACTTTCATTTAGTAGAAGACTAGTAGATACCACTCATCCAAAGGTCAACTTCCTTAAGGGAATCCAGCAGCACTGGATGTATCCTGACCAATTTGTCCCCCAAATAAAAACAATGGGAAGGCTGCTGCAGACCCACCATTTACAGTAATAGAGCTTTGGGGTAACTGGAGTCTATTTCCTTATCTTGCCTGCTTTCTAATGTGGCTGGGTGGACTAGAGATTATAAAGATTAAGCTGCTGAAAGAAAGTTTAGTGTAGTAGGTACTCAATTAATGTTAAGATTATTACTGATAGAAGGAGACTATATACCTGTTAGCATCTCCACTTTTAATTTAATGACATATGCTATTTGCATCTGGAGATTTCATGTCATCATAAAGGTGTTAGAAAATCACCAATTAGCTTCAGGAACAAATATATAAATACAAGCACGATTTACTATTTTGCCAGGGGCAACAGATCTCTACCACACTACCATACTCACAGGCCTCCAGGACAGGGATAGCCATCTATTACTCACTAGGCAAGAAGCAGTGTTTCCACCAGATTTACTGACAAGTCTGTTGCAAAGTACTAGTGTAAGCTGGCTAATGAACAAGGGGGGCCACGGATAATCTGGGTGCTGAGAGAATCAAAAACCTCTTGCTGAGATAAGAATCCAGATAACCACAGGTTTAAACTTCAAGACACGTCTAAGTAGGACACACAAAAAATTGCATTACAAGGTCATAATGACCCAGAGCACTAAAACAATAGTGTAACAAATAGGAGGATTTCCATTTATACCTAACTGCCATTTTTCCTGAGTGGCTGGCACAGGGAAGTTCCAGCAAACTGAATATTCTGGTTAGGGGAAAGTCACCATGTAGAGTATTTGTGCATCGTGAGTATCTACAGGCTCAGAATATGATGAAAAACACTTAACAATAAAATGAAACAGCATCTAATCTCATCTTTCCTTAGGTGACTCAGAAAGCACTTCAGGATCACAGTCTCTTTATAAAATTAATTTCTATTGTCATTTTTTAAAAAATAAATCCATGGCATTAGCCTGTCAGTTGTCTTTTTCCAAGTTGGGTGAAGAAAATGTCTCTGCTTATAACTTTTTCGGTGAGAATGCACCTAGAAAGGTGGGAGTTAAGTGGCTTTGGTAGTATTTCTAAGAGAAGACAGAGAAAACAGGCCCAGCTTTCAACTGGGCACTAATTCCTGTGTGAAACTCAAGAGAGTTTCTGACATCAGCTCTGCAAAGGAGAAATGGAGGTGGCATTTCTGCGCCCAGTGTCTCTAAACCTCAGCGATGTTCCTTCCTACCCTCAGCATCTGTCTCAAACTGCCCCTCATGTCTCACACTTGCAAGCACCTCTAGGCTGTGCCAAGGAGAGTTAAAACAGACAGACATAGAAAAAAACAGCAAAGACCGAAGGACACATAGTAAGAGTTTAACGGGCAACACACCTGACAGATGACTATCAAAATGGATGAACACAGGTGTGACCCTTTCATATACCACCTGGAATGAGCCTCATGAAGACAGCTGATCTATCACCTATATGAAAACTCTGTTGTGGTCCAGACGTACATAGGTCAGAGATCAGCACTGAAGGGCATCTGCCATGTGTCACATAATCACTTCCTGCTTCCCCCAAAGGGCATACACCTTCTGTGATTCTGCCCCACCTGAAGTCACTGAGAGCCAGGAGACCAACAGCCAACTCAGCCCCTAATAGCTGAGGGACCTGGGTGGGACATGCATCCACTGCGGGCCTCAGCTGCCTTCTCAATGAAGGGAGAGGGGAAGGGAAAGAATTGAAAGAAATCACCACTGACTCCGTTCCATCAAGTTTAATCCTGTGTTCACCATGGACAGGGCACCAAGCCTTCAGTCCAGGTCATGAAGCACATGCCTTCCATGTCAGAACCAGATCATCAGTTCTGAAACCCTTGGCCGTGATTGTGGAGGAGGCAAAGGCATACCATGTGGTCCGAAGCAAAGAAGTCTGGACTGAGAACCAGGAGTGCTGGGCTCCCACCTGGCTCTGTTTTTACCTGACTGTAAAAGTGGGCTACTTTGACTTCCACTTTCTCATCTGTTAAACGAGGCTACTGGAGTAGAGGGAAGATTCTTAACCAAGACTCCATGAACATCTTTGGGCCATGGTGGGATTTGAGCTATCTACAAACTCCTATAAATTGTTTTCAAATTCTGTGTGCTGAGATATGTTTCTAGAAAGGAAGTCTAGAGCTTTCAATAAGTTTTGCTGAAGAGATGAAATTGAAAACAACAATGAATAACTGCTCACATAGGTGAGATCTATCCTCTTTTCCAGCTCTAACATGTAATAATTCAAATAACAATACTGAAAAATATAAAAACGACAATGCTTTGGGACAAAGAAAAGAGAAACTGCTCAGCTAAAACTAGCAATGGATGCCTAAACAGCTGTTCTGATGAGGATTTTGGCACTTGACTGGTGGGCGTGTTCTCAGGTGTGGGGACCCATGGAGCAAGCTGGGTCTTTGGGTGTCCATCACCACCACTGACCCAGGCATCACCAGTTCCGCTTCCCCTCTCTTGCTGGGGATATTTAGGGATATCGGAGGTGGTGATGAGGGCAAAGGGGTGGGGCTGGGAGTTGTGATGCTAAGGTTTTCAGTCACAGCTGCTCTGCCTAAAGCAGCATGAACGATCATTCTAAGTCACCTCCTGCATTCCACCGAGTTGGAATCAGAGATCGGGGACATCTGCACAATGGGCTGATGCTCACACCCAAGTTCAGCTCACTGAGGAAAGGGTTTGCAAAACCATTAGGGAAGGCACACCAGTTTGCAGGAGGAGAGCTTGGGAATGCCATTTTCAGCCTTCTAGAAACACTAAAATAGCCATTTATATCCCCAGTATGTCTACTGGGGCAGGGCCAGGCCTGCCTAAGTTTCTAAACAGCAGTGCCTTCCTAGCTGGGAATAGATCACCTCTCCTCAAAGCCAATATATCAGACAGCATTCACTTTCTAAAACTGGGCCCTGGCTGGTGTGGCTCAGTGGATTGAGTGCTGGCCTGTGAACCAAAGAGTTGATGGTTCAATTCCCAGTCAGGGCACATGCCTGGGTTGTGGGCCAGGTCCCCTGTGAGGGGGTGCTTGAGAGGCAACCACACAATGTTTCTTTCCCTCTCTTTCTCCCTCCCTTCCCCTCTCTAAAAATGAATAAATAAACTCTTTAAAACTGGTCAATGTTTCATTAGAAGCCAGGCCCCCCTCTCCATGACTAAAATTCAATTTTACATGACTTCATCCATGTCCTGGCTATTAAACCGAAAGGAAAGACAGAGAGGCACAGGCTGGCAGAGCCAGGTCTGCTGTCCCAGGCGTCAGAAGCAGCTCCGGGTTGAGACGATGCATCCAGAGCTGCCTCACCTTCCCTCGGCAGAAACACCCACGGAACCTAGACAGCCAGCGGGAGACTAAAGAAGGACTCAGCCCTGGAACCAAATGGACCCATCCTCAAATCCTACATCTGTTCCTTAACACTGTCTAACTTCAGGCTAGAAAGTTGTTGGATACTTAATCTCTCTGAGTTTCAGTTTCTTTATCTGTGAAATGGGGACAACGATCATTTCTACCCCACAGGTTCATTGTGAGGATACATGAGATAAGGTGTGTGAAGCTCTGAGCAGCATCCTTGGCACAGAGGAGCCCCTCACTTCATCATATAGTTTTACTGTTGTTGTTGTTGTTGTTGTTGTTATTATTATTATTATTATTATTGCTACTCCTACTATCAAGGCTACTGTTAGAATTACAAAGTGTCTGTGACAGTCTTAATATATAAAGCAGGCTCTCTATAAGCAATTCCAGGGCTACTGTTTTTCCATAACTCCTGGCTCTAGGCAGCCTTGCCCCCCCACAGGGGATGCCCAGGACCCACTGACCCCTCCTCTTACCTTCCTTTTGTTGGTGGGATTGACGTAGAGGTAACTGAGGACAGTCTTCAAACCCACTTTGTCGTTCAGCTTTTCATAGGTGGTGCCATAGTTTGTGGATCTGCAGGTGAGAAAGAAAGGCACAGATTGTTTTAGGTGGGGAGAGGGCTTTGTGTTTAAAAGGGAGCCAGTCTCTCCTTGGATGACACGTTTGTTCCCAAATGACATGAGTGCTTAAAAGTATTTCTCATATAAAAGACTCCTTTAATTTTAGAAAAAGTTAGACTAATGCATCTGCTTACTACCCAAGCTCACTTGCCTTTGCCCCTGGCCCTTCTCGGAGGCCTAATTTCTGCCCTGTGTGCAGATGCGCTGCGAAAAGAGCTGCTGGTCCTGCCCCTGGCCCACCACACACAAGCCCAGCCCTCCAGTGCCTCCGGTTCTCTGGGTGGCACTGTGGTTCTCACAGGCAGGAGAAGTTGCAAGGACGCCACAGAGAGGCCAGACTGTCTCCTGAGGTCACTGGGGCACAACCAACTTCACACCCCCTCCACTGAGCGTGAAGCAAGGGAACCGTTGGAGAGGCAGGACATGCCCTGCCCAAAAGCTAGGGGGGACAGTAGCTCTCTCCTCAGGCCACACCAGCCAGAGAGTGTGAAGATTCATGCAGGAGCAACCAGCATCACTGAACTGCTTGCCAGTAGTTCATCGTTCCACTTCTCCTGCCGGCCACCTGCTTCTCATTTGGGCCTAATTTGCAGGGCTCTGACCCTACGCCAAAAGAGAGGACACAGGCCAGCCAGCTCCCAGGCTCCCTCCTGTCCACCTCGCCTTTCCGAGGTAGAGAAAGGACAGCAGGTGCCAAACAGATTCAAGTAACCAACCTCCTGGACACCTTTCACCTCCTTCCCATACCCTCCCCCCAGTCACTCCACACATAACCTCCCCCCTTTCCAAACTACCAGTATCACCAGGTTCGCACTCCCCCTCCCTGCCGTCACCTTCCTTGGCTAGACTCATAAAACTTCCTCCACTGAGTCACAGAAGCCAGTTCATTTTCTCTATAGTCAACGGACATCATGGAAGCCTTCGTTCTGCCTCAGATCTCAGTTTCTGACTCTGTGTGCTGACGCCCATGGTAACTACCCACCCCTGCCTTTTCCTTCCACCTTTACCCCCACCACCCCCTCCAACTCTATTCTGTTCCCACCCTGGACCACAGATAGGCATTATAAATCTAGTAGTCAAACTGTGACGACCTTTAAGGATTATCCCGACCCTCATCTAACCCGCCACACGCCATGTCCCCAGACCCAGTTTAAAAACCTACCCTCACTTCCAATAAGGCTTCACTAGCCTTCTTCCCAATGGCCACTCCTCTCTATCCTCTGCTCCAGAACAAATGTCCCTACCCACTATGTGCCCAAGGCACACTAAATGCCTCTTTTTGACTCTTGAATCTTGTCCTGATTAGTTTCTTTATGTTCTATTTCACCAAGTTCAATGGTAAGCTTCTCAAGGACAAGGCACTTCAGAGAACACTATGGCGAGAGGAAAGAACGTGAACTTTGGGCATAGCAAAACCTCTCTTTCTTTCTCAGATCTGCAGCTCTCTGGTTCTATGACCATGTATAGTTTACTTAACCTGCTGGAGCCTCAAATTTCTTATCTGAAAAAGGGGGATAACTTAATCTCATGAGGCATTTGTAAGGATGTAAAAATATAACACATGGGAAACCTCCTGAAGGGTATAGGCTTACCAAAATGTTAAAAAATAAAATTAAAAAAAAAAAAGACATTCACTTCTCCTTTCCAAAAAAAAATGTACAGAATCAGGCCTTCTGTACCATGCACACTCAGCACAACTACTGAATAAAAAACAGTAATATTTCAAACCTTTCCCTAGGCTACTGGCTCCACATGGTCATTGGTTCTTGTAACTTTAACAATCAGTCCCCCGCACAAACTCACTTCTTATCTTCTGTCTCCTGCCTGCCCTAGGCATTGGGAATCACTCTCAATCTTTCTCTGTGCCTTTATCTCTCGACCCCAGCTCAGTCCCCAAGTCATAATGATTCTATCTCCTAAATAACTCAGACCCCTGGTCTTCTCATTCCCATGTCAATGCTCTGGCTCAAGCACCATCCTTTTTGCCACATTCTCCCAACTGGATGCTCGTCTTACAACACTGACCTCCCACCATCCTCTGTGGTGCCATCAGGTTACATTTCAACCACCCAGATCTGTCCATCTCACCCCCTGCTGGTAATTACTGATTGCTTGCATACTGTGAAATTGTACTTGTGAAGCTCAGTCTTGTAAAATCTGGCTTCCACCTCCCTTACTAGACTTATTTCCAGCTACTTGCTTCTCTGCCCCTTTCTCTGCAGCCTCATTAAACTTTCCTGCATGTCTTGCATTTTCATCCCTCTCCGTTTCTGCACACATCATTCCCTTTGCCTAACTGTCCGTGCCCTTTCTCTTCTACTTGGTAAAGTTCTCTCCAACCTTTAACACCCAGCTCCAGTGTCATCCTCCTTCCAACAACCTAATCACAATTCCAGTTGTTTTCAGACCATCTTGTACATAGTTCCATTTTACCCTTTATCCTACTCTTTTGGTCATTCTGATTTTACTCTGGGACCACTTTCTTGACTATTGCTCCCAAAGGACAACAGCAATTTCTTCTAAGGGCCCAGAGTCTTGCACCATGCCCAATACAAAACAAACAGTGGGCATGTTGATTTTGCATTGTTTGGCTGTGTCTTTATTTGCAGGTGTAAATGAGCATCCCCAAACCTACTCACAAGCACTGGACCCACTGCTAATATCTAGGGGCAAGTCAACACATAGCCACGTCCAGAAAACACACCTGACCATTTGGATGCTGCACAACTGGCACAGACTGTAAGGTCTAGCACAGCCTGGCGCCAGAGAAGGGTCTATTGAGTTCACTCGGACCAGCATTAAGGTTAAATGACAAATCACCCTGAGCTCCCATCCTACCCAGGGCAGGGGAGGAGACAGACCGCAGTCTCTAGAAGCTGCCACTTGCATACTTTATTGGCCCAAATGAAACATGAATTGTTTCTTAATTGTCTACTTTTGAAGGCATAAAGACATCATGGTGTGGGGACAGAATATTGAACCTGAGTCTGGGAATCTAGAATCTAGAAGTGAATCTGAAATGTACTCAAGGTGTCAGCCTGGACACCCTGGACACAAGCTGACTCTCTTAGCCCATAAAGAAAAATAGTATTCTGACACTTGTTAAAATGGTAAAGCAGACTTCATCCAGGACTACTACAGTGGGGTTTGCAGTAGGAAAGAGAAATTGGGTCCAACTGCAAAGACCACAAGGAACGTTCAGCCAAAGAGAAGAGCAGGGGTGAGCAGATGGACATGACTATGAGGGCAGGAGAATTCTTTGTGAAGCTGATCAGACAGGATTTTTGCTGAAGACAGGCCAGGGCAATCAGAAGTCACCTGGAGCCTGGTGGAGTTGAGGAATTCAGTCAGATATGGAGCATGAAGAGATAGGGAGGGTCCCCATATCTCAAGGGAATCTGGCTGAATTGACTGAGCCTGCAGAACTCTTGCTAAAAATAGGGTCCCTGAGGACATACCCAAGGACAGGGCTTAGCTGAAAAGAGCTCAGAGGACCCTGACTAGAGTTTGTTCAAGAAGAGAATCTTTGTCAAGCTCCAATTCCATCATCAACACAAGAGGTTTAACTCGGATAGTCATAAAGCTCCTTCTGGACTTGAAATCGTATTATCCCACCGACACAGTACTAAGCTGTTCTCCATCTAGTGGTTTTTCCTCCTACTATATATAACATCTTATTTATAAGAGCTAAATTCTCAGGGCTCCCTGCATGACGGTGTCACAACAACTCTCCTTGCAGAATCCAAATAGCCCGCATCAAAGGCGGTGTGTTCGCACCACACACAGCTCCCCTTTCTACAAGCTGCACAGCAGCTTCTCACTGGCTTCGCTTTTTCCAAACGTGGCTGCTGAGAGTGGAGACTTCCCAACACAGGGCACACTCCACATCCCAGCTTCCTCCACACCCCCAGCAGCTGCTGCTTGTTCAGGCTGACAGGAACAAGTTTCACTCACTGAAGACACCTCAAGGAGCCAGCAGGTCAATGGAACCTGAGGCGGCCCGGACTCCGTCCTTCCCAGCAGGACCTCCGCACACCTCATCGACCACAGAGTTCTGTAGGCCCCCTTTGCCTGGGGGCAGGGGCAGCTGGCAGAGAGGCCTCAGCCCCATCGAAGAGGCAGCTGTGCCTGCAGAACTCACTTTTACAAGAAAGCAGACGGTCCTCCACCTTGTGACTCCAGACCTTTGCCCAGGTGGTCACTTCAAGGAAACGGCTTCATCTTCCCAATTTTAAAGCTAGCCTCCCAAATTTTAACTCCAAGCTAAAATGTTCAGAAATGTTCAGAAAGCTGGAACCATCACACACATGCTTGGAGCACCCACCATGGGCCTCGCACGATGTTGATGACCATTTTGAATGGCTCAGGACACTGAGCTCACCCAGAAGACAGCAGGTAAGATGCACGCGGCTGCTGGGCTTTTCAGCCTTGGCTCAGGTTACTCCAGTTGCAGGAGGTTATTCCACGGCTGTGTGTGTGTGTGTGTGTGTGTGTGTGTGAGAGAGAGAGAGAGAGAGAGAGAGAGAGTCCCTCTCTCCTTCTTTCTTTCTGTCTTTTTAGGAATTATTTGCAGCACACAAAAAAACCGTAATGAGATGCCAATCATATGCCCACTACTAGATTTAATGAATATCTGTATCATAAACTACCTTTGTGAAGTTTTACATTTACATAAATCTTATCTTTCATAATATATGTCCTGAGGCTTGCTTGTTTTGTGCCCAACATTCAGTTTTGGGATTTATCCATGCTGACACAGCCGCAATTCATTCATTTAAACTGCTGTAGAGTGCTGCAGCTTATGAATAAACCACTGTCTCTTCATCTTTCAATCGCTGATAAATATTTTTTCTTTTAAAATTTGCCACTGTAGACAATGTTTCAATGACCACTCTCGGCCATGGCTTCTTGTGCATTTGGGAAGAAAAGGGTTTCTGGGTGGATACGGCTGCTTCAAACTCTATGTCTAAGTTCTGCTTTGCTGAATGTTGACAAAATTTTCTCCAAGGGAGCTGTACCTTCAAAGAGATATTCCCTTAGTCTCCAGTTCCAAGCACTCGGGAGTTTCAACCCCAGGACTTGAGTCCACAGCTCCTGGCACATCTCGTCCCAGCTGTCTATCCTTCCAGAGTCCTGAAGTCTGAGCGTCTGAACCCAGCCCTCTGCTGGGGCCCTGAACCTCGGCCCCATGAGTGCCATACCTGGCTTTCCCCTTTGTGTCTCTGCAGGCAACCTGCTCTATGGCTCCTGCACCTGAACAACCTGCTGGTCACCAGGCTGGACCTCCCGGCTGCCAGCTGCTCACACTACTCCCCACGTGCCTGATGCTCACTGGTCCCCTCCCAGAGGCGGACGGGTCTCTGCCAGGACCCAACACCTGTTCTGAGCCCTTCAAGTATTTGGGGACCCTTATCCCATCCTGATAGGCTTCAGAAAAGCCTCAGAGTGTAGTCAGTGCATTCTGGGAGGACCGCCCCAGCCTAGTCTGCCAGAACCCTGGCTGTTCCCCAGGGCCACTCTCTCAATGGTAATTTCCAGAGTTGAGCTGTGAATATGTTACATTTATTCCCCCAGCAAGCTCCCCGTCCTCTAGTGAGCTTCTGGTGGGGGCAGGCTGATGGCAACAAGCATATGGGCTGCTATTTTTAAAGTAAAAGAACAGAAAAGAAATCTTCCTGCCAACGCAGCCAAGTCAGCTTCCCGGTAGAGCTGAGCAGAAGCTCCACACCCCCGTTGCCAATGCCACATTCCTGCCAGAGGTGAGAGGACTCTGCTCGGCCCTCCGCCAGCTCTCGGCGGGCCCACCAGATGTTCAGGGCTGGGCTGGGCATGCTCCACTCATCGAGCCCGAGCCTTCTCCTCCTTCACCGCCGGGTTCCCCAGCCCCTCCTCCTTCCCCCACCAACTCTTGCTCTGAGAAAAAAATGAGGAATTACAAGCCCTCTTACACTTTCATTTTCTCATCTGTCTCTTCCCTTCTCCGGGGTGCCCTTCTGGGTGATGGAACCTACAACTAGCAAACAGCCACCAACAGGACACTTCCCTTCCTGTGAGCACGTTTATTTTGTTTCGCTCATTTCTTAACCTACATCTATCTACGATCTATCCTGGCCTGCCCCGTGTGCAGGCATCAGGCTTTGGTGTTCCTTTCTGGACAATTATAAACGGCTCTAGCTTAGGTTAGCAAGCCTTTTTTTTTTTTTTCCTATAAGAGAGCCAAATAGTAACTATTTTAGGTTACGTCAATCTCTGCTACAACTCTTCCCCTGTAGCTCAAAATAAGCCACACAATAGAGAAATGAATGAATGTGGCTTAATCAAACAGTAGTTACAAAAGGAGGCGGTGCATAACTTCACAGCCGCCACCCCACCCCGTTGCTACATCAGTCACTGCTGTCTCCACCACCAGCCTGGCGCCTCACTCTGCCTTTGTCTGAGAGACAACTTCCCAAGATTCCTGCCGGGGTCGCTGGTGCCCTCACTCCCACTTCCCTTGCCTGGCTGCAGTGCCAGGTCAAAACGCCTGCCTGCCGAGGCCTGGCGTTAGAAGCTTCCAAAGTCTACGCACTTTACCTCCCATTTGTCACTCTCCCATTGAGTTTGTGGCTGGCGACTGTCCAGATTTTCTCCTGATTAACTCCCAGCTCCAGTATTAATTCCATCGTGGAGACTCTCCCTACAACTCCAGCCCACACCCTCCTCTGCGCTTACACCAACAGCACCTTGGAGTTCCCCATTTATTCTCTGATTATGCATATGTGCTTCTTCCTCTTTTCAGCAATTGTTAAAAATGCCTTAGAAGTAAAATAACATATGAAACGTGTTTTGAATCTCTGAAACTGTAGAGCATAGCTCTCAGCAGAGAAAAGGGGGAAGACTGGAACTGCACGAAGAGGATGAGAACTAGGCATGAGCGCTGCTCCTCTGACCCTCCGCCCAGACGACAGGGTGCTGTCACGAGGACTCGGTGAGGAGCGGTGAGATGCCTGCCCTCGCGTCCGATAAAAGCCCTGGTTCTGTGAATGCTTGTGCCTGTCATTTTTATGAATAGCACAAACTGTAGGGCGATCACCTTGGGTTTTTTTCTTTGATTTAGACACCTTAACCTTAACAGGAGGTGATGCACATTGATGTCCAATATATCACTAACAAATCTTTGGACACTGTTTGCAATTGTCCCCATGAAAGTACAACATGGCACAGCTGCCTGGGAATCAGAAGACAGAATCATGCTTCCGGGTGCTAGGCCATGGGAAGGACCCACCAGCCATTCCCCCAGAGGGTGTTCCACTGACAGTCAACAATCAAAGCCCATGGGTGATTGGGGCTCTGGTGTGTGGGGAACCACAGCCCATTCCAAGGTCAGGGTCAAGAGTTTCCACAGCACACCACTGGCAGCTCCAGACCAGTGGCTGCCCAGAGTCTTTATGATTGAAGTGGGAAAACCATTCATGCTCCCCTCTGGCCCATTCCACTCCTCATCTCAGGGCCAATGCCCAAAGCCACATTAATGGTACCTCTGCAATGGCAGAGGTCCAGCCTGACCACAGATAACCAGCCAGATAACTACTTTCAGACCTCATGCCAAGACAGGTGATTTAAATAGCTTTATTCTCCAAGTGGGTTGTGATCCCACTCTCTGCTTCTGAAAAACCAAAGGCAGATTGATGCCAAGGCAGATGCTCATGAAGCTCTCCATGACCTTTCATGTTATCAGACTCCTCAGCTGCACTATCTAAGTCTCATAATGAGAGGCACAGTGATACAGGGTAATTAACTTACCTCTAGGTCCTCGTGCCCTGGTTACTTGAATGAGACCCATCACTGGGTTCCAAGTGCAGAAAATTAGAGGTAGGCTAGCTCTGAAGACCAGGTCCTACAAAAGTCATGGTTTATTGCAGATAAAACATACACCCAGCAGGTATAGGGTGGGGGGTGGGGGGCAAACATTCAGCTCTTCAGTTTTTCTCACTATTATCACATCTGTTCTCACTGAAGAGTCCCAGTTCAGACGATTGGGTTGCTGGGTTCTTATTACGAGAATTTAAAATTTCATAGATCTCAATCCTATCAGCCAAGAGGCCTGTTTGTGTCATACAGGTGAGGGGAGGAAAGAAATCCTCCAGGGGGTTGGGGTGGAAAGCAAGAGCAGACCCCCCAAGAAGATGTGACAGCTCATAGTTCACTGCACCTTTGTTCATGAAGTTAATGGAATGGCAATGAGTAGGGGAAAGGCTAAATAAAATACAGTGTATTTTACTGTATAACAGCATTAAAAATACAGGCATCAAGGTTATTGACCTGGAAATATCCTAAAACATATTACTAAATGAAAAAGGGTACTGAATAATAATATATTAATTATACAAACAGTATATCCAGACAAAACAAATTTCTATTAGGTTTATATGTGTGTACAAAACACATTTTAAAAATTCTAGAGGAATGCACAAATAACCAGTGATAGAAGTCAACTCTGGGCAGGGGGCGGGGTAGGGTGGGGTGGCTATAGGGACTTGAGTTTATTCCTAATGTTGCAATGTTTTAAAACAAAACCGCATCAATGTATCACTCCTGTAGTTAAAAATAACGGCAATAAAATGGATTGTTACTGAGCAGTTACAATGCAGATCAGTAAATTAACACATCTGTAGAGGAACTCTATTACAGATAAGTATTTGTATTCAAAAAGGCAGCCCAACATAATCATAAGAGGATTCATTTCAGAGTTAAGCAGATTTTGTTTCAAATCCAGCCCGTGGAACCTCAGGCTAATTACATAAGTCTCATGTTTCATATCTACTCAATGGGAATATAAATACTGCCTTCATAGGATTACAGTGAAACTGAAATAGCCCTAATTTCATGGAGTTCACTGTCAGTTGTTGGGAGACCCCAGAAAGGGACATCCAAGTGATCATTGGAGGGGAAACTGCCCCATACATTGCAGGGCAAACGGCAGCTGAGTTACAGTTACATAAGTATCAGCGAACAGCGAATGCCATCTCAGTCCCACCCCATCAGCAGCACACCACCGAAAGGCACAAGGGAAGATGGAGGGGTTGCTCCTGGCAATCAGAGTTGACTTCCAGCAGGTAGCCACACTGGCAATTTAAAGTCCAAAGAAAACAGACTCCACTTTTTTCACCAAGTTTTCCCCAGGAAAATAATAATAATAATAATAATGAGGCATGCATTGCAATGTTCTGGACAGTTTTAACAAGGCATCGCTGCCTGGGGAGTGGATGTTTACCAGTTCCCCTTAAAATTGCATGCAGCCAGTTGTGTCCGTCTGACAGGCATGCAATTACGTCTGTCTGGGCACATCCAGAAATCCCAGGATAAAACGGGTAGCTGCCTAATGGAGAGGTATGAACTGATGGAGAGCCTTCAGACCATCTCTCTCACCTGGAGAAGCCAAATCTGATGTCCCATTCATTTATAAAATCTTTTTTCCTCTCAGGGATAAGCACAGTGCCTTGCAGGAGGTAGACACTCAATACATTAATTATTCTGTCAATTAATTCGGGTCTATCCCTCCTGGGAGCAGTCAGCCTGGAGACAGCAGAGCGTCTTCTTTAGCAGTCATTCTCCTGCACGAAGCCTCTCTCCTCTCCTGTCTCCGGCCTCCCGCACTCAGCGTCTGTGTCCCTCTGGCGGAGCTCTGTGCTCACTCTCGCTCTCGGGGAAGACACGTCTCTTCTCTTCCACTGTTGCTTTATGTCATTATTTAGCTTTATGTACACAAGGCTTCTTTGTCCAGATAGTGTGAGTTCTCTGAAGTCACGGGACTGCCGTAGATGACTCCTTTAACCCCTAAAGCATGCCGAATAATGCCAGGGAGAGTACACACCAAACTGAGCACACGCGTTCCGGGGACTGAAACAGTCACATTCAGACAGATCCCCTTCTGATGATGAAAACGTTCTGTGGCGGGAGACGAACAACGAAGCAGATGGTCCTCCACACAGCGCTGGTCCCATCAGTTATCCCACGGGTCACTCGGGGAAGAGAGAAGACTAAGCTCTCCCAACACCTGACATCTCTCAACCCGGGAAAAAAATAAAAAGAGGAAATCCCCAGACACCAAGGAGGGAATTGCAGCTCTCTGATTTGAGGTTCCCAGGCCAGCGTCACCCCATCTCCTCATGGGCCCAGAAGCCTGAATGCTCCTTTATCTCTTTCTTTTAACTAAACATACTGATGGCTATGCTCCCTGTACCACACCAGTTGCATATTATCTAAACAATCATCCTGTTGGATCTGCATTATGTACCCCAAATGCTCTTGACAAGAGACTAGAGCTACAGGGATAAAAACCAGTCCTACTCTTTGTAAAGCTTTCTTCTGAAGGGTTAAGTAGGAAAAAGAAATGGGCTTATTCTCAAGTCACAGAGTGTTCTTTAAACCTTCACTGTGGCCCTTAGAGGACTGCCCCTCTGAGACCTGAGGCAGCACTCACCTGACACCCCCAGGCGACAGGGGCTGGCTCAGAACATTGGTTCCCTTGGCCTCAACTACAATTACTGCTATACTATAGGGTCATTTAAAAGATAAAAGTGCTGAAAATTTTATGGCAGAAATATTATAAAACTTTGAAAATGATAATTTCTAATATAGACATCAGTCATATTGATAAAAACTCAGTTACTATTTTGGTGTGTCATTTCTCTAATCTGTGTGCAGGTGTGTGTTTATAAAATTTGGAACCGTTCTTTGTCTATAGTTTAGTGTTTTGCTTTTTCACTTAACATTATATTTTAAGCATTTCCCCATGCTGTTAAATAGCCTTTCAAAAAATCATTTTAAAAGCTTTACAACATTCCAGTGTATAAATATAGCATAATTTACTTTAACTCTCTATTTGGCCAGTTGGTCCATTCCTGGCCAAATTTTTACATGAAATAAAGGTAGTGTGTATTCTTCTACATAAATCCTTGTATGTATATTTATTTGTTTCCTTAGACTAAATTATTATAAGAGCAATTTTTAGTTCAAAGGGTAAAAGTTGCCATTAAGGCTCTAGTTTTAAACTGTATTACATAAACATTCTGGTCAGTTTGCACTTCTCCTAAAAATATATGAGCGTACCATTTTCCTTGCACGTTTGCCAACACCAGGCATTATATTTTGAAGTTTCCAGACACAGGCTTTCTAAGACACCCAAACAATGTATACTTTTGGTATGAAAACATGATAAAAAATGTGCAATATTAACTGTGTCTTCACACCAGACTTTTGTGATGGAGGACTCCTTTGTGCTTATCAAAATGATTGAGGACCGCCCTGGCTGGTGTAGCTCAGTGGATTGAGCGCGGGCTGCGAACCAGGCATCGCAGGTTCGATTCCCAGTCAGGGCACATGCCTAGGTTGCAGGCCATGTCTCCCAGCAACCGCACATTGATGTTTCTCTCTCTCTCTCTCTCCCTCCCTTCCCTCTCTAAAAATAAATAAATAAAATATTAAAAAAAAATGATTGAGGACCCTAAGAAGTTTAACACATGCTATATCAATATGTAATGTTTTAGAAATTATATCTGATAAAATTTACAATACCTATTGATTCTTTCAAAAACAATAACACAACATAATTTTATGAAAATTTGTTTTGGAAAATACAGTTTCCAAAACAAAAACAATTTAGTGAGAAAGAATGGCATTGCTTTACTTGTTTTGTGAAGTCTTTACTATCTGGCTTAAAAGACTGCTGGGTCTTCATCTGTTTCTATATTTAATCTGTTATGAAATAACAGCATAAAACATGTAGCTTCTATAAAACTCCACTGTACTCTTGAGAAAAATGAGAATTTAAAAGGGCAAATAACAGTTAGTATTTATTAGAAAATAGTTTTGACTTCCTGAAGCTCCTAGAAGGGTGGTGGATATGTCCCAGGGGCCCAGGACCTCACTTAGACAATGACCGTTCCAGGTCAAACAATAGCTGGACCCCAAGAAGACTGCAACTTACAGAAAGTTTGCATGTGTTTTCAATTCAAAGGTCTGGTTGTCTCACAGATCTCCCCTCCCTCCCAACATCCTTCTTCTCCAGATCCTTTAAAGTTCGGCCCAGCCTCCTGTGTGAGGAGCTCCTCTCCCACCCTTGCCCTCCAGCGACCCTTCCTGTCTCTGATTCCCTGCTGCTTTCACGCTGGCCTGAACCTCTGATTTTCATTGTCTCTTGTCCCCACCAAAACTATAAGCTTCTTGAGGTCAGGGATCAAGCCTTTGACATATACTTGGGCTTAGTAATTGATTTCTCGGAAAAGTGTTACCCTGAATCACTGCGGCATTTAAGTAACTGACATGTGTATGCTGCTCTATACCAAATATCTTCTCTTCAAAAAGTTCATTGAATTCTTGCAATGATCCTTTGACATGGGTATTTTATCTTTGTCCTGAAAACGAGGGAACAGAGTCAGAGACCTTCCATGACAGTACGGGAGCTGGAGCTCAGGCCAGCGTCACCCAGACCCCACGTGCTCAGCTGCAGGGTTCGTTCATTCATGTAAGCAGTGGTCACTGAGCATCTGCTTCACAGAGCACCACGTGGTCGGGGTTTCACCTCCTCATCTTCTCAAGGGACCTCCGAAGGGGATCTCCTCCACTAAGAGGCATTGCAGATATTAAAAAGGAGTATGCTTGACGTCAAAATTAAGGTAAAATTCTGACTCTCCTATCAACTAGCAATATAACACTGGGCATGTTACCTTCCCTTTCTGGGCCAAGGTGTTTCCATCTCTAATATAGGCCACCAGCCAGGGTGTTGGAAAAATCCAGTGCAGTGCAAGAATCAGCTTCGTTCCTTGATATCCTTCCATTCCTTCCCAATGCCATCTCACCACTGTTCCTCACTTCCCCTCCAGAAAACAAGAATGACTTTATGAAATGAAGACAGGTGCTTGCTGCAGCCTAATCAATCTCTTGAACAGAAAATATCTTATCCCAGGCCCCTTGGTCTAGGGTTTTGGGAGCATAAAGTCTACAGAATCCTAGGCCAAAAGTAACACTAGAAAGAGAGGACAGTCGTTTTTACCAAAAGACACTCATTACCCATCCAAGTGAAAGCCTGTAGGGGCCTTGGCTCTAGAAGCAGACCCCCCACAACATACACAGACATTTCTCAGACCCATATCTTCTCAGAGGTGAGTTGTTCCATTAGACGGAAAATAGTGCTCAATTAGGCAACTGAGGTGCTAAGAAGAGCCAGATCCCTGATTGGCAGCAGAGTGTCTCTCAGCCCATTAACAAACACGGGCCCTGGCAGTAACATAATACTACTGATGGTCTCCAGTGGCTCCTACTTAAGCACACAGCAAGCCTGAAAGTTCTGGTCTGCTGGGTTTCCAGATTCTTGTTGTTACAGACACTCTTTGTTTATAATCCAAAACAATGCTTCACGGTTTGATTACTCTCCTCCTTTGTAAAATAAGAGGGCTGGAATTAATGTTCTCCACAGTCTCTGCCATCTCCAACCTTTTGTGTATCTTATCAAGCTCCAAATGGTTTCTGTGCACTTCCAAATTGAAGATCTATGCTCCCAGGATAAAAATCTGCCATCCCTGAGGGCCACCAAGGTTCTGCAAAACTGTAAAAGCCAGAGCACATCCCTGGAATAAGTGTTTAGCTTCTCAAAGGTCTATCAACCTATGGATCACCTAATCTAGGCACCAATGGGTATGCTGCCAGAAAAAATCTTTGCAAGACAAGGCCATCTTTCATTGAATAAGCAGAAAGGAGGGCATAAGTGTGTCTTAAAGGCCAAAGGATGAAACACGTCATTTTAAACCTAAAGCACCAGGAAATGATGGGCAAACTAACAAAGCACATACGTGATACAGCTCCTGGAGAAACTGGAGGAGAGGGAGAAGCCTGGATAGAGAAATGATGATTAGAAGAAAGGGGGCTCAGGGACACAATTCGGTAAAAATCTGTGAAGAAAAGGGCTCTACAGAGCCCCTAGTGTCCATGACTTGGCACTATTTCTAATAAACAAATAAATAAAGGATAAATGAGTAGGAAGCAACTGGACCAAATGCAACAGGATAGTGGAGTGGTTAAGTGCCTAAGTTTTGGAATCAGAGACATGGTGATTTCAAGGTCTAGCTCCACATGACTCACTGACTATGTGGTCCTGGGCAGGTGAATTAACCACTTTGAACTTTAGTTTTCTCATCAATAAAATAGGTGCAACTATCTAAACTAAGCACCTCACAGGTTTGAAAAGTCAGTGAAGAACTCAATGAGATAGTGAGCACAAAGCACTTACCACACTGTCATGTTGGGAACCACCCTGCCTAGTTTCAGAAGCTGTAAGCCCCACCCCCCCCCACCCCCCAACTCATGGCTAAAGTTGAGTAAAAAGACCTTGGGACCATAAGCCACTAAGAGACAAAAACTTATCCCCTCTCTCATATCCCCCTGCATGGCCTGGGTAGATGACTGGTTAGCCAATGACGGGTAAGATTTCTCAAGGGAAGGACAATCTAAGACAGGCACAGTCATGAAGGGGTCATCAGAGAAGGACTTAGGGGAATATAGAAAAGGGGTGATGGACCCTCACCCTCCAGCTTTGCCATAGCCTGAGTCCTCATTCTATCTGTAAAAAGTCTCATAATCTCTTGGCTGCCCGAATCCTCCACCTGATTTAGGGTTGAAACAATGCCAGAGAGTGGTGCAGCCCTGTGTAGGAACAGGTTGTTCCTGGGGGTGATCAGGCCTAAGAAAGAATGCATAAAATCCTGTGAAACCTGCTTTGCTAAGAATACCCTCAATTTAAATGTTAAGTGTCCAAGCATAGAATGAGTTTGTTTCCCAAAGTTTTATGGCCCTTTGACATCACTCTATCTGACCCTGACTCAGAATAAGCCCTTATAGTTCTTTTAATGTTATCTACTTTTTGATCATTACTGCCTGACAATGATTGATGAGTTTTACGTATATGCCCTGTATTCCTATGCAAACTAAACCCAATAAAAGCCCATTGAGAAAGAGGCTTGAGGCCCTTCTCCTCTGAGAGACTGACCACCTTTCCTTCCCAAGCAGATCATTTCTTGATAGACTTATTCTCATCTGCAGCGGCTGGGGAAGCTCGGCAGGACTGAGCCTCCCCACACTGCCAGGCATATTACAGATTCTTAACCAATGATAGCCATAATTAATATGATGATGATGAAGAAAATAACAATGATGAAGACAATGACATCAGTGCTAGAGGAGCTCAGAAAAAAGGAAGGACGACTCCACAGAAGAGGTGAGTTTTAAGGAAAAGGCAGAGTATTAGGAGACAAAAGGAGGACAAAGACCATGTCCAAAGGCTGGGAACTTGAACCATGAAAGTATGTTTAGAAGATTATTAGGAGATGAACCAGGCCTGAAAGATATGCTCCTAACACAGTCATTAGAGGAGATGAGTCCACATATGTTAAACATCTGCTAAAGAGCTACGGTGTCCCCAGAGGTTCTTGAACACATTAGGGACATGGTAGAAGCCCATTTGGAAAGACTAATCTGTCAGTGCTGTTGTATGATGGATTAGTGGAGTATATTCTCCTGAAGGTAGAAAGGCTTATGAGGAATCTATCTCACTAACCTAATGACAGTAGGCTGTAAGAAATGGAAGGGACACAGAGAAGAAGCATAATCTGTTTATTGGCCATGGGGCAGAGATGCAGGAGAAGGGTCAGGCAAAGCTAACTTGAAGATTCCAAACCTGAGTAGAGTTATCATTGACAGAAACAAGAATAGAACCAACATCTCAGGAACAGATTATAAATTGAGTTTGAAGTCAAAGAAAAACATTCCAGGCTGAGTTCCCTAAAATTAGCACCCAAGTCTGTGATTTGGAAGCTCAAGAATTATTGAGGGAGTGCTCTTAGTCCAAACCTAATAGGAGCAAGGGAAGCAAGATTGGGAAGAAGCAGCAGAAAGCAAGAGTGTGGTTGCAGGTCACACCAGATCCACAGGGGAGCTTTGGTGCATGACTCTCACTGCTGACTTGACCCATTCTAAGGCAAGGGGCCCGGCCTCTGTGCCAGTTACTGGCCATCCCAAATGTGGGAGAGCGGTGACCTCTACAGAAGGTCACCATGTCTCTTGTAGCAGTAATAGGTAAGGGAATGTTAACCTAAGGCTTGGCACATAACACTTGACCGATGCCCTTTATTACTATTAAGAGTGTCAGCATTAAGAAGGCGGTGGGACATCTAACATATCTGTGCATGAAAGAAAACAACTTGGGCAAGCACAGTTCTCCATCCCTGCACAACCCCTGTCCAGGAGTGTAATCCACCTCCCTTCCACTTCCTGACCTTCTTTGTGTAGCAGCAGAAAGCCAAGTAGTTGTCATTTACTGGGTTTTCAGAATTGGCCATGCAATTCATCAGAGATACAAAAGCATGAAAGAAAACTTATGTGAGGCTTTCTAAAAATGAGGGAAAGATAAGCTCTATCTATTTTAAACATTTCAATATGGACGGGAAAACCTGGCATGGCTGCTCCAATTATTTCTTTGCGCCTGTAACTCTCATGGCCAGTTCATACGTTCTGGCCCGGAACCCTCCGTCCTGCATGGAGCTGTCTGCAGAGCTGTTCTAACACTTCTAGAGCTCTGTCGCAGCATTCACCTTTTACATGGCAGGAAGCTCCCTGAAAGGGTGTGTGTAAATTTAAGGTTAGTTTTAATGCTCCAGGTAAGCTGAACTCTTTGTTTAAAAGCTGTATACTAAATCATATAGTTGAGAATCACCCCCAAAGGCACATTTTCTCCGAAATATAAGTTCTAACATAAAACATGCTTGCATTTTATAGGAAACTGCTGTTTCATTCCTTGACCCTGAAATCAATCAACAGATGTTTATTTGAGTGCCTATGATGCGAAGGGCACTATGGCTAGATGCTGGAAAAAACACAGCATATCTTAGGAATAGTAAATAGACATTCTGGCCAGAGAACCAAGCAAATGTAGAAGGAGGAGAGCTGTAAATGCATTTCAGAGACTGTATGCATTGAGGTAGCTAAGAGAAACAGCAAATGCCACCAGCATTTCAGCGACTTAACACTTTGTCACTCACATCATAGCCCAAAGTGAGCCAGCAGGGAGGTTAAGGGCAGAAAGGAGCTCTGCTCTACACAGAGATTTGGAGACCCAGGTTCATTACACAGAGGCCCTGCCATTTCTAGATCTTAGGGATTCTCAATAGTACTGAGGGGTGGTAGAGTGAGCATGGAGAAGGATGCAAGAAATGCTTTGACCAGGTACAGATGTGGCATATACCAGTTCCAGCCTGTCTCAAGGAACAGAATTCAGTCAGATGGCTGTATCACAGTCCAGTCCAGTGATTTGTCCTGGATCAAAATGAAACAGTTTTAGTGACTATCAAATCAGTCTCTACCACAGCAACATGGTGCTGAGGTCTCAGAATTTCGAAATTAGTATTTTTGTCTTACACATAAAGGACTGACCAGCTACTGCCTTCTTGCTCCCAAGGAGAATTCCGAGCTCACTTGAGATACCCAGAAACATATCCTACCCACCAAAAGAACAGATAATCTGTTGATTACCTATTCACTTGACAATAGTTATGCAGTGCCTATGACTTTCCTGACACTATTGTAGATGGTAAAAACACCACAATAAAAAGAAAGCAAACAAGCCATGTGTTGAAAACTTTATATTAAGAGAGGTATCCTTTTCCTTTTTGCCCCTAATATTTCAAACAAAAGAATTAGATTTTTTCAATATCCTTCCTGGAAGGAGATTTGACTTTGGGTGGTGGGCACACAATGTAACATATGGATGATGTATAATAGAACTGTATAGTTGAAATCTATCATATTAACTGATGTCACTCCAATAAATTTATTTTCTAAGGGCTAAATAAATTGGGTATAGAAGGAACGTAATTCAACATAATGAAGTCCACCTGTGACAAGCCCACAGGTAGTGATGTTGCTGATGATTACTCAGTGATGAAAAGCTGAAAACTTTTCCTCTAATCTGAGGAAAGACAAGAATGCCCACTCTTGCCACTCATTCAGTGTAGTGCTAGAAGTCCTAACCAAAACTATACGACAAGGGAAAATAAAAGAAAAGGCATTTAAATAGGAAAAGAAGTAAAATTATCTCTGTTTGCAGATGATATGGCCTTATATAGAGAAAACCCTAAAGATTTCACCAAAAAACATCCCTGTTAGAACTAATAATTTCAGTAAAATGTAGGATACAAAATTTATACTAAAAAATCAATTGTGTTTCTATACAAGAATGAACTATCAGAAAGAGAAATTAAGAGACAATCCCATTTACCATCACATCAAAAAGAATAAAATACTTAGGAATAAATATAACCAAGGAGGTAAAAGATATGTACACTAAAAAATAAAAGACATTAGTAAAAGACATTGAAGAAGACACAAATATGTATTACGTTTTCATAGATTAAGAGAGTTAATATTGTTTAAAGGTCCATACTAACCAAAGTAACCTATAGATTCAATACAATCTATACCAAAATTCCAAAACCATTTTACACAGAAATATAAAAAAACCCCTAATATTCATAAAGAACCAAAAAAAGACCCCAAATAGCCAAAGCAATTTTGAGAAAGAAAAATAAAGCTAGAGTCATCACATTTTCTTATCTTGAATTATATTTAAAAACTATAGTAATCAAAACAGTCTGGTATTGGTATAAAATCACAAAAAAATGGAACAAAGTAGAGAGTCCAGAAATAAAACCATGCATAGATGGTAAATTAATTTTTGACAAAAGAACTGAGAATATATAATGGAGAAAGGAATAGTCTCATTAATTAATGGTACTGAGAAAATTGGATATTCACCTGCAAAAGAATAAAACTGGATCCCTATCTTACACAATACACAAAAAAACAACTCAAAATGGATTAATATTCGAAACCATAAAATTCCTAGAAGAAAATATAGGGGTAAGTTCCTTGACAATGATATTTTGGATTTTGCCTTTGCTTTTGCAAGAAGCTTTTTTTTTTTACAAAAAGCAAAGGCAAAAAAATTTTAAAAGAAAAAATAAATTAGTAAGACCACATCAAACTAAAAAAATTCTGTACAGCAAAGAAAATCATCAACAAAATGGAAAAGCAATCTATGTAATGGGAGTAAATATTTGTAAACCCCATATCTGATATGGGGTTTATATCCAAAATATACAAGGATCTCATACAAATCAACAGCAAAAAAATAACCCGATTTAAAAATTGGCAAAGGACCTGAGTAGACATTTTTCCCAAGAAGACATACAAAGTGGACAATAGGTACACCAAAAGATACTTAAAAGTACTAACAATCAGGGAAATCAAAAGCAAAACAATAATTATCACCTCACACCTCTTAGGATGTTCATTATTTAAAAAGACAAATGCTGGTAAAGATTTGTAAAAAAAAAACAAAATTCAACCCTTGTACACTGTTAGTGAGACAGTAAACTGGTACAACACTGTGGAAAATGGTATGAAGGTTCCTTAAAAAATTAAAAATGGAACTACCATGTGATCCAGCAATCCCACTTCTGGGTGTAGACCCAAGGGAAATGAAAACAGGATCTTGAAGAAATTATCTGCCATCGTAGAACAAGAGCAGTCATAGACTATGCATACAGAAATGAGCCTGGCCAAGTCCCCATAATATTTCTTTTGAATTCCTCTTATTTTTAAGGTGTCACAATACAGTATTATTTCAACTTGTTTTCAATTATTTAAAAATGCGAAAGCAAGCCCTGGCTGGCGTAGCTCAGTGGATTGAGCGCGGGCTGCGAACCAGGCATCGCAGGTTCGATTCCCAGTCAGGGCACATGCCTAGGTTGCAGGCCATGTCCCCCAGCAACCACACATTAATGTTTCTCTCTCTCTCTCCCTCTCCCTTCCCTCTCTAAAAATAAATAAATAAAAAATCTTTAAAAAAAATGCAAAAGCTGTTTGTAACTCACAGGCTATACAAAAACATGAGGGGGTCTGGATCTGGCCCCTGAGTCACAGTCTGCTAACCTTTGCCTTTTGACCTTGCATACTTAACCTGTCCCCACTATAAATGCCCATTACTTTCTGCCGATCTAGCAGCACCAACATTCAACTTTCCTCCTAGGCCAAAATCTACATTCATGCTTTGTGCTATGCCTGCTTTGAGCTGACCCTTGCCTGAACCACTCCAGTCCCAGGACACTATACTAACATTTGTCCTTGGTGGCTGGCATGTCCATCTGAATCACTGCAGCTTTAGCAGCAGGAAAGCAAACAAAAAGAAAGCCAAATGTTGTGAATCTTCAAGCCTTAAAAAGACCTGCAGTTTAAGAGTGGCCAAGCTGCAGCTTACCCAATGGACTGGCATGCACAGTGCCCAAGCTGGGCTTCTTCCAGGAAAGAGTGGGAAGCATCCGCCATTTCACTTTTTTGGCCACAAGACCAGTGAGGAAGCGTGTGTCCTGTAAAGAGAGGACCTGACATCTCCAGCAGGGGAAAAGATGCACCAAACCCATCTGGTCAGTGCAATTTGGCCAGGCCCATGTAGCTGTACTCATGTTGCCTAAAGCAACAGTTTACTTCCAGGTTGGAAAATGATAGCAATAAAAAAATGAATGGAACCCAGCCAGAGAGATGGCTCTCAGTACAATAAGCCTCTGCATAAGGAGAAATGGGAAAAATATTTATATACACAGAGAGAGATATTATCTTCTTCTCTAACACATTTTTCTGAAGTTACAAATCTATGATTTCTATTTATTTCCATTGGAGGGAAAAACAAAAATACTGAGATTTATGAGCAGTGTTGTTTATTTATAATCCAAGAACTCTCCTCATACCATATGCTTGGTAAATTTACAGAGAGACAAAGTGAGAGGAAATTGACTGTTTAATTCAATGGCCTTGGCAAAGCTAGCAGACAGAGAGCGCATCCCAAATTCTTCCTCTGACATGTGTGTAAGCGTGTATGGGTGTGGAGGCATGCATGCAGAGAGCAGAGGGAGCCCTTGCCCTGCCAATGCAGACACACTCAGCATCATGGGAATGAGAATAGTGGTGAGACCAGCTAAGAAAGCTCAACTCATTCCTCTAGTTATGCACACACAAGCAAGACACGGATGCAGAGAAAGAGGAGGAAAAGGAGAGTGAGGGCTGAGAGATGCTGAACCAAAAAGGAGGACACGCAGTACCTTCGGGCTCTCAGGAAGGCAAAGCACACACAGGCCTCTACAATATTTTTGTTTATTTTCCTTCTTGGTGTTCTTGGGGAATGAGTAGAAACTTCTGATGTTCCCTCTGCTGCCCAGCGTGCTCCACAGACAGAGGGTATCACCCATTCCTTTAAGAAACGAGACACAGGTTGCAGCAGATATTTTTATTTCCTCTGCGCTGCACCTCTACTTTCAGGCCCAATTCATTAATAAAAAGGAAAACACTGAGGCTGAAGACTATAACTACAAATGAAAATAGTGCCTAGATATGAAAGAGATAGAAAACGGTGAGAAATAAACGTAAAAGACGGGATGGGCAGGGACAGAGGACCTAGCTGAGGAGGTCCTCCCTGAGGGCTCCTGTCCATGGCGCTCCATCTGCCTGCACGTCCAGAGCCCTCGCAACCAGTCCACACCACACTGGGGCTCCACACTGGGGCTCCTCACTGGGGCTCCTCCCTGGGGCTCCACACCAGCTGTCTGCATTGTTAGCTGCCTTTTAATGTGCATACAACCACTCCTCTGGTTCGCCTCCCACTTCTACTTGGGTAACTCCCAAAACTTATCCCATTCCAGCCTCTCCCATGAGCTCCAGTCCCACATTTCCAAATGCTGTGCAATGAACCATTGCCATTGCAACCCCAAGGATTAAAACTGAGCCCACCACTTCCCCCACTACAACATTCCTGCACCTATTTTTCCTCCCTTTCTCCCTTCCTCCTTCTCCTCTCCCATCCCCCACACCCTCCAACTCTCCTGGGTCTGAAACACTGCAGTTGTCATGACTATTCTCCTCTCCCTCACCTCGAATCTCTGCCAAGTCCTGTTAGCTGTACTTCAGAAAAATCCCTTGCATTGATCCTTCTCTCTCTCCTTCTGAAGTACCCAAGTTCAGGACAACAGCCTGCCCGACTGGCTGCCTTGGTGGCTGTGATATTCCCCTCACTTGTTTCCTTGCCTGGGGACATCTCCCTCCTCAGTCCAGGGCTCACGCTGGTGTCTAATCCACCTTCCCAGAGCAGAGCTATAAGCATGAAGTCATTTCCCAGCTCAAGAACCCTCGCAGTTCCATATTTACCATCAAATATAATTCTGGTGGATGTGCTCACCATCACCACTGCTCAGCCCCAACCCAGGGGGCTGCACAGGTTGAATGTCAGTAATTGCTTGATAATGAAATGATTGGTGGCTGAAAACTACTGAAAAAAGCAAGGATTTTTTTCCTTTTCCTTTATGGTCATGGGGAAGAAATGCTGAAGTTGAGAGGACCTGCAGGCTTATGAAACTTAACTGATTGGACAGTTACAAGTGTGCAAAGCAATGATAAGAAAGCAAAGGGTGGAAAGAAGAAAGAAGATTACACCAAAGTGTGTGACAAGTAACAGGAAGGAAGCCCAGTCAATGAGCAGCCGGAATAATTAAGAACAAGACTCCAAAAAAGGTGTGTGAATTAAACAGAAGGGCCTGGGTGAGCCACTGGGAAGTAATTTATCGACGAGGGGTAGACACAGCTAAACAATGAAATGAATTTGTTGGTTAGGAGTGTTGCCGAAAGAAAGGAAGAAACACGTGCTGGAAAGAGGCATAAATTTGCTGCAGGAGAAAACCAAGGGTCCTTATCAGAATGAGTAAAGGAGCATCTCAGAAGGACAGGAGGCTGACCAGACTGCTAAGCATGACAAGGCTTACCTGAGAAGGAAATAACTGGAAAATCAAGGAGCTGTTCACCCTGCCATTGAGACTGCTGGCTTCCTCTTCACATGCACAGCAGGTATAGCCAGGAGTCTGGGGTGCCCAGGGGGAAATGAGCCCTAATTCATACCAACAGACTGTACAGAAGCACCAGGTGAAGATCCCACACCAGAGGACTGGGGGACCCAAAGGTAGTCAAGGGACAAAAGGGGACAAGGACAAAAGATTTGTCACATGCAGAGGCATCAAAAATAACCAGTACATAAAATCAATAGAGTTCCAAAGCCAGGAAGTCACACTTCAAGTGGCATCAAACTGGAGTGAACTGTGCCCCGCGTTGTTCTGATCACCAAAGCTGACAAGGCAGACAATGTGGGGATTGGGTGAAGAGACCATTGTCATTAGTTGCTCTTTACCCAGAACAAGGTTATGTTTTATACATGATGATACCCAGCAAACTGACTCGCTGTCTTTAGAAATTCAACCCCGCAAGTGCCCACTGAGTATCTATATCAACCTTACATTACGATACTACCGTATAAATGTAAATTCTAACAAGTGTAAACTGTATACCTTCCTATTGTCCTTGAGGTCCAAATTAATCTCTCCACGAGTGATAAAGCAAACCAAACCTCAGCTCTGTAAGGCTCACAATATAGAGTGGGAGAAAAACAGTGAACTAGTACGCTAGTAAGTAAATTTCAAAAACTGAAATTACGAAGCACGCTGAATGAAATAAAGAGGGACTATGACAGAGACTGGTAGGGGGCAATGTCTTCAAAGAGGAGATGCAGTTTAAGCTGGACCTGAAGAACAGAGGCACGCGGAGAGTGAAATAAAGAGCTCTTCAGTGGGAATGCCACGCGTAAGGACCCTGAGGCAGATGAGAGGATGACTAGTCTGAGGAATTAAAGGAAGGCAGTAAGACTGGAGTCTAGTGAGCAGGGGAGACAGAGCACACAATCAGAAGACAATACATGGCCCAGCTTCATATTTCACAGTGAGGGGACACAAAGGGGGAGAAAAGAACACATTTGCATCAAGTCCCTTCTATGTCTCAAGCACTGAGAGAGGTACTTTCAACCAAAGCCACTGCCTTTGCCTGTAGAAGCTTACAGACAGAACTAATATGCATGAAACAGAAGTCTGTCATGCTGGAGACATTTTTATTGGTCTTGGTTTGGTGAGAATCTCATTTTACTTCCTCAGCCAAAAATAACAGCCAATGCCTGCTAGTCTGACACAACTCCCTAAACACGGCACTGAGCTAATCGGTTACAAGCTGGAGCAAAAGTAGGTTTATAGTTATGAGGACATGACACAGTTTATTCTTGTGTTATTATTTACTAATTATTGTATTATTTTCCTTAGGAATATCTGTAAACCTACTTTTGCCCACCCTGCATTCCTAAGCTTTTCATACACTTAAAATCTAGATTTCCTACAACAGAAATGAAGAGAACCCTGATGGACCTGCTAATGATCAAACTGAAAGGTTTGGAAGGGACACGTCAACAACTTAGTACGCATTTTTACGTCGAACAACATAAAGTTGTAAAACACAAGAATTCTCACAAAATATTCGTGCTGACACACAGTCTATATCTTCTTCCCAGGAAGCACAATCCTATCAATGAAAAAATGCGTTTAACAAATGAGGATCAAAGAAGAGGCAGAGGGTCTATGAGCTTCACTCTGTCTGTGTTTTAAATATTGTCTTCGAAGGCCCGTATCGTTACATTTGGAGGTGGCAGTGGCAGTATTATGCCTGAAAGTGTACCAATATGAAAGAAACATATCTGGGGTCCCATATCAGCTCTGCCACTAAACAAGTTAACTAAATCTTAGGTAAGTGTTCACCTCTCTTGACCTCAGTTTTAACAGGTATAAAATAAAGCATAGGTTTAGGATGTGATTTAGGGTGTGCTCGAGTAATAGGGGACAAATCTACCTTCCCTCTTATGAAACAAACAAAAATGAATAAATATAATATATAAAACAATGATTTTCAAGTAATTGGACATCAGACAATGAAGAACAGTGATCCCTGAGCGATAGAAAATCAATGAGATAAGCCTTATCATAGCCCCAGAACATGGCAAGGAAAGTTTCCAGGCCACATGCAGAGAAAAGAAATTTAGCGAAGCCTCATGATCTCTGTGAGTTGCCCACTTAGAACAGTAAGTCTGGGCAGCCGAAGGTGGCTAGAGAATACAAGAAACAGTACTGAAGAAAAGACAATGGCATAAGTAAAGAGAACTCTAGAGACATGCAGAGGATCCCCTCAAATCTTCAGCTAAGTATTTGTCCATTTATGCTTATAGTGAAACTGCCCATGGTTGGAGAAATGGCCACCCGAAAGGATTAGAAGGAATAATCCCAGAAGCTCACACAGGGTCAATAATAGTTACAGTTCCCATCACCCAGAGTTTCAACCCTCATAAATAAATCTTGAAATATCAGGTAGAATATGTCAGAAAAATTCTGCTTCAGTAATGGGGCAAAATTGGTCTGAAACAAAATGATGTTCTGATCCCAACTTATGAAGCCTAAAATCAAATATTTTTGAGTTGCTTAGGTGTGTCCCAGCACAAAGTTCAACAATATTTATGGGAATTCAAAAATACCCACTGAGATAGAAATTATATCTGGCATCAAACAAAAAATTATTTGGCATGACAGAAGAAAAAAAACCATAATGAAGAAAACATAAATTCATCTAAACTACTAGTTCTCAACTAGGGGTGATTCCCCACCCCCTTCACCCTGGAAACATTAGTCAGTGTATGGGGAAATCTCTAAGTGTCATGACTGAAGAAGCTATTGGCATCTAGTGGGTGGAAGACAGGGAATCTGCTAAGTATCCCACAATGCACAGGAAATTCCCCCACAATGAAGAATTAGCCTATCTGAGAAGTCAATATCACCACTGTTGAGAAGTCTTATTCAAAATCATCCCAGAAATGATACAAATGATAGAATTAATAAAGGAGAAGAACAAAAGCTATTATAACTTTATCCCATTATGTTCAAGAAACTAGAAAAAAAAGTGTATATGTTAATTAGATACATGAAAGATAAAAAGAGACAAAAATCAAACTTCCAGAGATGAAAACTATGATGTCCAACCTAAAAAAGTATACTAAATGGGATTAATGGCAATTCTGATATTGCAAAAAAAAAAAAAAACAAGTAAAATTGAAAGCACAAAAGAAACTATAAAAAGTTAAACACTGGAAAAAATGAACAGAAGAACATCAGTGTGTTTCAGAACAACATCGAGTGTAATCTGAGTCCCTGAAATAAGGTGTGGATGGGGGAAAATAACATATTTGAAGAAATAATGACTAAATATTTTCAAATTTGATGAAAACCATAAACCAACATCCAAGAAGTAGAAAAAAAATCACAAGCACAAGAATCATGAATAAAACAACATCAAAGCACATCATAATTCAATTTCTCAACAACAGTAATAAAAACACAGGTACAGAGAAAAAAATAAGTAAATCACGTAAACTGGAACAAAGATATGGATGACACCAGATTTTTTTTTTTTTTTGTCACACGCAATGTAAGTGACAATAAAGTGAAGCAGCATTTTGAAAGTAATGAATGGGGGGAAAAAAACCTCTCAATCAAATTCTATACCTAGAAAAAATCTCTTTGATAGACAAAGGCAAATAAAAGCTTTACTGAAAAAAAAAAAAGCTGAAAGAACTCACTACCTGCATACCTGCATATGAGAAAAGTCGAAGCCCTTCAGCAAAACTGAGTGATACCAGATGGAAACCTGGATCTATGCAAAAGGAATGTAGACTACTGACATGTAGACTACTAATGGATAAATAGAGGTCTTTCTTATCATTTCAGTGTATGTAAAGGATAAATTATTGTGTAAAGCAGAAATAATAATGCATTTTGAGGTTTATAACATACGTAGAAATGAAATGCATAGCTACAATGGCCCAAGGGCTAGCAGGGGGAACTGAAAGCAAACTGTTTTAAGGTTTTGGTTCTATGTGAGGTGATAATATCATTTGCATGTAGCTTCTTATGAGGTAAAGATGGTTACTAGAAATCCAAAGCAACCACTAAAATAACACAATAAAGGGTTATATCAAACAAGAGGGGAAAAAAGGTAAAATGGAACAACAAAAAAAATGTAATCCAAAGCAGGGGAAAGGAGGAAAAAAAGTGAAACAAAGGAAATTGAGACAAATATTTGCAAACACAGAGTAAGGTGATAGGTGAGAAATCCAAATATATCAGTAATCATGTTAAATGTAAACAGTCTAAATACTCCCAAGGCAAAGACTGTCAGATTGGATAAAAAAGCAAGATCCAACTATATGCTCTCTATAGGAAATGTACTTCAAATATAAAAACACAAATAGGTTAAAAGCAAAATGATATGGGAAAATGTGTATCAATCAAAACAAAGTGGGAGTGGCTATACTAAAATCAGGAAATGTAGATTTCAGAGCAAAGAACATTATCTTGGGTAAATAGGAACATTTCATAATGATAAAGTTGCCAATACATCCATGAGATAAAACAACCATTATGTTTATGCACCCACTAACAGAATTTCAAAATAATATTAAGTATAAAAAGGCATGGGCAGGACTAATAATTAACCATAATAATGTTATAATAATGGAGTTTGGAAAATCGCTGTTACTCCAAGGCCTCCAAATATCCTTCAGCCATCCCTGCCTCTGCCCCAGGATCTTTCCACAACTAAGAAACTAAAAGGATAACATCTCTCCAGCCTGGAGACTCCTTACCCTCTTCTAACCCTATAACCTGTATCTACTCTGATGGATTACTGCCTATTGCTTAGAATTTAAAGTACAGCCTCTGGGCTTAGATAAAGGTAATCTCCCAATTTCGTGCCATATCCAAAGTTTCCTCATTACATGTATTCAAGTTGACTCAACATAGAGAAAAAGTTGGGCGATGGGCCAGGGTGGGGGTAGTTAAGAGCAAAGAAACAAGAATGAACATCCTTACTTTCACTGGTGGTGTGTAAAGAACACAAGTTGGTAGAAAAATGGAAAACCAGGGGCTCTTCCATGGGCCGTACTGTATTTCTCATTGGACACCACAAGGTCCAATGCTCTGCAGGAAAAACAATTAAACTCAGTTCTTGGGATCGACCAGCATACGCATCTCTTGGCCCAACTACTCGACCAGTCACTTTGCTCTGGTGGTAGCTAAGGGGTCGTGGACTTGGTTTCAATGTTTAATTTTCAGTTTTATTCTCAGTAGCAGGGGAATAAAAGTCAGAATAAAATCATTTAAAGTAGGTTAACCACTACAATGGTATGTGACTCTGAAAAGTGAAAGAAGGGAAATGGTTTCACAATGCTCACTAAAAGAAATCTATGAAGTCTCAATGCAGCAAGCAAGAGGAAAAGAGGTCCCAGGGGATAGCACATCTTCCCACCCACCTTCAAAAAGATCATGAACCCAAATTCTTCAAAGCATTTGCTGGTCTCACACTGTCTTCATGGGCTTGCCCCTCCCCATGTTGCTCAGGAGAGACAGGAGATAAGACAGATAGCCTGCCTTAGCACTAAGGGTGTAAGTACCTCTACTTAGACAGCTGCACGCAGATCTGGCCACAGTAAATTGTGACAGATGTAGTAGAGCTTCAAACATCCACAGAAACGTGACTAAAACAATAAACCAATGGAGATGAGGAAGAGGTGGGCACAGCTCTTAAATGTGGTACAATTTGAAAACAAACAAGTCCACATGGGATCGAGATGGAACTCAGGATGAGAGCTGCACACCCCCCACATCACCATGTGGAGATCTCGAGGCAGACAGAGTCCTGGACCCCAAGCAGCAATTCCACCCCTTCTGATGCCTGGCCTTTTATCTAGGAGCTGCATTCTATGTGCCAAGTCCATAACAGCAAATCTAACCTCCTCATGAAGCTTGTACAGCCCTCTAATTTCCACCTTCCCACCTCCATAACTGTGACTATGTCTCTAGTTATCTATTCCTCTGCTTTCCCTGTCTACACCAGCAGGCTTGAAGGATTCTAAGTCTCCCACATAGCCATGTTCACGTCTGACCCAAGCCTTTGCTCAGGCCATACCTCTTTCTAGAATATCCTCCATGAGTCTTCTCTGCCTACCTCTTCCTATCCATCCTTAGCTCAACCTGCCCCCACCTGAAGACTTTTTCCCAACCAGTCCTCTCCATAATGATTGTTTTTTATTCTGAAGTCCTTTAGCTTTTACAAACAGTGAAGTGTCCATGCCATTTGTTCACACAGGGTTTTAAATTTTCATATAATTACTGCTTCTGTGAATCTGTATCTCCCCAACTAAATCATAAATTCCTGCAAAACAGACACTCTCAAATATTTCCCCACCCTGACAGATATGGCTCAGGGGACTGGGCATCTTTCTACAAACTGAGAGGTCACCAGTTCGATTCCCAATCAGGGCACAGGCCTAGGTTGCAGGTCAGGCCCCTGATTGGGGGCCGGTGGGAGGCAATTGATCGATGTTTCTCTCACATATAGATGTTTTTCTCCCTCTCTGTCTCCCTCCCTTCCCCTCTCTAAAAATAAGTGAAATCTTTTAAATAAAGAAATAAAATATTTCCCCAACTATGCTCTCTGCGGTAGTCACTAAATAACTAGTTGAATGGGAAAATTTTCATCACTGGGATTACTCAGATACTCCCACCTAAATATTTCTTTTGGGAAGTGTTCTTGTCACCCTGCACTGCTGCTGAGCTCCCAGGCATGAAAGTGAACAACCTGCATATGTTCCATCATATTACTTAAGAAGTTGGACCCAGAAAGTGGCGAGTAAACTGTGAAATTAAAAAAAAATAAACCCTCTAGCCAGCCTGAAAGCTGGCACCACAGATAAAAGAATAAACATTGTATTCAGGAAGTCTAGGGATTAAATTTTCTCCACTATCCCACAAATTTTACATACTAATTTAAACAAAGAGTATAATGACAAAGAAGGTTCTCTCTTGTACGCCACTACCCATCAAACCCTAATGACTGTCTTGGGCTCACAAAAAGAAAGATTTTGATAGACTCTAATTCCAATCTATGTTTACAGAAAAAATATATTCATATATACCTACACATACAGGGTGGGGCAAAAGTAGGTTTACAGTTGTTCATATGGAAAATACAATAATTAAGGAATAATACAAGAATAAACTCTGCTTCATGTACTATGTTTTGCTGTGCAATTATAATGTATACTTTTTGCCCAAATTCTTGAGGGAAAAATAAGGATGTGCATTATACATGAGTATAATAATCCTGCGTATAACATGCACAAAAATGTGGGTGCACATTACACACGGCAAAACATGGTACTCACAATTATAAACCTACTTTTGCTCCACACTGTATGTAATATTTTGAATATCATATGCATTATTGTGTGTATATTACTTATAAATATATATAATTTATTGCCTATATGGTATCAGGACATATTCTCTGTGTCTGCCTATTCTGAACAATTCTAAATATACATAAAATTAAGTCCATAAGGTAAATGAAATTAATTCACCAATTATCCTTATGACAATGCTATTCAAATTCAATTTCCAGGAACACTGCAAAGGGAGAAGCAGCACCTGAATGAGAATTTTAGAAGAGCTGATGAAAATACTAGGATCCAAACAGATTTTGCTGCTTCCATAGAGGAAGCAACATAATCCCCAAAATGAAACCTCCATTCCCACTCTGTTGGATAAACTATAAATCAGGTTACTCTTAGTAGAAAGGAATGATTAAAGACATGTTCAAGGACTATGGAATGTGGAGCCAAGAGATATAAATTATAGTCCTCACCCAGCTACTGCCTAGCCAGGTATCTGTGAGGCCCTCACCTGATGGGTCTGGCCCCTTTGTTTCCCAGTCTGTTAAATGGGAGAGTGGCTGGAATGACTTCTGGCTCTAATGATTAAAGACATGTTCAAGGACTATGGAATGTGGAGCCAAGAGATATAAATTATAGTCCTCACCCAGCTACTGCCTAGCCAGGTATCTGTGAGGCCCTCACCTGATGGGTCTGGCCCCTTTGTTTCCCAGTCTGTTAAATGGGAGAGTGGCTGGAATGACTTTTGGCTCTGAGGCGACTGCTTTACTTGGAGCATCACCGAATCACCTGTCACAGAGCATAGATATAACTGTGTTCTTTCTTACTTATCTTCCATTTCTACTATTCTGTTGGACATTTCTGGTGTGGCTGTTTAGCTTCAGATCATAGGAGCTAAGAGAAAGTCTTAGAACTATTAAGGACAAAAAGTAGAAATCCTAAAAATTTGAATCGTACTAAGGTTCATCCCAAACTCTTCCAGGCTAATGGGCTACTCATCCTGGGTCTGGCTAGTCAGATGTAGCCATCTGCTTTATGTCACACACCTTGTGGAAGATGGCGCTTGGAATGGGAGTGAAGTAGAAAGAAATAAAAAAGATATATAATTTTTGGTTATGCATTTTATACTTGAGGGAGAACCTTTCCCTCCTAAGCCTTAATACCCTACAGGCATTTTAAAATATGATAACTATAAATATTTTCTAATCCCAACACAATTAAAATACATAAAGATTTTTTTAAAAGTCCTACTGAGCACCTAAGACCATATTACCACAAGAACCACCTACACAGCAAGGTCTCTGGAATAAAAGGGACGCTTTAAAACGCCTCTAAAGTGCTTCCAGTGCACTTGAGACACAAGTGTGTATGCCTTCAGAAATCTGAGTCTCCCTGGAGCATAAACTGAAATCTGCTGTCCTTGAGAGCTTTGTTGACAGGGCCCTGATAAAGGCAAGACTTGTGATTCCTGAATGTCCAGTAAAGAGACACTGTTGACACAGGAGGCCGTGGTCCACTTGGCTGAGTCTGTGAGCATCCATAACAGGACAGGGGGATGATGCTCCCTGCATGGGTGAACAGCGGTTCAGTCTCCCTTCCATCTGCCTGGCTTTAGAAACAAGTCCAGCCTCTTCACACTACTCCCAGTCCCTGGCATGGGGCTGCCACATGGTGGATTCTCGGGAACTCTTCGTTAAAATACTGACTTGGATATTTACTATTCATCCACCCACAATTTCCTGACCTCCTACTTCAATGAAGCAGAAGAAATGGTATGAGAAAACAATCTAGAAGCAATAAATGCAAGGGATGCTCTGAGCAAAGTAACTTACTTTAGATCTACTGTGATTGGTAGCAAGCATCCTGGGAGGCAAGTGGAAGAAAGACAAGCTAGAACGAGACCAGCTTATGGAGAGAATGCTGATGAGCACCTTCTTTTTCGCCCAAATTGCCACCTATCAGATCAATACTTCATTTTGAAAATTCCTTTTTTTCCTTATGCCCAGTGTTCAAGATGTAATCGATCTTGTATCCATATTACCTCCCAGAAATTTCTCCTTCTGTCTCTATACAATGGACCGTTACCTCTTTATCTAACACCAAACTTTTACGTATATCTGATACAGTATGACCTGATTATTCTCCCAAACTTCTGTTTCTAGTCCTCAAATACCCACTCAAAACTTTCCAGAAGTCTGTTCACTGCTTCCTAAACCTGGCCTCCAAAGTATACTGTCTTATCTTCTCTCTGAACTTTACAGTATTGTATATAATGGTCTCTATAGAGCACATTGATTTTACATAGCAGATCCTAGATGTTGTATTTTTTGTATAACTGGTTAGATCTTACCTGTCTTTTTAACTCCTCATTAGTAACCCAGTAAGTGTTACTCTATATTTGAGGAATAAATGAATGGACCAAAGCTTACTTCTCTTCTCAAAAGATCTTTACCATTTGTACAGTGGAAAAACTGGAAACTAGGGCTAATTCCTCCTGAACACTTTTGATTTGACCTGCCAAGAAGTATTTAAAAATGTGAACTTGAATGACTTCAGAGGGGACATAAATGCTCCTGTTAACCACAGTTCCCCAGCCCTTCCTATCAGCCCTGCTTCACTCACTTACTCTCCTCCGTCATTCTGGAATCCTTGGCTTCAAGTTCACACAATTGAGTCATAAGAGCTAATGTGTATTGAGTGTTTACTTGAGCCAAATCTTGCTCCAGGTACTTTGCATTGTTATGGCATTTTACATAATCTGATAACTCAATAGTAAGGTAGAGTGCTATGCATTTAATCGTTCAATGGTGCTAGCCATTATCCACACCTGGACAGTAGGTGCACATAAGGAGGAAGTCTGCCCCCGCCCCTGCGGTTCTCACACAGAAGGAACTGAAGGTGTGACTGGCTCCACAAAGGAGAGCAGCTGCGCCTTCCTTAAGAAGTTTAGGAAAGCTTGGGGAGGTGGAGTGTCAGTTTCAGGGTCCATTCTAATGAACACACCTCCCAGCCTGCTTGGAGAAAGAGAAATTGAGTTGCCCCAACCTGGCTTCCTAATACTTAAGAGGCTCCAAGTACACGCCCCAAGCCCTTTCAGAAACTAGCAATGCTTAGAACGGGCACAGAGCACAATCACGAGTAAGACAGGATGTTCCACAGAGATACCAGCCCCAGCTGGTTGCTTTGTGTAGCACCCCTGAAAGACTTGACCCAAAGGAGCCATTTTTCTTAGCTCAGACTCTCTACCAAGCTTTTATGATGCTAATAAATGAGGTAAAGTCTAAGATTTTGCCTTTAAAAATACATTATTTCAGAATTTTCTTAGCTTCCCTTCATTGCCGGTGAATCACTCACAGTCTTCTCAAAGCCTGTGCACAAAGGCACTTAATCTTCTCATCTAGTGACACTGTCTATGGAGAGAAGCCGCAGTGTCGCCATTCACCAATAGCCAGATCAATCATGTGTCTCTAAAAAAATGAAGTCATAGCAAGCTGGTTTTTAACATTACTGAGGGGTGTCGTTAAGGCTTCAGAGACTCCTTCTGCCGGCGGGCTCTGATAGCTTGTGATTAATTAGGTAGCTCTTTCCTGTAGACTCCCTCCCTGCCTCTGCTGTCAAACCCAGTCACCCCAAGGTAGAGACTCCTGGGCTCCCCAGACCCTGTAGCAACCAGCTTGATGAGGTCCAGGACACTTCCCCACAGACACTGCTCTGCTCTGGAATAGAAAACTGAAGCTCCTACCCTGCCTGCTGAGAACTAACCAAGCAGACAGTACAGCCACCTCTAATCTGAAAACATGTGCCCTTCCCCACTGTGATGCTGTGATGCTTTCTTCTGTACTTCACTGTAAATCAGCAGCATTCTCTTTGAAGTGGAAGAGAGGGGTCAAGACGGGAAACACTATGTGACAATGACATGGTGAATTAGCATTCTTTTTTCTAGACCAAGTGTTCGCTAGCCTTTGTGATACCTACAAAGATTCTCTCACCCCAAGCTGTAGCTGGAAGGGGGAAGCGGATGGGGAGATTGAAATTGGCAGCTGCTACAGGCAGCTATAAGATGGTGCTGGGCCACAGCAAACTGGAAGGCTGTCCAAGGAAATATAGTGTATTTTACAGACAAAGGAGCAGCCACCTGAATGCTTCTTCCCTAAACAGGAAGGTCGGGGCAAGTCCGTGAACACGTTTCCCAGTGTGCTGCTCCTCTTCAGGCCTCAGCTTCTTCATCTATGAAATGGTTCTGTAGAATTCTACAGTTCTAGGGGCTCATGCTCCTTTCCTACCACAAACAATGAGACCACATTTGTCAGAATTTCCCTTGAAAACCATAATTATTCTGAGGGTACTTGCTTCATTATCTGATGCTATGATAGTCACTTTTCCTTTCTCCTTCCAAATAGTTCTGTTATAAGGATGTTTGAAGCCAGGTTTCTTTTGATTCAGGGGACAGCCACACTTGTGATCATCCATCAAAAAATGTTACCTGGGAACCACCTTTATAATAAATACAGGGTTGGGCAAAAATAAGTTTACATTAGTTCATATAGATAATAATACAATAATTAACTAATAACAATCACACCAGAATAAACTGTGTTTCATGGACTCAAAACCTACTTTTCCCACCCCGTGTAGGCATTTCACAAGCAGCAGGTTGAGAACAAAGCAGAGGTACAAAGTAAATCAAGTGGATCTCACCCTCAATTTGTTGCAAAAGAAATTCAGATCTTGCCCTGGCTGGCGTAGCTCAGTGGATTGAGCATGGGCTGCAAACCAAAGCATCGCAGGTTCGATTCCCAGTCAGGGCACATGCCCGGGTTGCAGGCCATGGCCCCCAGCAACCGCACATTGATGTTTCTCTCTCTCTCTCTTTCTCCCTCCCTTCCCTCTCTAAAAATAAATAAATAAAATATTTTAAAAAAAGAAATTCAGATCTTCCTTCTGCTCTCAAAAACTGGGGAACTGCTCAATGACAGTGATCTATTAAAACAGTTTAAAAGAGAATCTACAATCTTCAAAGGAGATGCTACCTTCTGAATTACTCCATGTACCCACTGGGCAGCTCACAGCCTCTGGATTTAGATCCCATTCGGGGGGTTTGCTTTTTTCCCCCAGGGAGAAATAGAGATGGTCGCCCACTGCTGAAGATGCACAGAGGTTTATCCCATTCAGTCCACGTGAAAACCATGGGAAGTCCTTAAGTTGAGTGCTGTTGTTCCCATTTTACCAATGAGAGAAACAGCCCAAACAAGGAGATAGCTTGACCAAGGTTACACGGCTAGTAAGGAATGGAGGTGGCACTAGCCCCCAGGTCTGACGACACACTGCAATCCATGGTCTCCTGCTCCACTTCTCCGCTTGGTTTCTGATAAAACTATCGTGCACTGCTTCAATCATCAGTAGATCAAAGCTTCTGCCTTTGCAGCTGCCAATGTGTGTGCTCATCTGTATTTATACAGAAGCAACTGCAAAGTGAACACTGCCCACCCTTCCGTTCTTAATATGAAGTTTTTAATCTGTTACTTTTTTCTCCATTAAAAGAATTCCCTTTAATCCCCCCAAAAAGAGCCCAGATTCTGTCTGCATGTTGCAGGCTCCCTCCCAAGTTTGGTCTTTGCAATTGAATATTTCCATTTAAATGCTCCATCGATTCAATCAAAATGTTAATATTCTGATTACAAAGTATTGCTCTATGCCTTACTAACATGCTTCTGCCTCACTTCTTTTCTCAAGCAAAGCATGAATCTGGAGTTCACAAACAGGCTGGTCATTTCAGTTTAACAGGGACAGCTGCACGCCGCAATGCTACAGTAATTGATTGGTAGGAATATTTCAGGAGACTAAACTACAGTCTGTATGCACTCACCCACATTCATATCATTTTTGTACTCTGCACATAGCTATCTCACAGCTGGTAAAACTGTGTGTTTGTAATGATCAGGGGGACCAATAAACTGGCATCTGTCTTTTTAAAATCTATATTGAATGTGGGCTTAGCGATGTTATCGAGGACTGGAACTCCTTTCTCATACTTTGCTGCATACATGATGCTGAGGTTGGAGCAAATAAATAATCGTGGTTTCAGCTTCAAGGTATTATCTCTCAGACAACAGAGATGATATATTTTAACAAGTCAGATTCATAAAACGATCTCGGAAATTTTGAAATATTAATCCCTTCCTCCACTGTGTGCAGAGTGACAAATATGTGGCTTTGAAGTCGAATTGTAGCCCACATTATGACATTCCCACTGCAAAATGGATAGCCCATGAAGGGGGATCTGCTCAGAAATGACCCCATCAATATAAGTCACTTCCCTGCTCATCTGCATTATAATATTAGCACAGCAGGGAGGCCAGGCTGGGGGAAGGCAGGATTTCTAACAAGGTTAGATAATGTACCCAAATGTTCTGCACAGATGCCCCCTACCCACTACCCACTGGGTGGAGGAAGGGAGGTTGTTGCCGGAAGCCTTGGTGGAGGAGGCAGCAACCTATGCGACAGAATAGTCAGGCACCAAAAAGCCCCTCACTCAAAAATGCTTCTCCAAGTAAAATAATTTATCCTGTAATTAGGCATCAGAGGTGTGTATCAGTTAAAAGCGAGCCACAGTGATCATTTCAATCACACATGAGAGTCACTGAAGGCTGGCAGACTCGACAAAGGACAGGAAAGGCAGAGCATGCGGCAGGAGGCAGAGAGGCCCCGTGGACGAAAAGCGGTGTTCGGGGAGGAAGATAAAAATTTTACTGTCTGATTCTTTTCCTGTGTTGTAATAGGAAAAAGACGACGGCGTGTGTTGGTTAGTCTCAAAGGCCTTTTGCGATCCCCATCACATTTTACTTCAGTCGTAAGTTCATTTAGGCCACACGTATCATTAAGCATCTAATAAAGAGCTTGGGCTATAAGGAATGTAAGGAGAAGAAAATGTCAGCTTTATGCCCTTCCAGGAAACTTACAGCCTGGCTGGGGAGGCAACATATAATTATTTAGAAGTTTAGATGAACCAATAAAAAAGTGATCCAGTATGGCTTGCACCTCAGGGAGAAGGATCTGACCTGTGGAATACTCACTGCCCAAGGCATCACCCAGATAGACCACAACCACGACCTCATCATCATCATCATCCTGAGAAAGAGGTGGCAGGTGAAATTTACTGAACTTGAACACCCCTCCTCCAGAGGTTTCCACCCCTTGACCTCGCCCAGGGTCTCTGTACAGTGTTGTACAGATCAGGGGTCTCCCGTCAAGGGCAGGGTGGGCCTAGAACACAGTCTGTTCTGCTAGCAGGCTGTGAGCCCTGGGATGAGGCTGCATCTGTCCAGTGGAAGGGATACATTTTTCAAACCCACATGCAGGGATACATTTTTCAAATCTACATCTTCTCACCAAGGGGCTATGTCCAAACAGAGGAGATGCCTTGTGCAAGTTAGACAAATGTGTGTGTTGGGTCCTGGGCAAGTGGTGGCCTAGCCCCACCATCCTTCTCATGCACACTGTGGTCAGCAGAAAAATGGTGCCCGAAAATGTCTATGCCTTAATCTCTGGGATCTTTGAATGGCACCTATAAAAGGGACTTTGTAGATATGGTTAACCAAGAGTACATATCTTGAGATGGGGCAATAATCCTGGATTTTCCAGATGGGCCCAATCTAATCATCTTAGTCCTTACAGGTGGAGAATTTTCCCAGCCATGGCAGATTCAGAGAGATGGGACATAGAAAGACTTAACACGCCATTATTGCCTGTGAAAGTCATGAGTCAAGGCACATAAGCAGCCTCTAGAGACTGGAAAAAGCAAGTACACAGATGCGCCCTCCGGGGTCTCCAGGGCCTCCAGGAAAGAATGCAGCCTGCTATTCACCTCGATTTTGGCCCAGTGAGACCCACGTCCAACTCCCAAAAGGCAGAACAGGAAATAATAAACTGGTGTTGTTTTAAGCCACTAAACTTGTGGTAATTTGTTACAGCAGCCATGGAAAACTAACATAAGCATAACCCATCATGGTCTGTCCATCCTACAAGTCTGAAACGGAGTCCTGACGCACGGCAGGAGTTTCAGGAAAAACGTGCTCCACACAGTCTTTTGCGGCACAGAGCTGTCCTTGGAAACCTCCCACTTTGCTGATGCCACTGATGAAGTAGATTGGTGTTTCCCAGAGTTTCCTAGGGATTCATCATAGCCGCAGGGTAAGCCCTTACAAACCAGCCACTGCGCTGCTGCAGGCAGCATCCCTGACCTCTGCGCTCCCAGGCCTTCCACAGCTCGTGCAATTCCCTCTAACGCCCTGTATTTAAATCCTCCGTACTTGGAATACACAGAGTATATTCCACATGACTGATGATGCTATTATTACTGTATGTACTTACATTCTAACCCACGTAACCCACAAATTTTTGTTAACATTTTACACAAGTACTTTATTATTTAAAAACCTTTGTAAAATCATTTAAACAGTCACATAGTATTTTATCACATAAAATAAAATACTTAATCATTATGCTAATTGGAGCATTTATTTTTTTCTCTTGTGAACATCTTTTCCAAATAATACTTACATGTGCACACTTACACTTTATACTGAAGACGAGAAACACAAGAAGCAATAGCTCAAATTCTTTGCAGGTTTTTGTTTGTTTGTTTTATCCTCACCCACAGACATTTTTTAATGTTTTTTTGTTTTTTCTTGTTTGTTTGTTTTTTTGTTTTGTTTTGTAGAGCAAGAGGAGGAAAGAGAGGAAGGGAGGGAGAAACATTGACCAGGGATTGTACGCGTCAGCCTTGTCCGGGCCGGGGATCACACACGCCAGGACCCAGGGTGAACCCACAACCGAGGTATGCACTCTGATCGAAAATGAACCCACACCCTTCCGGTTATGGGCTGAGGCTCCAATCGAGCCACATGGGCCAGAAGTCTCAGCAGGTTTTGAGCAAATCCTCTTGAGCACCAGGTGCCTTCCAAGACAAAGAATGTCCTTTGCCCAAAATGCTCATCTAAAAGAATTCTCCCCTGTCCCACCCCTACACACCCTCCTTTTCATATCACATCTTATTTCCTTCACAGTATCTATCACCAGCTAGAATTGTTTTGCTCGTTAATGTATCTGACAGCTTGTGATCTGCTTCCCCCGTGAGCATGTCAGCTTGTCAAGGGCAGGGACCATGAATGTTTGTCCACATCTGTGGCCCCAAAGGCACAGCTCAGGTCCTGGAATGGAGTAAGTGAATGAGTACACTTCTCCATGGAAGTCTCCAGGGCTACACCCTTGTCCCTGAGCTGGTGCTCAATAAAAAGACAAAGAATTTCATGAACATACAATTGAAGAATCTGTATATATTTTCTAAAAACTGCATTCAACTTGGCAATGAAATGACAGTGCACTATCAGGCCACCTGAAATCCTTTCTGGAAAATGATAGGGTATGTATGTACAAGCAAGTTTAAAAAAATAAAAGTATATATGTTATTACCAAAGTGATCTCTTAATAAAACTAATTTTATAACACAGAGACTATAGAAGACTTTTTCAAAGTCATAATGCTAAATACACAATCTGCATATGTTTTGAAACTTTGGGAAATTATAGACAGCAATACAGCAAGGACACCCTATGCAGTATCTGATCCTTTCTCAAGAAATATTTTTCTTATCACCCTGTATAATTAGCATTCCTCTCTTCTCTTAGCCTGTTTTCTGTCCATTGTATGGCATTCCATTATAAAGTCTGGCTTTGAAATTACATGTGTACATCTTCCTTTAATTCTGAGATCCTTGAGAGTGTAGCCAGGGACTAATTTGTTTATCTCCAGTACCCAGTCTAGGTCCCTATATACAAGGCTTGAAGGAATAAATGACAATAAGATAAATTAATAGTAGTGGAAAATTATATTTATTGAACACTTTTATGGGCCTAATAATACCTTTATACTGACTACTGACTTATTTAATACTCATAAAAAGTAGAATATAATTGTCTCCATTTTATAGATGGAAAAACAGGTTCTAAAGGGTAAATAAAATTGCCCAAGGTCACATTGATCACTGTGGGTTAGAAAGAACTCGGGCACTGAGATATAGAGAAAGAAAACAGGAAAAGAAAGAAACAGGAGAAACACATAGAAGGGGAACAATATGGGAAACCATAGGGCATAATGTATAGTGATAAGTGGACTAGCTGAAGCAGGGGTTATAGTTACTCAGATCTGGTAAACATTATGATTAGAACAGGTAGACCTGGACCATAGCCTGATGGCCGCATCTGACCACTGAACACAGCTGTACAGCTTATGAATGAGGTTTCCCTTTCATTCTACAATCAGCTAAGGTCAGAGCCACGAGAAGATTGATTCAAGATTCCTCTCCTCCAACTCAGGCTCTTTCTTTTATATCAAACTGAAAAATTACTATTTTCTTAAAGGAACAGAAGGTCTTTAGGGCTCTCTGGTATCATGCTCATGGAAACAGATCTTTAATTGACATATAATTTCTATGCTTCTACAGATCAACCTGAAGGGTGCATAACTATAAAATATTTTGGAATCTGACTTGCTTCGTTAATAGATAAAAGAAAAGTCAGAAACCTAAAGGTAAAAGATAACCATACGAAAATAAGCACCACCCTCCAATAGCCAGAAAAATCAAAGCAAGTCATTAACATCTGATGATACGGTTATCCAAGACAAACTGGTTGCTACAGGAGATGGCTGCAGTCCTTAGAATATAATCCCTCTTGAGAGTGTTTATTGCCCTTAGTGACTTACAACATTTGAAGTCACAGTTCCCATTTGTCAGCAGGCTTTGCTGTTTTTCTCAAGAAATGTCAGGCCAACAACTATTCCTATGTGAAAAATATGATTTGCTTCTTATTAGCATTTGACCTTGACATATAGAGAGTTAATACTAACTGAAGAGAAAAGGCATGGTTCAAAAACTCCCAAATAAACATTAGGAGCCTGTGAGCTTATGTTTGGCAGTGTTATGTGAAAAATAGTCACTTTCCTTTTGCCATGTGAGTCTATTCAGTCATTCTAAGGCTTTTCTGTCAGTGTTATAGTGTCTAGAGATTCAAAACACTAATAATTATGTCTATTGTAAAGCTTTGCATTGACCACCAGCCTAGCACTTATTCACTCAGACAGGCATGCAGGTTTTACAATTTAGAAACATCTCTAATATGCACCATTGAGCCCACGAGACCATAAAATCTTTTCACAGACATGGGCAGGCCAGCAGCAATAACTAACCAGGAATTTTATTAGCACAGGTGCATCTCAGCCACAATTTATAGACTCAAACGTCTTCAATACATCACAGATGAACATGAAATTTCAGAGGTTCATCTTAAGCAAACACTGGTTTAAAAGTTTAGCAGGTCAATGAACTATAGTAATAATCATTAGCATTTTTAAGAGTTTTCTAAGTTCCAGGAACTATGCTAACCACATTACAAACATTAATTCATGTAATTAGTAGAACTTTATAAGGTGGACCCATTATGCCCCATTTTGCAGATGAGAAAACTGAAGTTAAGAGCAGTAACTTGCCCAAAGTCACAGAGCCACTTAGTGGCAGAGTTGGGCCTTAAACTCAAGATTTGCTCTTCATATAAACCACTATTGCGAAACCAAATAATGTTCCATGTATGTACCAAGGTGGCATCCTTGATCCAATGCATGTCCCAAAATAGATACCAAGTCATGCTTTCCTTCTTGATTGGTCAAGCACTCTTGACTTGAAAAAAATCTACCAATTGACAAACATTTATTGAGCATCTATTCCAAGCAAAACACTGTGTATACAGAAAACTTGGTTCCCGTCTTTGAAGAAGATACATTTTTTTTGTAAGAAAGACAAGACATGTGACTTGAAGACTTGAGGCTAAGGAGAAGTTGAGAAAATGGAAGATATCAATGCACTCAAAGACAGAAATTCAGCAGGCATATGAGTATGAGAAAATTGGAGAAATAAGAGAATATTATTAGAGAGGGGAATTTTATAATTCAAGTTATGATAGGTAAGATAGTCCCGAATAAAGGTAAGGACTAAGATTTGGTGATGCTGATAGGTGGCTGAAGAAGCACTCTGAAGACTAGGACATCAGAGTATTGGAGGTGTTGTCTAATGTGCATAGAGAAGCCATTGTGCAGAGTGTTACAGGACGTGATGGTGAAGAGAGCTGTAAGCCGGAGACGTGCTGAGGAACACGGAAAGGTATATTTGAGGTTAGGTGGGACAACCTGAAGGAACAACCGGATAGGATAACAGTTGCCATCCATTATGACCCCTTCACAAAATTGAAAATCAGAGTAGCTGTTCCTGATTTCACCTATCCCGACTGCATGTAAGATTTGCTTCCATTTTGCATCCAATAGAAGCAATGGATTTGCTTCCATTAAAACTACCTGTTAGGAGTTTTCAGAAGCCTCATCATCGTTTTGATGTCCTGAACCTTTGGTGAACTAGTCAGTCTACAAAAACCAGGAAATATTGGTGACAAACATTGGAAAGAGACCAGCATACACAAACCAGGGGGGAATAAATCCTGTAAAATGTTCCTTATAACAGTTAGACTAGCTCCCGGTGGCATGGCATTTAGTCCTAATGTCAACCAGAACAGCGGCATGTGCTAGAGACAAAATAGTAAAGGGTAAATGGAGGTAAAAGAGAAACCCAACTTTTTTAAAATCCTTATCCAAGGACATTTTTTTTCATTACTTTTAGAGAAAGAAGAAGGTAGAGAGGAAGGACAGAGAAAAACATCGACACAAGAGAGAAGCATTGATCAGTTGCTTCCTATATGCACCCGGACGGGGGATCCAACCCACAACCTAGGCATGTACCCTGCCCGGGGAATCAAACCCGTAGCCTTTCAGCTATGGGGTGACGCTCCAAACAACTGAGCCACCCCGGCCAGGGCTGCATGTGCCTTGGTGGAAACCTGCATGTCAGATATCAAAATTCAAACCAAGGACTATCTGAAAAATACCTGGTATTTTGTTATTTATTATCAAAATTTGTTTGCATGACCAAATCCTCTCACTCAAACAAAAATGGGCGTTGTGAAGGGAACAGATAAGATAAGCATACTGCATCCTCACCCGTATTAATTTGATTTCTCTTTGCCTGGCCTTGTTCAGGATAAGCTGCTTTCCCTGTGTAAGTCTCTCCATGGCAGTAAATTTTTAATGCAAATCAACTGTCTAACAGTATTTGTATTACAATAATAACCTGGAAGAACTTGTTTAATATCAGAAGACTTAGTGGAGCAGATGAATAGTTCCAACATGATATCCATGGGATAGAAATTCAATTAAAAATTGCAAGTAGAGTTGGAGAGAGATAGTTATTGTTCAACACATACCACAGGGCCCTTTACCGAAGCACGGCTATTAGCCGAATTGGTTGAGGAATTCTGTTTTCCTTTATGGCAATCTGTTAGCTTGTATAAAGTTGAACTAATAAAAACACTCAGCTGCCTCTGTGGTGGGAGAGCAGAATGAGGCCAAGGGCTAGTTACATATTTTATAATTATGGATTAAGTGCATTACGCCATGCAAATTAAAGATACGCCGCCATCATAATAAAAATGAGAGGTGGCACATCTGCAAATGGTGATTGCATGACGGCTGGCTGCATCCGAAAGAGAAGGCTGAGGCTCCACCCCCCAAAAGACAATTGTTTCCGCCATAAAGAGGACAAGGGAGTTACCTCTCATGCACCCTTTCCTTCAGAAGAGGTAGCTAAAACAGCACTTCTGAAGAGAGTCAGGGACACACCAGGGGCTGTTGACTGCCACTGCTCTGCTCAGAACTGGGCCCCAGTGCTCAAGAAACTACCCGATGTAGCAAGCATTTTGGAGTGAGTGGAGGTTGTTAATCTCATTTAGGAATGAATGGGTTTCCTGAAAAGAAATATCTGACCAGCAACTAAGGAAGAGCAAAACAAAACAGGGATCTTATCCCACCAAGGGAAACTGGGGCCAGAACAAGGAAATCCAGTATTCCACACCCTGTACTAAATGTCTGCATCAAAGGCCCTTGCTATGTTTCTATTTTCTACTCACTTTGAAAACAGGAAGCAGAAGCTCTTCTTGTGAAAATGACTGACGGATACATTGGCATTCCCTGCTCTCTGTCACCAAGAGGGCAATCACCCTTCAGATCGTTCTTTGCTCTTTTCTTAACACATTAGTTAAGTGGGAGCACAGGCAAGAGGCAAGTGCATGGGTGTCTGGGTGTCTGGGTGTTCGCACATGATCATAAATCACATTCTGCAAATGGAATATCCTTCCAGCCATAAGCTTTCATGCATGGCAAATGCTTTCAGCACATAACACAATTTTCCTTCTGCCAAGACTCCAGCATATTGTGCTGAGCAGAAAACAAACTTTTCAACCCATATTGTTTGTAATGGTGCATGGGAGTGGGCGTGCGCATTTAGGCAAGCACACAAGACACACATGAGGAAAGGGAGCTGAAGAAAGGAAGTGCGTCAGACACCCAGATACCTCAAAAGGAAGTGTCAATGGAAGTAGCTGTCTCATTCATTCTTTTTTGTTATTCTTCCCCTAGTGCGGGGGTTCTCAAATGAGAGCTTCTGCTCTCCTGCACCAGAATCCCATGCAATGTTCGTAAAAATTTGAGGGTCCCCTGGTCCAATCCCTCACTTACTGGACCAGGGTCCATGAAAAGTTTGACCAGAAGCTGGCATTTTAGCAGGACTGTGGCCTGGCATGACCAGGTAATGCCAAATCATGCTCCATTTCAGAATGAGCCCTCTATTTTCATCCCCAGGCCAAAAGCCCCAGCATGCTGAGATTCTCAAAAATACTCAATCAGGAGTATCATCAGACACAACCCCTCATTTCCCTGACAATGAAGCTCAAGTTCAGGAAGAAAAACCAACTTGCCAAAGGTCAATGGGTGTCACTGCTGAAGCTCAGTCTGGGCTGGAGACAATGCCTGTCATTTATAATTTAATGTGTAATTTAAAAGCACTTTGCCAATTATTTTATGTTTTCCTCACAGTCTCTCGTGAGTTTCAGGAGGTAGTTATTATTATATTTATACTACCGATATAGGGATTTGCAGTAGGATTTAGTTGACTAGGGTTAGCGGAAGTTTGTGTACTTTATTCAGCCAGTAAGCAAGTGCTTAGCTACATTTTTTAACCAAGTGTTCACTGGAGTGAGCAGAGCCGTCTGAGAGGGTGGGACAGAGCAGAAGTCACCTTCTGGCTTAAAGGACAACTGTGTTCTCATCAGTTAAGAGCATAACCAGGGATGTGAGACAAAAGGGTAAAATGAAGCCCTCTCAGGAGGGCTGAGAGAGCTGAGCAGGCATATCCTGCAATCCAGAGTCTGCCCACTGCCCCAGGAACTGCCTGCCCTCTCCCCACAGGATTCCAGGAAGAGCAGAAACCAGACAGCCTGTAAACTGTGTCTCGGGGGCAGGAGCTCCTCAGCCTCAGCTCACAAACACTGATAGAAAGGATTCCAGCAAGGCGGCTCAAATAAAAATGAATTGAGGATTCAAAACCAATTACCAAAGCATAATCTCACTCAGATGGGCACGCCAAGAATAATTACTCTCCGTAAGAAAAATGTCTGTTGTAGACACATTGCAGAAGGCTGCATAATTAAATACAGCTGCCAGTTCTCATTTATCTTTCTGGCAATTTGTATTTGAGGGTCCACCTGGATTGCCAAAGGCCCGGAACTGGTGCGCACAGTGGGGCTGAGAGCAGGGCCTCCACATTTGTGAAGTAGCAGAGCTCTAATGAGGATACTGCACCGCTGATGAACAGGACTCTGGAAATCGGTTGGCACCCCTGGTTTACCTAAGGGGACCCCACAGATAGACCGCATGCCTTTTCTTCTCCCTCCCTGGAAAATTCTCAACTTGCCCTTTGCATGATTAAATCCTAGCCACCCTTCAAAGTCTAATTCACAATAGAGCTCACTGTGAAGGCTTCTCAATCCCCCACTTTTTTTTCATCTGCAAAATAAGGATCATTAGGGTATTTATCTGCCTGGATTGTTGGGAACTGGAAAAGTGAATCCATGTCAATCTTCAAATAGAGCACGGCACAGAGTAATCACTCCGTAGACACGACTGTCACTGTATTCCAAGGCTCCTCTGGCCACCACTGGCTTGGTTTCTCTCTGCCTACTCACATGTCCAAGCACACAGGCCACCCCTGAGCATGTGCGGCCGGTTCACCCGCTGTGATTTCTGCTCACGCCTGTGCTGTACTCAGACCCAAAGTGACCTGGACCCTTGCACTTGCCTCAGAAACCCCGTCAAAAGTCTTTCTCAAAATCTTCCCTCACACTGAGGCTCCAGGAGCTGATGGCAGTTTGAGATTTTACCTTTCTTTGAAGTCATATAGTCTTTTAGCAAGAATAAAAACACCGATGAAACACTGGCATGGCGACTGGCACAGGGTGGGACTCAGGAAGTGTTCGTTGAGTAAGTACGTGCATGGGTGAATAAATGAATGGCTCCTATTCACTGCTACTCACTAAAGGTGGTTCACTGTTTCTCTTTCCCAAGGATTTCAGCCAGCCAAGAAGAATTGTTCCAAAGCATGGGACCAGTGACATATATATATGTGTGTGTGTGTATATGTGTGTGTTTGTGTATATATGTGTATAAATTTATTTATATCTTCTCTCTGATGAAGCATATAAACAAAAACACATAAATTTATTTATGTATGTATATATTAAATTTATGTATACAAATAAATTTAAGTATGTGCTTTTGTTTGCATGTTTCATCAGTGAGATAGAAATAAAGTAAGATCACATCATTCTTTGAGAACTGTTAACACTTCGTATGTGCACCAACATTGTGGAATAATAATAAAAAATATAACAATCAAAGGTATTACTAGAGTTCTTATATGTCAGGCAATGTTCCAAGAACTTCCTATTTATCAACTCATCTGTTGCACACAAACTCTCTCTGTGCTGGATGCCAGCCCCATATCCATTCTGTAGATGAGGGCACTGAGGTACAACGGTAAATCATTCACAGCCAATAACGATGCAGCCTAGGCTGTCACACCACACAATATGCACAGCGATCATGCTTGCTGCTATCCCAACTGAGTGTAAACATTTAATCCAGGAAATGCAAACATGGTGCATTGTGTGCTCTGCTTTTGGTTTGAGAAAAGGTGGGCGGTGGAAGTGCCTAGAAAGGTCCACCTGATAGATGCCAACAGGAAAGCAGAGCTAAGGGGAAATACTTCCAGACGAGTTGGACAAAACCTGGCCTGGATGTCATGGCTGGGAGCTAGCTAGGCTATGGAGGCCCCTGTCTGAAGTGAGAGACTTGAGTGAGCATCCCTTGCAAACTATATAAATGTGAGAGGTGGTCAGTTCAGTGAAAACACAGCTTCACAATTGTGAGAGATTCTTTCAGGGAAGCGCTCCTTTGGACCACATTAGAAAGAGCGATGCATCATACATCACTCAGGAGTTAGAACTCTGCTTGTAATTTTGGAACTTGGCAATGTAGCATCTCTTAACAACGTATTAATATTGTTAATGTGCTTTTAATTAATGGTCTACAGTTGCACATGTTATTTGTAAAGAGACATTTCCTTAAGAAGGCAGCCAAGACATTCTCCCTCAGTCAGAGAACAAACCCCTAAAGTATTCTGAAGTCAGAGTAAAGAAAGAAATGGATAGAACCACCAGGACTGAGCCACAAGGCTCCTAAGCAATTAAAAACACAACTGTATATGAACATACGAAGCAAGGATGGGGTCACATGTCCCTAAGAACCACGCAAAGCCAGATTTCTGCATGCTAATGAGTACAGAGAGGCTCACGGTTATAAAACAAGATGAATACCACCCCTCATTAGTGCTGCATTTGATGGCTATGCAAAAGGAAGAAAATGATCCACTTAAAAAGGGCCTTTAACGTTGATGGGTCAATTCTGGCAATTACAGGCTTTATATGGACATCTCTGCACCACACTGAAATGAGCCACAGCAAACACCATCTTCGCTCACTTGTTTAGCCGATGACCAGGCGGCTCTTTCGAGGCCTGGCTCCCCATTATCTTTCAGGTCCCAGCTCAAATGTCACCTCCACATCAGGGCTGGGACTAGCACAACATGTGCAAGCAGGGTGGTTAGGACTCAACTTTTAAGGTCTTGTAGGGCCCTGAGAGTGAGCGCCTCCTTAAGTACTGTGCCCCGAGCACCTCCCCTGCCTCAACTGCTTCACCCTAGTCCAGCCCTGCTCCTAGGTGAGGTCACCCCTGACCCCTGGCACTCTAATGAAAGTCCCCCCCGACCCATCCTCTGCCATGCCCACCTAGTGCCTATCACACCACCCTGGGGTACTTATATCCAGTTATCACCTAGTTTATTGGTTCCCTATCTGCTGTTGTCCTCACTACTCTGTATACTCCGTGGCAGGAGGGACACGGTCCACCTTCTACTCCACCCCCACCTGAAGCCCCTCTTGCCTCACATGGTGTCTCGCACACACTAGGCTTCCAGGAGTTCAGGTGATGAATGAGCATAAAACAAGGATGCAAAATCTCTTATGAGAATGGTGTCCAGCGACTAGACAAGCCAACAGAAGCCTCCTGAAACTCAATTCTTCCTACTCATATTTAAATATACAGAAAAATAAAATAAAACAGTGTCATGGGTACATGTTCAAAACTGACATACTCTAAAAGAGATTTGGGGCAAAAAAGTTGGGAAATAGTGATTCAGAAAATATGAGCTCCTCAAGGGTTTAGGACCACCTTTCCCAAATCATTGAGACAAAAAGCAGAAGTGAACACCCACATATAACAGGCACTTCAAGATTATTTCGATTAATGCCCACATTAACCTGCAGTAAACTGTGTTTCCATTTTCCAGAATGAGAACGTTAATGTGGGGATTAAAGAGGTTCCCTAATCTCTCTGTGGTTTTGCAGTGAGTAACTGAGGAATCCAGCATTCAAGCTAAGGTTTCTGTAAGCCTCAGAGTTATTCTTTCCCATGGCCTGACAAAGCACTGGGCTGATTTAACTTCAGGGACTCAAGGTATAAACATAACAGTTACTGATGGACCTGACTAATCATTCCCAACTCTGGCTAGTCTAAAGAATCCCTAGATCAATAAGCCCAATAAATCTGCCCTTAAAGAGCAGTCAACATAGACATTTGTTTTTCAGAAATACATGTATTTCCCCATATTTATATATCCATCCTGCTAGTTCTCCACCACATTAACTTCTGTTAATATCATTAACTTCTGTTACATAAGCCCCCGCCTCCTTGCCTTAATCTGTGCCCATTTCTTCTTGTTCAGACCTCCATGCCTCAAGTACCTGACTCTGAACATTGTCAAACTTCAGCTCATTTCTTCAAAAGTAACCGACACAACTCTGTCCCTTTTCCATCAGACCTTTTTTCTAATTCACTATTCACTGTTGTAGCTGTGTCTGCAGTGTATTGCCTTGCTCCCTTTCTTTTCAAATTTCAAGGATAATACATATGAGGTACCCACCCCAAGCTGATGAGTGTGGGAAGGGCGCAGAGAACCATTGTCTGATCCCCACACATCTCCCTCCCCAACAGGCCTGTGACCATGGACAGAGGCACAGCAGCCAGTCCACCTCTACGCAGGACGCCCTGCCTGCCAAGCCAGCAAAAGATGGCGAGGCTTCCATCCAAGCCTGCGCTGAGGCAGAGCTCAACTTTCATTGTCAGGTGCGCTGTGCTCAGCTTGTAGCTTCGCTTTAGGGAAGAGAACAAAGCTATGTTCTTTCCAGGTCTCCCTGGGACCTTTAACAGACTCACAGCTTTCTCCTGGGTGAGAGCCCAGCCTTGGCTTGCCTTCATGTATAAAGTGTTCCACTTCTTCCATTGCTCCTCTAAGAAGCAAAGGATTTAGTCACAAAACCCTAAAGACTGAACTCCCAAGATCTACTGGGGTCACCCCCCTCGCTGTCTGAAAGTGTACTGGTTTTAGTTTTGGTTTAAACTCTGTCCAGACCAAGTGCTATGAAGCAAGTCGTTTCCCTTCTCTGAACCTCACTTTTCTCTTCTCTACAACCTGGAAGGAAGGTTTGTTGATATGTTTCTCCTCCCAAGAAATATCAGCAACCCAAGAGAATTTATTAAAGGAAGATATCTATGGGGGTTAGGTCAAGAACCGGCATTCAGGGAACTGGAAATCTCGTGTCTACCTGCCTGCCCTGGGCTCTATCTGTGGATCCCTGCCTGCCCGCCTCCCTCTCTCCCCCTCTCCCTCTCTACCTTCCCTCCTTCCTTCTTCCCTCTCCTCACATGGCTCCTGTCATGTGCCAAGCACAGTGCTTGGTGGTGAGAAAGCATGTATCATGAGACAAACATGACCCCTGATCTCAGTGAGCCCATGATTAGTGGGGAAGATGAAACAGCAGTGAAAGAAAGAAAGAAAGAATCCCTCCATGAGACATAAAATAAAGTGACTTTAAGTTGTGCAATAATTAGCACTGTTAGAGGCTGAGAGACAGCCAAGCCTGGAAACTTGTCTTAGATAGGATAGCCAGGTAACACCTGTCTGGAGAAGAGATGCTTAGATTGAAAAAATAAAAGGTTAAAAAAAAACTAGGCTTATGAAAAATTTGACAGGGGACAAGTAGAAAGGGAAGTAGGAAGGAAAGTGAGAATATTCCAGACAAATGTGAAATCTCCAGATGGAAAAAGCTTGGTTTGCTTTAAAGAGCCTGAAAGAACATCAGCTTGCCTTTGGTGATTTGAGGCAACATGCATTATCACCCCACTATCTGCTCTTACAGGTCCACACAAACTTGGTGCATTCACTGATGCTTCAATAGTGGACAATGAGGAGCCTAGTGACAGATCTAGTGATACCTCTGATGCGAAGACGTGGGAGCATCCTGCTCCAGCAGCCAGTGGCTAATGCCACCTGTCATCACACAATGAAGGGCCGTGAAAGGAAGAGAGTGTCACCTGGGGAGACACTGATGGACAAACTCTCTGAACCTTAATACAAGGCACAACTCCAGGGGTGCACTGGCGACAGGGGTGAGCTGAACCCTGAAAGGACTGACTGTGGCTTTGGTGTCAAAGTGTTTGAAAAGGTCGGTGGGGATTTCTAAGATGTCCAAGGCTGGACAGGTCACTCTGTGGTTACATTCACCTGGTGACCCCAGGCCCCCCTGGGGATGTAGCTGCAGGAACACCAAGATCTACACACACACACACACACACACACACACCTATGAATTCCTAGCAAAGAAAAATATTTTTAAAGTGCATTTTTTAACCTTAAGATTTTCATAAATATGTAACAATTCCTGACATCTCCGGGCAAGAGACCAAAGCCAGAGAGCCCTGCAGCATTCCCACACCCAAGTAGCATCCTGCTCAGGTTGTACTATTATACCCAGGACCTCGCTAAACCTTTTGCCATCAGGATGTTCAGATTACAGAAAATATCAAAAAGTTCCTATTCCTTACACACAGTAGCCATTCAATATATGCTAACAATTATGATTACTGCCTCCAAGTACATTTTGCCTCCATGGGTCCCCCAATCTCTTGGAAATGTTCCTTTTGTCAATCCTGAAAAACAATCTGACAACTGTCTCAAAACAGCCAGGGAGTTTTGCTAACTGTGGCATTCTCTGTGTGCTGCTGTCCACAGTCATCAGCTGGCTGGCTCCCAACACATGCCATCCTTCTGAAATATCAATTCTTCCCACCCTATAGCATCTAATTGTGACAGAGGACATGCTATGGAGCAGAAAATATTGTCTCTGCAAAGCTGGTCACAGGAGCACAGGGGCACCCAGAACCAAGCGTCCGCAGGAGGTTGCCTGGCACTCGAATGCCCGTGGGACCTGAGGCTGCGAGACCCAGCCAGGCTTCCCACAGACTCCCAACACCACTGTGAAGGAAGCTCAGATAGACCCTGCTCCCAAAAGAGATTTATTGAACACATAAGATGCCCAAAGCATGCAGCCAGGTGTTGTGGGTGATCTCAAAAAACCACACATGGTAACACCAAGTAGCAGATGAATGGGCAGAAAAGCAGATTCTAAGGGACTCGAAAGAGGAAAGAGAGAGGGTGCTGGGCTAGGGTGCTCAAGGAAGTCTCTAGAAGAATGTAGGACATATGTCCTAAAAGGGAATAGGGGGAGAAAAGAGAGAAATCCAGTATGAAAAGTGGCATACATAAATGCAGGGATGTTGGAAAGCGAGGCAGTGGCCTGGCCAGAGCAGCTTTATGGAAGCATTTTGTCTGTGGGAACTTCCTAGTTTCCGTCTGCAATGTAGGTAGGTACTCAGCTCTGCAGTGAGGGGTGGCGGACCCCCAAAACGCCACTCAAAGCTTCCAGCTGAGAAATTTCTTGGCTATGAATAAGTCATGAGTCCCCCTATCTGGGTTATGAGACCAACTCCACCTGTGTAAACTTCAGCAGATTACTCATTTTATTAAAATCTCAGTTTCCCCCCTGCAAAAAAGGAAGTATAATAGAACCTACTTTGAATGGTCTGGGGGAGCATTTGATGAGATAATTGATCACAAAATAAGCAGATGTTTTCCCAAATGAATGCCACTGCTTGTCCAACAATTTTTATCACACATTTCCCATCTAAGAGAGGGATTTTCTGCTGTGTAAGAACAGATTCAAAAGGTGGGAGCACTTCAATCTTAACAAACAAAATGAAGAAGAATGTGATTTTTCTAAATAAAGATTAGCAGATTTGATTATTTACAAAATGTAAAACTACTTCATGGAGAAAAAACCATAGTAACTGGAAAAAACAGAATGAGGGAAATATTGGTATCAGATTCAACAATGTTTTCAGTTTGTATGTTTTAAAAACATGCACAAAATTATAAGGAAAACAAGACACCCAGAGGTAAACATATTAAAAAAATGCATTTTAAAAAACTGCATGTGAGCAATTGTAAGTAGAAAACAAAATGGTGGCAGTGGGGGAATATTCCATTCACAATAATACAAAATAATAAAAAATTAAAGTTCAGTAATAATAAAACTTTAAACTACTCATTAAATGATGGCATAGCCCTGCTTAAAAACTTTTAATTGTGTCCCATTTTGCCCAAAGTAAAACCCAAAGTGTTTAAAATGGCTGACAAGACACCATAGGGTGTGCCCCTTGCCATCTCTCCTCATCTCACAGACCCATCGGCTTACTTCAGCATCTTGAAAAGGCAACCTCCTGTTCACCACAGGATCTTTGCACAGACCTGCCTGGCATGGTTTCCACCTTCTCACCCCCAGCCTCTCCGCCCCAGTTAATTATGCTTTATCCGGCAGTCCCAGCAATGGGCACTTCACCGATGCTATGGGTTGATTTGCATCCACACAAAAAAAGTTCATATATTTAAGTCCTTTCTCCAGCACCTCAGAATGTGAGCTTATTTGGAAACACAGTAATTAGTTAGGATAGGGTCATCCTGGAGTGGGGTGTGGCCCTAATCCTATTGGAGACCATATCCCCATCCATAAAGATACCGATATAGTCAATGCCCTTTTCCAAAGGGGAAGTTTGAACACAGGCAGGCACGCAAGGAGAAAGCCATGTGAATGGGAAGGCAGAAATGGGGTGATGCTTCTACAAGCCAAGGAGCATTGTAGGTGGCCAGCGAACCACCAGAGAGTTGGGCAGAGGTCTGGAACAGGTGCCCTCTCACAGCCCTTGGAAGGAACCTACCATGCAGACACCTTGATCTCAGAGGACTTCTGGCTTCCAGAACTGGGGCAATAAATGCCTGCGGTGCAAGCCACCTAGTTTGTAGTACTCTGTTACAGCAACTCTAGAAAACTAAGGAAAGCCCCCCCAGTCATCCTCCCGCTGGGTGAGTCCCTGCCACCTTACTGTCTGGGTGGCAGGGACTCACCCAGTGGGTCCCATCAGCTTTCCATCAGCTGGAACAGAATGTACTTGATCAGTGTCTGCGTCCACAATGGAGGGAAGCACTCCTTAAGGGGCGGGCAGTGTGCCTGTGTGTTACCTGTGCTACCTGTGGTACCCAGCATGTGAAAGTATTTGTTGACTGTGTCTGGGAAACACGGGAACAAGCCTGGTGGGCATGAGCCCTCCCTGGAGCCTTGAGGGGTTAGGACCAAAGGCAGACCCATCCTGACTGAAACTGAACCAAACACTGATCATATGCTTACTGTGAGCCTGCCCTGTTCCAGGCCCTTCACCATTATTAACTCAGGTTGTCCTCCCAGCTGCCCACTGAGGTAGGTCCTGTCATCACTCCACTTTAGAGATGGGGAAGTGGAGCCCAAACAAGTTACTGCCCAAAGCTCACAGCTGGGAAGTAGCAGAGCTGGGATTCAAACCCAGGCAGAATGCATCAGGGTCTGTGATTTTAATCTCTCTGAGCATAATTCTCAGAAATATAAAGGTAAACAAGTACAGGTAACAGGTAAGACGGGTACAGAACAGGTAAGCTGCTGTTTAATAAGTCCTTCAGGATTACTTAGAGAAATGAGGAGGAGCTGAGGCCTATCCCAAACCTTTACTGAAAGGAAAGAGACAATCCCCCTCCCACAGCTCTCTTCTCGTGGCTTCCATAACAGAGAAGGCCTTGGGTTGGCTCTAACCCAGGAGGAGTTTTCATGTAGCCTCCTTCTTTCACATGAGTGTTGCACCAGGGTCTTGCACTACTGGACTTGTAAACCTTAGACAGATGGGAATCTCCGTAACAACTTACAGACTAGGTCAGTTCTCACTTAGTGACCAACCAGAGTAGTGTTAGGTGCACAGGCTCTAGAATCCAGGGTCTGGACCCAAATCCCAACTTGACCACCGACTAAGAGCATGACCTTGGGAAAGTTATTTAAACTCACTAGCCCTGGGGTTCCTCAGCTATAAAATGAAGATGACAGCAGTACTTACCTAACTGGTTCACCATGGGGCTGGGGAGCTGGGTTAGCAAGATGCAAAGCACTTCAGTCAGTGCCCAGAACATAGTGTGAACAGCTATTATTATTGATGCAACTGCTATTGTTTTCATTTTATCCATACAGGTGGGCCTAGATCTTCTCAGTCAGCAGGAGACGTGCATGTTCTTCTTGGAGTGTGGGGATACATCGCTCCCTAGGCTCTCATGACCCAAGTCTTACTCTGATAATTTTATAAAATTTTAGGCATACTAGTGATCCTAAAGCATGTAAATATATATCTGTAATGTGCATAAACCACACACATATACATGCCACAAACCGTGTCAACATTTTCCTTTTAACATCAGAGGTTTCCTTCCCCAGCTGAAGAGTTTCAGAAACATGCCTTTCTCATAACCAACTTGACAATATATACTAAGAGTCTTAAAATTTCTCCTCTAGAGTTTATCCTAAGGAAATCATCTAAAATGCAGACCAAAAAATAATTTCTATATCTAGATATTCATTACCACATTTTTAAAATAGTGAAAAACTATAAAAAATTTAAATCTCTAAAAGTAAAGGAATGAATATAGTTAGGTAAATTACAGAACTGCAATACAAGGCACCATTAATGTAAACATTGAAATTACATTTCCAAAACATTTTGAATAACATTGAAAAATTCTTAGTCAAAGTTTATATGAAAATAAGAGACCAAATTATTCATAGGAGAGGATCTCAATGATGTGAAACATGTAGGTAAAAGTGTACAGGTACGCATCTGCTGAAACTGAAAAATGATTTTAAACAGGACTAAAGATGATGGCTATTTTTTAATAATACTCACCATTTTCAAGCCTTGGAAAATTATTTTTATTAGTAAAATTGTTGCATAAACAAGCCAGTTGGAGAAAGACAAGTACCATATGATTTCACTCATATGTGAGCTATAATGAACCAAGTGAACTAACAAGCAAAAGAGAGACAGACTCATAGATGGAGAAGAGGCTGACAGCTCCAGGGAGGGTCGCGGGGAGGGTGGAGAGACTGAGCATAACAGGGGAAAAAAGAGAAAGAACTCGTGGACGTAGACAACAGTGTGGTGACTGTAGGGGGAAGGGGTAGGTGGAGGTAGAAGAGAGTATAGGGGAGACAAATGGTGAAGGAAAAAGTTAAATTGAATTTAAACAAATTTAAATATGCAAAAAAGGGAAAATGAAGTTTAAGAAACTCATTGCTTCTTCCTTGTTGGCCTGAGAAAAATCTTATACAGTATCTCAGTTTTTGAGTCTGAGGGAATCCAGGCAGATGTGTTTAAAGAAAATGCCAATAAAAGGTATCAAAGTATCAACACACATTAGGTCCAATTCCAAATTCCTCCATTTGCATTGTTACTACCCACCCTCGCACTGAGCACACATTGAGGAATGAAGCGGAACAAGCTTAATAAGGCAGGCCACTTCCTTGACCCTCTCACCCAAGCTTTCAGAAGGCTTCGGTCTGACCTGTGTCTGAGGACCATGAGTGAATGAAGCATGCCTGGTCCCTAATGACCCCTCACCATGTCTGACTCCTCCAGACAGTCATCACACTCTAACTCCAATGGTATAGAATCCACCTGAAAGCTGGTAAGAGAATGGAGAATAATCTCTAGTCACAGGGAAGGGATACAGAAGTTTCTGATCTCCCTCAATCATGGGGGCTTTGAGCTTAAACATCATGTCTTCCTCATTCCTGACCCATGAAACATGAGATACTTGGACATTTTATAAGGGTAGGAAGATAAATGAGCACACAAGAAAACACATGGATGGGTACATGGATGGACGGAGGGATGGATAAGAGGGGAAAAGCAATAAAAATGTCATAATCATCTCACAACTGACTCCCCATCTACAATTTTTTCCCATTAAATCACTCTTTCTAAACACATCTTTCTACAATGTAGCTGGTACTTTACAATTGTTCTTTCCTCTCTACCCCACAGAAAAGATTTTTAACTGCTCAGTCCAGTGTCAAAGTCTTCCCCAATGTGATTTTCACCTGCTGTCCATCCTTCTCCTTCAACTCCACTGGCCTCCTGATCATTCTCCAAACTTGCCCTGGTCATTCTCCCCTCCTGGATTTTCATCTATTTATCGAGCATGCCCATCCCTCACATTACCCATCAAAGCTTTTCTGCTATACTTATTTCATACTGTAATATAATGTGAAAAGGTTTGTATTCTTTCTCTCTTTCCCTCTCCTTCCCTCATTCCCTTCCCTTTCTCTCCCTCTGTCTACTACCCTCTTTCTCTAAGAGGTTCCTAAAAAGCAGAAAATCTCTTCTATATCCTTACATACCCCGCCCCATGCCTAGCATAGATACCACACATAGTCAGTCTCATTAAATGAATTGAGCCCACTGGGGAACTTCACTCCATTCCATGATGTACTTCATAATGTACAGAAGGCACCTAGCACAGCAATGAGTCCACAGTAAGCATCCAAAAGCAAGTACCAAGTGAATTGATCACGACCACAGGATACAAGATCAACACACAAAAAAGCACATTTCTGTTTCTATTCATTAACATTGAACATTTGAAAACTGTAATTTAGAACACAATACCTTTTATAATCATTCCCAAGGAAATGAAATACTTCAGTAGATACTTAACAAAACATATACAGCTTTTGTATGGTTTGTATGGTAAAAATTACAAAATTCAGATAAAAATCAAAGACATATCAGTGAAGATATGTGCCATGTTCATGTATTACAAGACTCAACATAAATATGTCATAAATAGGAATGCATTAAATCTCACTGGCAAAGGCAAGTCTCTAGACAAATACAGAATAATGCACTGTTGTAATGGCAGTGTATAGATCACTTTTAACACTAGCATAAAAGTTAAAAGAAAAAAGTATTTAAATAACCATAAGCATAAAAATTGTTAATGTATAAATAATATATATAGAAGTAAATTCTGACATCAGTGACATAAAATATGGGAGCAAAGTAAAAGTGTAGAGATTTCATATGTGACTGAAGTTGTTATCAGCTTAAAATAGACTGTTATAAGCTTTATGCAGGCCTCATGGTAACCACAAAGAAAAACCCATAGTAGGTCTAAAAAGATAAGGAGAAAAGAATCAAGGTATATCACTACACATAATCATCAAGATCTCCTCAGGACTCAGAAGGTGCTCACTGCCCAGCCCTGGATCTAAAACTATCTGGGGAGGCAGCATGGCCAAGTGAGACAAGCATGGACTTTGAAGTGTCATAGACCTAAACTCAGACTTAATCTTCATTATCTGCTGGCTGTCAGAACCACAGGTGGGATAAATTCCCTTCAAGGTTGTGTTAAGTGACATGCTGATGAATAAAACCCCTAGCACATCCCAGACACATAATAAATGACAATCTTTTAAATCAACAGAACAATTGAACTGGATGTTCTTTAAACTTTTGCAAATGTAAATACAAGTCACCTTTACGTAAGAATACATCAGATGACATGACATCTGTGAAGGCGACTGATCTGGAATTCCCAGAGTCCTCTGCTGCCTTTCTTCTGTGGGTCCAATCTCTCTCTGCATAGCAATGAAGAAGGAGCCAGCCTAGTCAGGAAATTCTCATCCCTGAACATAGTAAAGCTTTGGCTACTTAACTCAAGTAGGCCCTTTAATTCTCTCTCTCAGGAATTTAAATCATAGAAAAGATAGTTGCATATAATGGCATAGGAGCCATGACATGCCATGGTCCCTGGAGAGGCCGAAGATTTTGCCAGTCCTAGGGTTTTGTCATTATCTTTTTCCTCCAAATGTTGAGCCAGCACAGTAACCTTTCAACAAATCCTATAGCTTGCCCACGTTAGTGTGATTTCTGTTGGTTGTAACCAAAAATTATAAATATAAAGCCTTTCAGAGTCACTTGGAAGCCATTCCCTGTTGGTTATGCTCTCTGACCCCCAGGGAGCCAAGATTCCCAGCTGCCAACTCATGCTCATAGGGTTGATATCACAGACACAACTCCGGGGAGAGCAGCACCTATTACCAATCTCTGTGTCACCAGTCTCTAAAATCAATGTTAATTGCCCAATTAAACAAGCCTGATGCTGACAGAATGTGAACTAATTAGTAAGTGCCAGAGCTCATTCCAATTATTAACCTTTATGGTTGTCATTTATAAAGATAAGGGTGCAACTATGGATTTTTGCATGAATGAATTTGTGCCTGTCATTCTGAGCCAGCCATAAGGAAAGTGGGTAAAAGGAAAAGGTGCTATGCTGGGAGAAGATTCCCTAAAGCAAGTTTTCATGGACCTTTCAGAGACAAAGATGGCTAAAAAGTCTCTTAGAGGAGTGCTTACATCAGGATCAAGTGAAGAGTTCTTTAAAACTCTAAGTTCCTAGATCTTGACCCCAAAAATTGATTCAGTAGATTTGGAAGAAGGCCCAGGAAACTGGCTTTTCTTATATTTCCCAGCTGATTCTCATGATCTACCAGAATTAAAATCCCTTGGGCAAATATCCAAGGAAACTCATTTCTAGCCCCCAAAGTGGCCCCTTAGACATGGGTGTCTTATGAAATACGAATGGCTGCTCATCTAGAAAGGCTAGGAAAGAGGGATTACTAATGTAATAGCAAGAGCACAGAGCTGCTGAGAATCAGGAGACCTAGATCTGGCTCCCAAATCTAAAATTACTGACCACCAACCCATTCAAAACCTTAGTTTACCCATCTGTAAAATGGAGCATTCAATTCAACAAGACTGACACTCTTCCCAGAAATATGAGCTGGGCAGGTGTTCCTGTGGACAATGACTACAAATATGATACCAATTTAAGCCATTAGTGCCATCAAAAAGGGGATCTTTTAAAAGATAAATCCTACCGTATTGAATTTTAAGACTTGACTTCAGCTTCAACTTGGACACAAAACATTTAGAAGCAATAGCAAGATGTAAAATGCTTCCTTTTGAAGTCCAGTGATTCCTAAATAGAGCCTCACAGACATGTGACAGAGAAAAGAGGCCTTTTCCCAGTTTATTGCTCCCTCAGTAACGTCTGGGGCAGCAGTCTTTGCAGAGATGCTGCCAGAAGCCTCCTAAAGACATTTATAGACTATGTCCAATAAGGTAATTGGCCACCAAATGATGAGAAAGTAACTATGAAAGCTCACTACCTAATCTTTATAGTCGTTATACATATAAGCGGGAATGGGGTATGTAAAACTATATTCTCTTATAAACTTGGAAATAGATAGGCTCTGTGTGAACTGAAACTATTCCTTTTTTTTTTTTTTTACTTCAAACCACATTCCAAGGGCTCACCTAGCCTCGTTTTACACACATGGACATCTGGCAGAGAAATAAATTAAGGCTTACCTTAGAGGGTACAAAAATGCATCCATTTATAAGTGTTATTTTAGAAGGGACTGTCTGATCCTGTTGACTTATTAACTTCATTAGAAGGCTAATGAATCTACTGCTGAGCAAATGAGAGGGAGCTCGGGCTGTGAAAAGGGATAGGCGAAATTTCACACCCCTTCTCCACATGGTGGGGTTATTTATGATCGTGATAAAAATGGCACTGCATTTGGAGGAAAGAGAAAACAACATAAAATAATCAACAGACACGATTCACAGAAAAGTGTTACATTCTCTCAGCCACTGGACACAAATCCAGATTTATACATGTCCAAGGCCTCCCTACTGGAAGAAAAAAAAAAGACTAGGTCATAAAAGAACCTCCCTTTCCCATAATAAATAAGAAAGTATTAAATCTGTAATCCAGATCTGCTTCTCCAGCATCTATATTTCCCTCTCTTTTATTAGGGCTCAGTATTTGGGGCAAACTCCTTCTTCATTCTATTTTTTAGAACACAGACTCATAGATTGAATGATGTTCTCTATATTTAATGAATTTAAATTAAGTAGTTTGGACAGGTGTTCTGGCTAACACCTGCTAATGGCCACTATCCATCAGTGAAGGCCACCCCAGCAGAGTGTGTCCATGGAGCTGACACTAGTGTTTTGGGAGGGTGGCTGTGCTCAGGCTGTCATCTATTGGGCATCATAAATCCTAATGCCATGCTTCCCATTTGGCTTCCCAAGTTGGTAGAGTCTGTGGACTTGGAATTGAAAGAGACTTGGGAGAACATTTCATCCAATGCTTTTTATGAGGAAAAAGAAGACTGGCATAAATAGTCGAGTTCATTAGTAACTGCAGTGGGCTTAGAACCCAAGCTTCCTCTGAGCTCCATGGTTCTCAACCCTACCTGAACATAAGAATCCACTGGGGAGATTTCAAGATTATACATCCCAATGCCCACCCTTACTAAATTGGAATCTCTTGGGTAGGGCCCATGAGTCTACATTTTTAATTCATTCCATAAATAATTCTTAGGATATGCCAAATTTGGGAACCATGTATAACCCCACCCTATCTTCCATGTTAATTCCTTGAGAGGTAACAAAACTCTTCAATGAGCTTAGAGCCCTTATTACAGGGGTGTGAAACTCATTTTCACCAGGGCCACATCAGTCTTGCAGTTGCTATCAAAGGGCCAAGTGTAATTTTAGGATTGTATAAATGTAACTACTCCTTAACAGTTAAGTGAGAGCTCAGTGCTGCCGCCAGGTAGAAACAAGATGTCAGGTCAGATAAAAAAAGGTAGAGGGCCAGATTTGGCCCAAGGACCTTGTGTTTGCCACCTGTGCTGTAATAGTTGCAATTAAAATAAAATCATCAGTAATGAATGAGTTAACTCTGTGCTATATTAGAGGAACTTAAATCTGATTGTGTGTTTTGCATTCTATATGCAAAAATCAACTTCTGGTATAGGAAAACCAAGAAGTACATAAGCATTACCCTTTTGCTAAGTGCAGAAGAGTTTCTAAAGGAGAAAGCTCCAGAGTTTTCTCTTCATAGAAATGTATCATTTCCAGGCATTAGGTGCTTCAGATTCTAGATGTGCTCTGCACCCCACCCTCCTAAAGATATCAGCACAGCTGTCATTTGGAGCCTGGTAGAAACTGCTGGGCCAGGAGGATATGGGCCTATGAACAAACACTAATGATTATATTGAGTAATGACTGGACTGCAGGCATTTTGCATTCTGTGCATTGTCTTGCTGAATCCTTGAGAAGCTTCTGTGAGATAGATAGGTCTTCTCATCATCCCACTATGTGGAGAAATAAAGGAGGTTTAGAGAAATTAAAACATTGCTCAAGGTGGTGCTGCTAGTAAGCAGTATATCCGGGATTCCCACCCAGACCATCTGAATGTGGAACCCACTCTAACCACTACGCCTACTCAATCCCATCTGTTACTAGGTGCTTCTGAGACCTACAGAAACTCCTAGTGTGTGAAACAATGTTTCCTCTTGGGAGTGTTACATCCTAATGCAGAAATAAGATGTTCTACATTAAACAGCAAAACAAAATATGGGTACACATTGATCAGTTCTCTAGTCATTCCTAAAACTACTTTGCATCCTTTACAGAGGGAGGTGGGGTGATAATAATTAAAATGTAAGTATTTCTGCAGTAGGGCCACTCATTGCAGACTGCACTGTATTTGGTTCATACATATGTATTCTTGCACATGTCTGATGCTGTTTCCAATGTGTATTAATATTATCTGTCAACCAAACTAAACACACCTTGAGGAGAGTGATCAGGACTAACTTATTCTGTATCCCCAGCAGTGAGCACGGGGCTGCTTACATATGGATACTCAATTAATATCTGTTCCGTTGAATGCTTGCTGACCCATTCAGGAGTTTCCACCAGATTTATTAGGAGTGAAAGCAAATAGAAGAAAGCCCCAGTCCTAGAGGGAGGATTTCACAGCCCGTGTCAGCCCAGCCTTCGGGACCTCACATGTGAAGAGACGAACGAATGGGATGGAAAGCTTTTAATTAACAGCCTTGCAAAAAAAAAATGTCATTCCAATCTGCTGTTTTGTTTCCATTAATTCACTCAGATTCAACAGGAATTCCACTGAGGAATTGGGGTGAACAGCTGGAGAAGGAGGGAAGCACATAAATAAATCATGAGTGTCATTAAAATGTGTAAACTAATAACTTCTGGGAAGTCTCAGCAATTATTATCAGGGCTTTCTCGGCAAACAAAAAAATTAATAATTCCAAAAGGTCTCCAATTCCTATTTTTAAAAATAAAAACACAGCATCCCCCAGAAAGGCCACTGATAGAACAATTAGGGGAGGAAATAAACGGCCCGGACAACAGCTTGCAAAGCAGATGAAAAGTCACAGGATTCCCCAGTGGCAGGAGGGTGAGACAACTCAATACAAGGAAAGTGACAGGGCAAGGCGGGCTGGGCTGGCATGGGTTTGGAGCTATTGGAATGTCAGCTCAGTTCTCTAAGCTCTTATTTAGTGTTGCCCAAGGGATAGGCTTTGTAGTTCCAGAAATCAGAAAGGCACATGTCCCCTGCTCTTGATAGGTTCCTAGGCTGGGAACAAATCACAACACACTGTCGGGATGTGACATTAGCAGCGAACAGAGGAGGGTCAGGGAAGGTGTCCAGGAGGATGTGCCTGGGAAGGAGTGTACTCCATAGATACCCCAAAACCAGGACCTCCTCTGCCTGAAGTCCCCTTGCTCTGCAGCTCCTGCAGACAGACATACAGAGTAATGGCTGAGCCTGGTTGCTTATCACAGGGCAGAATTTATTCCATGCTGCTAGGCCAGGAGTGAATGAAATGGAGCAGGAGAGAAAACAAGAACCGAGGTGAAGTTGCGATGGAGAGAAATCATGCAGTGCAATGGACTCCTGGTTGCTCTTCTGCCTCCACAGATGCACACTCATTCACAGTGTTGTGAGGACCCCTAATCCAATAGGAAATCCACAGGAAAACTCCTCATCATAAACCGACTACTCAGGGACCTTACCTCGAGAGTAGCACTTGGGATGGAGAGATGGAAGCTGGACAGTTGCTTACTAGCTCATCTCACTCCAGAAATTAGTTCCTTCAACCATCTTTTTAAGGGAAGACGGTGTGTACCAGTCCAAGTGTCAATGTTTAAGACATATAGAACTGAGTCCCAGAAGTGATTTGTTAGTCAGAAACATAAATCTCAACCATGACTTATATTCAAAACCAAAGACTCAAAAACCTCAGGCAGCAGAATAATTGGCCTTTTCATAGTTGCCACTTCCAGAGAAAGCGACATTCCTGCTCCCAAATTGAGGACCATGAATGTCAACAAATGAGGCAGAGGTACAGACACCTGTGCTTGCAGAGAAGCATGAAGATGGCACCAAAGCATATGCTACCTGCTGCTGTCACAGGAATGAGGGAGACCATGGCCCTGTCATTGAGTCCGCGATGCCTGCACACCAGGTAACAGTGGCCTGTCTTCAGTGGGAATGGAAGAGACAAGAAGTAAATGTTATCTCTGCCCAGCTGTAGAGCTTCCATTTAGGAACACATGTGACGCTATGGAAAGAGTTCAAGTTCAGGAGCCAGGGAGGGCCCTGCCCTCAGATGTATGACCTTAGGCCTGGATCCCCTCTCCCCTCAACTTATTAACTGTATGACATGTGGCAAGTCATTTAACCCCTGAAATGCTCAATGTTTTCATTTGTAAAATGGGGCCGGTAATACCCAACTCTCAAGTCTGCTGCAAAGGACAGAACAAGATAGCTTAGGTAAAGGAACTAGCATGGAGAAGCAGTTCAATTACAGGTGGATTACGTGATGATTAATTCTCCCTGAGTGTGTTGCATGCATAGCACTCTATGCCAAGCACTTTCTAGGAAATGTACTTATTTCATGTTATTGAAGTATCATAACCATTCTAAGAGGTCAGTTTTAGTATAATCCTCAGTGTATAGATAAGGAAATGGAGGCACAGAGAGGTAGAGAAACTTGTCCAAGGTCCCCCTGTGGCTAAGTGGAAAAGTCATGAATTTGAACCTAGACCATCAGTCCCAAAGGCTTCACCTTGATTCATCACTCCTCCTTGAGTCAGGCTTCTACTAAATCTAATAGAGATGGGACCCAAAATCACTTGACTGATGGGCAGCCCCCTAGTCTGACACACTGTGGGCTGAAAATACTCTGATAGTGAAACCCTGGTTCTTTTGAAAAAGTCATCACCTAACCTCATTAATTTTCTAAGCTCAAAATCCTATATGTAAATTGTTATTTGACTAAGAGATGCCAACAGGTGGTTGTGCTAATGGCCATTTATGCTGTCATCCTTGTGTTGGTGGAGACAAACTTGAACCACCTCCTGTACAGAAGCACCAAGGAATTCCAGAAAGAGTGCCACGAAGGCACAAGATGCTGAATGCTTTTAAACAGCCTTGTCTATTTAGAAGTAGATGGCCTCTGAATTATTAATCCAGTAAGGCAAATAATTATATCACAGTGGAACCTGCCAGGGAATGTCATCTTGTCACAACAGCTACTGCTCCAGGCTCCTCTGTTACACAGAAAATTGAAGAATCACCAAATTCAATTTCAACTCGGTTAAGCGTGTTGGGCCAAATCATGAAACCGAAAGGGTGCCTGTTTAATTTAGTTTCTTTTCTCTGCACACTGTATTACTAAGGAAGACCCTGGTGCTCTAGGCTCTAACGGTAAAATGCATCATCATCAGTAGAAAAGAGAGTGGGAGACAGAGATCTGTAGGGGCTGAGCAGGGAAGAAAATAAAATGTCAGAAGACACCCTGTGAGGCACCAGCAAGCTGGCAAATCCCACAAGATTTAGGAACAGCCCCTTTCCTCAATCACACTCCACCTGGGTTCCTAAGCTGGGATTTATGTGGCCTGTGAACCTTCTGAAACACAACACGAAAATAAAAATACATTCCTATATAACATTCATCCAGAGGGAAAGCCCCTAATATCCACTGGCTTTTCAAGTCCCTAAGAGGTCACACCACATGGAATCTGTCATCTGTAAACTCTGCTGTGAATAACCCATTTGGCTTGGCCCTTCTGTGAACCTGGGGAGGCCCCACACTTCCTATTTGGTCCAACAACCAGTTCCTCTCCCACACAGTCTGGCTCCCTTCTCTCCTGAAGCCCAGCCTTGCCTGGCCTTTTCCCTACACCAGCGACATTTTTCCACTTTCCATTTGCAAAATTGCATCCCACCCATCATTCCAACATTCAGCTCATAAAATCTTGCCTACAAAAGAGTATCTTTAACTAGGTAGAATTGACGATCCAATTCCCTTCAGTTAACACAAGGGACACCATTCTAAATCACTCTTTCCCCCTCCCCGTCCCCTCTCATCACCCCCTGAAAATCTCTGCTAAGAGTTCGAAGCACAGAATCCATTCCCTTGATGCCCTGCAATCTCCATCACACGGACGCCTGAATCAAAGGAGCCTTATAAACAAAGTCAATAATGAAGTGAAAACTATACAAACACAGAGGGTTATAGCAATCATTAATTATTACAATTGAGTGAGCACTTCCTGCATGTGAATTACTGTCCTGTTTGTTCATTTATCATTTCATTGAATCCTTGCAATCTATCCATTAATTTATTTATCGAGCAAACATTTTTAGGTCCTTTCTGTTTGCCAGATACTTTCCTAGGTGCTGAGGATACAGCCTTAAATGAAAATGGATAAAAATCTCTCGCTACATGCTGAGATGTTAAGTAGGTATAGGTAGACCATCAATAAGTCAGTGAGTAAATATTCAGCATTCCAGAAGGTGAGAAGGCCTAAAGAGTGATGGAATGTAAAGTCCTGGGGACTGGCCTCACCCCATTGGTGAAAAAAGAGGGGGAGGGGAGTGAGGGAGAGCCAGCCTCTGATAGAAGAAACCTCAGGCAGAGGATGAGCCAGAGGCAAGGGTTCTGGGGAAAACAGATTGGTGTGTCCAAGGAACATGAGGACAATGTGGCTGAAGCACGGGTAGCTTCCATACTATAAACAACTTCCATTCGGGGAAACTGAGACTTAGAGAATGAAATGGGTTGAATGATGCTCCCCACCCCCAAAACCACATGTCCATGTCCTAACCCCCAGATCCTATAATGGGGACCTTGTTTGAAAAATAGTGTTCTTTGAGGTGTAATTAAGGATCTTGAGATTAGATCATCCTGGATTATCTGGGTGGACCCCAAATCCAATGACAAGTGTCCTCAAAGGGACAGACAATGAAAAGACATCGGCACAGAGGAGAAAGTCACACAGAGATTGGAATAATGCAGTCACAAGGCATGCCAACAGCCACCAGAAGCTTAAAGAGGCAAAGAATTCTTCCTAAGCCTCCTGGAGGGAGTGTGGCCCTGCCAACCCCTTGATTTCAGTCCTCCAGCCTCCAGAACTGGGAGAGAATAAGTGTCTGCTGTTTAAGCCGCCCATGCTGTGGTCTCTGTTATGGCAGCCGCGGGACACTAACAGAGAGTAGTAAAATAAAGTTCCCAAATCACAGAGCATCCTGAGAGTGGTGGGGCTGGGGGGCAAACTGGGGCTTGAATCCTATCAACTGGACATTAGGATGCCCTTAGAGCCACTCAGCTGTCTACTGTCTTTTGTGCATATCAGTGCATATACTGGCTGATGACCGTGGGGCATACACTGGGTCCCTTAAGAGCCTCCAGCATTAGGTCCTGGCTTCGGCTCCCAGGCTTTGCCTGGCTGCCAGTCTCTCCTGAAACTTGGGATGCTGTCTCCCATTGCAAGGATGGGATTCTCTGGCTTGTTCTGTTATTTGCCCCAAGCAGACAACATGCAAGTCAAGCTTAACAAGTCACCACAGTATCACTGTGATTGGACATGAGAGGGAGGATTCTGAGGCTCCGATTCCCCGGGAGTCCCGTGTGAGTGCAAACAGGCATGCTTTCATATATTACAAGCACCCTGGTTACTTATTGCCCTGCCAATTTTCAATGAGCAGCAAAATTAGGTTTTGGACAACCTGTGCAAATGGAGGCAGGTCTCAGTCGATAGGAGCAATTAACCCCTAAATATTTAATAGACGCTGTGACTGCTCCCTCTCCCAGGCAGAGAGGCCCTGGCTAGTCTTCTGCAAATAAACAAGTCAGATGAAGAGGCAGCAAGGTGTGTAGAACTCACACCCCAGGCCCCTCTGCTCCAGGACCCAAGGCAACCCTCAGGACAGGGCTCTGGGGTGATGATGGAGCCACGTGAGTGGCCTTTAGTGACAGCATCCTTCCCTGTGTTTACAAAAGACAAGGTCAGTGATTACATGCATGGCCTCTTGAGCATCACGGACAGAATAAGAATGGAGGGTGAGATGCAGACTCACAGTGGCTGATGAAACTTGCCGTCGCCCTGTGTGACTGCAGGCAGTGTGACTATGAGCCTGAGTGTGAGTGTGCATGTGCACGTGAGGAAGTATTCGGGAAGGTAAGCATGCACGCATTCCCTATGCAGAGAAGCTCCTAGGTTCACAGCTTCGTGCAAGCCCTGTCTACCTTAACCCACCTACACCCATCTTCCGCCTGTCCCCTGTGCCTCAGAGTCCCACCAAGACTGACTTACCTAGCACACACAATGGGCAGTGCCTAAAGCACAAACGCTTTCTTTCTTTGAAAATCAAAACAAATGGCCCTGGCTGGTGTGGCTCAGTGGATTGAGCACCTGCTGCAAACCAAAGCACCGCAGGTTCGACTCCCAGTCAGGGCATATACCTGGGTTGTGGGCCAGGTCCCCAGTGGGGGCCACATGAGAGGCAACCACACATTGGTATCTCTCTTTCTCCCTCCGTTACCATCTCTAAAAATAAATAAATAAATTTTTTAAAAAGAAAATCGAAACAGCAAAATTTTAGGCTAAAACAAAATGTTTTAATACATTTGTCTTTATACCAATGCACTCATGAAATATCTTCTAGTATTATTTTATAGAGGAAGGAGCTCATAAAAGCTTAGGATCGTCAAAGTCAATGCACAGACCTGATCCCGCATGGGTCTGTTCTTGCAAGTGCAGGCTTCTCAAGAACTATGGCACCTTACATCACAGTGGACCAAAAACAGGCACACGCAGGCTGAGTATCCCTCCCACAGTAGACCCCTTATCCACAATGACACAGGGTCTCTCCTTGAATCAGGCACACCCCCTAGCTCTCCAGCCAGACTACATTCCTCAGGAAGGACGTGACACGGCAGGAACGCAGAAGCAACAACACTGCTAAGGATGGTGCATGACCGCCCCCACAAGAGATAAGGTAATTGCTGTGGCAATTCCCAGGTGTGGGCCATCGGTTCCACCTGGGACATGAAAGAGGGTTTCCAGGAGGGAGCCCATCTTCTGCTCCTTTCAAAACAGACTTGCCAACGTCTTAGCTGGCATTTCTCACGTGAGCCAAACCAAGTAGCTCCTTAAGAATCTCTAATCCTCTTACCTCCAAAGCGAACTCTCAGTCACGCTCCCCAGGTTGAAGTCATACAGCTTCGTCAGGATAAGTATAACCTGCGAGGGGGGAGAGGAGGAGAGCAGAGGAGAGGAGCAAAGGGGGAGAAAAAGAAAGCTTACTTTAGTTTGTGTAACAATGTATAGTGCATCTCAAACCACCCAAAGGAAGGCTCAGTGTATCTGTTGAGTGGATTGTTATCATAGGATCAAACAAGGGGAAAACATATTAATTTGATGCATCCCTGTAACTGGTAGCATTTATTTTAATCCTGAAGATGCTTTATAGTTAAAATAAAATCATGCCCACAGGAATGAACTGGGAATTGACAGTTGTTTCTCCACCTCTGTCCTTCTTTGAGGTCAGGCACGGGCTGGTTGGCTCTGTTATGGCCACCAGGAGATCTGAGCGTGGGCTTGCTTCTGATCCGAAGATAATTCTGATTTGCACACTTGGACTAAAGGGGTAACTGGGCCTCATTCTGTCTACAAAGGGGTTCAAAGAGATTTTGTGTTTCCATCACTAGGGACACAGATACTTGAATGCAGGCAGGTCCAGTGTCCAACATGATCAGATGCGTGTCACCTACCATGCAGCATCTGTTTCCACAGAGTAAGCAGGTCATTGGACTTCACTGGACTCCAGGACCACTTTCCTGACTCCAGTTGAAATTACAGAACCCAGAAGGAAGTGGGACTGTCAGAGAGCTGGAGCTGCCTGTTAGCAGTTTGCTGGAAGGGCTTTGAGCTGGTCAGTCTGGTTCTATGCCCTTTAAACTTCTCCAGCTGGGAACCTGGATATAAGACATCTCCTAGCCTGCCCCCCATGAACTTGGACAGTGGCTTAGGAACAACTCCACACCTACAAGGACTCTAAGTGCATGCACCTGAATCGATTTTAATCAAAATGCAGGTGCCTTATATACAGCGTATGCCTCCACGCGTGAAAATCCAGTTACACATAATTGTGTTTATCTAAATTTAATGCACAACTCATTTCACTTTTCTCCGCTCCTTCCCATTCCACAATTTAACTTCCTCCAGTTCATTTGCACAGCAGCCATTAAACTCTTTCCGAGATAATGAATTTCTGCTACCAAGTTGGGGCTTTCCCATTCTAGATATCCATTTTAGATTAAAGAAAAATAATCAGCCATTATATTGAGCATTTTTATGGCATTTAACTGATGACGAAACCCTCACTTTGATATTTGTTCTCACCCAGCACCCCATGGGGACCATCAGCTCTATTTCCACTTGTTTTACATAAACTAAGAAAGAATTAGAGGCGAGGATGTGACCCATTACAGATTGAAGAGAGTCCATGGCGAAGTTGGTTTTGGACATTCAACTTTTCTGCGGGGTCATTACTGGAGGGCGCATCGGTCTCCTCTGCGATTGACTCCTGCGCTGGGGAGTAGTGGACTGGCAAACAGCTGAGTCAGGACAGACACCAATGGCACGGCTCTTTGTAGAACAGTAGGATCTGCTAAGCCAGCTGTCCTATTAGCATAGAGCAACAGCACGGAGTGTGAATCCCATGCAAAAAACTGTTCACAGTCACTCAGGGGGCCTTGCCTCTTCCCTTCATTATGAGTTTCCTCATTCATTAAATTCAGGGGCTAATGAAGATAACGGACTTATCCAAACTCTTCTCAATCAGATGCCTAGCAATGGGCCAGATTATTCCTGCTTTTGTTGAATTAATACACACGCACATGCATACAACAGGCTTCCCCCCTTTATTTTACCTTATTTTTTATATGAAGTCACTCTCAGAGTTGGTATGTAAAAGCACAGCGGCAATAAATACACAAGCCATCTGAAATGCCAGACAAACAAACTCAGAACTATGCTCTTCTAGGAGTTGGTCAGAACACCTGTCTCAAGCACAACAGGAGCAAGGCAGAACAGTGCATTTTCTCCCAATATCAAGCCCACATGGACCTGCAACAATCTCCAACAAGTGTGAAGTCCACAGAGAGAGAAGAAAGATGTTGGGGTTAAGAGTTCTACTTAATTACTAGAGTTTCTAACAAATAACTGGGTCTGGGACACCCTTCTACGAACCCAGAGCCATTCTCATTCTATCAGTCTCCTTACCCAGTGCTTGGACTCAAGGCATAATTAGATCTTTATGACACCATGTAAACAGAATGAGGAAAGTAAATCCAGGGAATGTTGGGACCAAGAGACTCTCCTTCTTTCCTTCCCTCCTGCCATGTTGTCTGTCCCTAATATGTTTCTGTGTCAAATCTCATCTTTGTGTCTGCGTATTGGAGGATCCAGACAAACACACCCTTCCAAACCTCTGTGAATATTATTTCTGCCTTCATGATAGGCAGAAAATTCTGTCTTTGAATTCATGTACTTTCTTGATTAGGAATATTTACTGGCTTCCCCTGTCTAATGATGACCCTCCGACTCCTTCAGCTGGTATGTATGACACTTCACAGTCTGGCTCACCCTCATTCTTCAAACTACTTTCCCCCGATTCTCAAGAAACTGCCCCCTGCTTTAGCAATCTAAGTTTCTCAAGGTGCTGCAAACAAGCCAAACCCATTCTCACAACTCTGCTTCTCTCTGGCGTGTTGTATTATTGTATCATTGCTTGTGTCCAGTCCTCTTATTATCATCTGCATAGCCTCACTGTGGTGCAAAAAATAGCTCAGAATCCATCTTCTTCAGGCAGCCTTCCAAGACTATCCCAGCCATCCAAGTTCTCTCTTTTGAAGAGAAAGAGAAGACAATTTGCTACTTAAAACACTATCTTAATAGCTTTGAGATATCACATCAGTTACCTTCTCAACTCAGTTGTTAACAATTTGAGGTAGGGTTCATGTTTTGTACTTCTGTCTCCCTAGCAGGTAAACTCAGCCTGCCAAATGTTCCTATAAATAGTCGTTTTTGAGTCAATAAAAGATCATGGTGTTTTGGCAGTAAATCACAGTCTTTAGAATGGGATGGAGCAAACAAGGGGGGAGCCTGGGATTATAATACTATTACTGAAAGAAATTCAGGTCCGTCATGTCCGCCACCTTAAAGGAAAGATATCTCTCAATGCCAGAGATTCATGAAAAGGAAAGGAAATGTTTATTTAGTGCTATACAAACTTAAAGTAGTGACCTAATGCCTTTATCAAAATCTTAAAGTCCCTTAAAATACCCACAAACACACACAGTCCTTCCTTCCCCTTTGCCCAGTCTGGGGTACCATATCTCAGGAAAGGAAATAGAAGTCCAGGCTCAGGCAACCCCTGATTCTTCCCAGTAATCCATGCTCGGCTGGTAGGCCTCTCTCAGTTCTTGGCACCGTCAGCTGTGTCCACAGAATCTCTGCTAAAGCTGGGTGGTAGATCCCCCTACCACTGCTGTGGGGGTCCCCACTCTGGCAAAGCTGTGTGGTCCTCTCTCCACCACTCCAACCACATGGTCCTCTCTCCCCCAGGACCACAGGAGTCCCCACTCAACCAAATCTGCGTGGTTCTCTCCTCTATGGCTGCCGTGTCTGGGTTTAAATCCCCACGCCAATCTTCCTCTGCAGCCCCATTTCTGACTCCTCCCACAGTCGGCCACACTTGCCCTCAATCTGCTGTCCTTTCCAGCTTTTCTGGTCACCATCATGGGTCTGGGCAAGTGTCACCCTATGTCACGGGGCCAATCTTCTCTGAGCTCCCAAGCAGGCACTGTAAATCAGGGGACCTGCCCCCCAGTCACATCTTGGGGGGGTGTCCCTTTCCATCCCCCTGGCCCAGAGCATGGCTACAGCTATTTAGCATATTCAAGCAACCAGCCAAAAGCTATAGGTATGTTAAATGACCATGCCATGGATTAGCTGCAAAGCTGCCCTGCATGTTCTTGCTCTGTGTGCCCCTTCCCCCAACTCACACCTGTGGGGGAAGGGGTAAAAAAAAAAAATCTTAGAATCTCCTGGACACCTTGAGTTCTGGGCCCCATTTTAAATGTCCATTTGGGGTCCCTCCTCTTGGCTGCACCCTGTAACAATGACAGTAATTTCGTCTACTACCCTCAATTTACAGATGAGGAAACTGAGGCAGAGAGAGAGGAAGTGACTCAAGTTTAAGTCCCAATAATGTGTGACCTTGACCAAGCTCCCCAGGGCACTATACTTCCCACTCCATGAGTGAAGCTTGAATCTAACTGTCACTGGAGAGCAGTGATACAGATTCTCTGGCCCCACGCCTAGCGAGTTTAATGTAAGCATTCTGGGTAGTGTCCAGAAATCTTCCTATGGCAATTGGGGGTCCATGTTTTGAAAAATATTCCATCACATCATGATTCCCTTCCCAACTCTGTGCTGCAATCCCCCCACCCTCCCACCTTGCTGAGATCCTGATCTAGAAAAGCATCCCTTCCTTTCCATTGAGTTTAACCTAACAAAGAAAGCAGAGAGTAGGAGATGTATGAGGAGCATGTCTCAGCAAAATCACCCACTGCCCTGGAGGAAAGGTCACAACACTGAGGATTGGGGGACGGAAGCTTCCTCTCCCCTGGAGCCAGCACAGAAGGACACAACAAAGCTGTGAAGAGCTGCTATTATAGTCTGTACCCGTAAGACATTCTGTGTCATGCAAACAAAACCAAAAGCAAAAGAAAGCTTGGCCACTTCTGGTTTCTCTTACCACTCAGGAGGGTATTACCAATGAAGAAAACTAGACATAAACCGACCTAACAACAAGCCCCAGGCTGTTGGGAAAGCACTCAGAATGGGTGGGGAAAATGTTTGCAGGAAGGGTGGGGATCCATAATAAAGCCCAACTTGACTTCCCTCCAGCAGAGGTCCCCAGACGAGAGGGAACACTCAAACTCAGAGAAGAAAAAGCAGAAAGAAAACATTAATTGAACCCTACTATGTGCTGAATACTACACTGGATGGGTCTCAATTCTCACAACAAATTTTTGAGACTGAGCAGATGTTATATAACATCCCCATTTTACAGCTGAGGAAACTGAGTCCTGAGAGCTAAGCAAATTACCCCAAAGGTACAACTAGCAAGAGTCAGAGCCAGCATTCCCACCCAGGGCTGTATGACTCAACCATGCCCGTGGTACTCTAACACAATGCTTCTCCATTTAGCAAATGTTCACGTGGGCTTTTTGCGTGCAAGGTAATTAATGAGCAGCATTAGAAAAAAAATACCCTTGATCTCAAGTAGTTTACCATTCACTCATATATTCCACAAATAGTTACTGAACACCTCCTACGTGACTTAGAAAGTCTCCTGCTAAACTCAAGGAATTGGGGAGGGACCCAGAGCTCAAAGCCCAGGGAGTGAAGATAACTTTTGATTTCTTTGTTCTGGGAGGAAAAAAAAAAGGAAACAGATGTGTAGTAAGAAAAGAACTAAACAAATTATTGGGAGACTCAGGTTTGTGCAATAAACTTTGTCAAATAAGTAACTTTTTGATCTAACTGGCTGCAGTCCTAGAAAGATTTTAAACAGCAAGAGAAATAAAAATAAATTAGAATAGTTAATAAGTAAATAGCACGTCCCTCTTAATGTAAGCCATGTACATTAAACACATACACACACACACACACACACACACACACATGAACATACACACATAACCTTAAATTGCCATTTGGCATCTTCCCTGAAATAAGAAACCTCTGTTCATACATCTCTTCTAGCCTTTAACACATTGGATTAAAGAGACTTATCCACATACCTGCCTTGTCTGTTAGATTGGGACCTCTTTGAGGTTAGAAATTGGGTTTCCGTATCCCCAACACCTAGCATATGACTGACACATGGCAGGTACTACACAATGCCTATTGAATGAATTATAAATGTATGACAATGAAAGAAGGGATGAGGTGATAAATATATGAGGGAGGTACAAATAAATGCTGTAAGAATTGAGAAGAGGAAGCAATTAAGTCCAGAAAATGTAATCAGCCAAGTCTTCATGAAGGAGAGATTATATGATCTGGGGCTTAAAGCATGGTAAGAATTTCAATATCCAAAAATAGAACAAACCTTCCCTCCTTTCCTCTCTCCTATTCTTTTCCTTTCTTTCCTTCTGTTCTTTCTTGCTTTTGTTTTCTTTCTTTCTTTCTTTCTTTTTCTTTTCTTTCTCTTTTTCTTCCTTCCTTTCTTCCCTCCATGAGAAAGATGGCAAAAAGAACAAGGGAATCATACAGAAAGGATGCAGGAAGTCCAACTTGTGGTCAACTGATGAAAAGTTTTGTAAAAATGAAGAGAATGGTGACAATGAGGGATTATATTATAATAAGAGACTTGCTATGTATATATAGTATATATAATAAATAATACATATTAAGGAACCATATTATAATAAGGGACTAATATAATAAGGTAGAAAAGGGACATGGCTAGTCTTTCACAAAACCAGTTGGTGCTGTCTTTGTTGACCATCCGCCTCCTCTCATCTTGTCCCCAGACATCTGGTGACTTCTGCTGCCCC
>PVIA01002421.1:0-210791 GCA_004024845.1 Tonatia bakeri | reverse complement strand
GCAAGGTACCAGACCATTTCTCCAAGGGGCTTTTAAGTGTTTCAAAAGTCAATCTTAATTCCTTAAGGCCTTCTGGCAACATCCAGAGCCAGGCATGACTCTTTCTATCATGACATTCCCAACAAAGACTTGGTTAATAAAACCACTTTTGCAAACTAGTGCTGCTGTAAATAGAACAGATTCTTATTGGGTTTGTGCAAACAAAAAAATTGCCATGAAAATACTACTTACCTATCAAGAGTTGCCGAATTCTGGAGGGATTAGGTAGGGAGAAAAATATAATTGTTTCAATATTGCTTATGAGGGTACACTTTACAAATTGTTCTAGGGGAAAAGTTTCCTTATATCTAGAAAACAAAAAGATTTAAAATTAGCAATAGTTTGAACCAAGCCAAAAGAATAACAATTATCGTTAGTTCATTTAGTCCCTATAACCAATATTGTTTGTCTTGGTTATTTGCCAGTATTTTTATGAATTCAGTTATTCTAAGGGTTCCATAAATCTTTATTTGCTTCAAAGATGTGACCTACTTAGCTACCTGTAATTTAGAGTAAGTCAGAGTCCTTTTCATGAACCTATTCAAAGATACATTTACAAATGCATTAGAGTAAAACAGTGACTGTACGTGACCAAATTTAAAATGACATGATTGTAGATTTGATGAAAATTCACTTGATAAAGAACTTTTCCATTTTGTAAAGTATGATGTTTGAAGATAACTATTTCTTGATAAGTAAAAATTACTATGAAATGACATAAAAGAACAGTATAAAGCCCATATTTTTTAGATTTAACACAGAATTTTAATATGTATAAAGACCTAACAATATTCAAGGTTTTAAAATGCTGTATAGGACTGATCAGAAGTGTGCACTGAGCATTGGAAACAATTCATAAATTCCCAGTGTGTGGGTTACAAACACCCAGAGCCCCTCTGCTCGATGTCCCCCAGGGAACCATCACTCTTGGCTTGTCCAGTGTCATTGACAGGACACCTGGTACTCCTGAATACACCCCGGTTGAACTTGATTTTAAATCTTTGCAAGGTCCTCCCTGGGGCAGGTCAAAATTTCTAGAAAATCTATTTTGATAAAAATATACATATGCATATAAAATAGTTATTATTATTCTGTTTGACAAAGCTTCCTATGTAATTTTGAGAATATTAAATTGGCTTATTTACTGTATTTTTGGACCATAAGATGTACCTAGGTTTTAGAGGAGGAAAATAGGAAAAAAATTTTGAAGCAAAAAATGTGGTAAAATATTTAATAACATAAATAACACAATATTTTACCAATGTAAATGTGAACAGAACTCAACAGCAGCATTAACAAACATTATTCCTCCCAAATATGGGGGGGAAGTGCATCTTAATAGCCCCAAAAATACAGTAGTTCAAAAACTTCTTTGGTTTTTGAGGAGAGAACAAATCCTTGAGGTGTTTCTAGGAGCCCATCGGAATAACCCAAAGCCATTTCTGAGTTTTTAAAATGTAAACTTTGGGAAGGTTGTCATATTTAACCAAAAGATTATAACATAAACTTTTCATAAAACAGCACATTTTTGGTAATAACCCTAAAAGATATTAATCAAACTAAAACCCAATTTTAATATAAAATATTTTGTCCAAACCATAGGATCCTGTTTAATTTATATTAGTATTTAATTTTCTTAGGCAGGTAAAACATTATACTCTAGTTATGCCATCCAGAGGCAGAAGACGCACCACATGTAACACAAATACATATCACATAAAACCAAACACATAATATGAACTACTAATTTTTGTAAAGGAAGTATAGGATTTCTCTTATTTGCTTTTGACAACTTTCAAGAAGACTGAGAAAGGGGTGGAAGGTCCTAAATACCAAGCAAAAAGACCTGTTGAGATTCTCAATAAAAGCTTTAAGGACTGTTAATGAGCCATGGAAATAAAATCTTGCTCCAAGGAGTCTAGAACAGGGAAGAGGCTGGTTGGGGCTGCTTTGGCCCCTGAAAGGTCAGACACCTTGTAACAGAAGATACATGCTCCAGATGGAGGACCAGGAGTTACAGTCCACACCAGCAGAGAAATACAAAGAGATAGATGTGTCTGAGGGTGACCTTTCCAATAATGAGAATGTCAGTCAGATGCCCTGGGAATGGATTTACCCCACTCAGACAGGAGACTCAGCACCACACCTGCCTGTGGTTGTGTTTACCCTGTACCCTGAAGGTGGCCTTATCAATGACCAGAGCACCAAACAAAGGGGAAGAAACGGTCTCCTCAGATGTCAGGGGGTGATCGGTTTCTGACTCACTGGATCCCGTGTCCCAGGTGTCACCTAGGGACAGTCCTGTAGGGTGGCTCCAAGTCCAGAGGGCAGCCTTACCTTCTACTTCAGCATTAACAAAACACATCTTGATGAAAGATTTATTCCCCAGTGGACCGGTAGTTTTCCCCACACCTATGAGGACAAAAGTGTAATGGAAACAAATCCCGGTACCACCAGAGTCATCGAAGAATGTCATCAGAGAGAAATCAGGTGGAGGAAAGGGTTGGAGCCTGAGGTTTCTTTTTTCACAAATTTAAAACTTTTACAACCTTCACAAAACTTTCTGCAACTTTCACAAATTTTCTTATCTCTTTAGAAATAACCATCTTTAGAATAACTCACTTTCAGTCCTTGTCCTTCAAAATTGCATCTCCATGCCTTCTGCCTTTTATTATTAAAACCATACAATTTCTTTCCAATTTAATTTGAGCTTAACTTTTAGAGACCTTAATTTCCAATAATGATTAAAAAGTAAGTAAGCAACCGACATTCATTTGATTGATTAATGAGCACATCTCATGACCGTTAGAAACAGGTTCCTCTACTGGCAAACACGCTCTTTCAAGAAACACACCTCTGTAGGGAAAATGGAGTAAGTCAGGCTTCCTCACCGGGCTGATAAGCAGCATTCCCATAACCTTGAGCATGGGCCCACATGCACAGAATCATGCCTCATTATACAATATCTTGGTACCCTGCCAGGTTTGCATGCTTTTAGTACATAAGGGAGCTGTGATCCCCGCCTGTGCGACACGCGGCTTGCAGTGGACGGCCCCACCCTAGAATAAAAGCGTGTCAGACATTCCGAAGATTCCGTGAATTTTCTTGCGTCTTCCTGAATTCTGTGTTAACCTGCCCGGCCTTGGAAGGCTGCAACACAACCTCCAATACAGCAAAAGACACTTATCTATAGCTCCAAATTCACTCCACCGCCTCTTTGTAATAAAAAGCCAAAAGCAGGTCTAGCAACAATCTATGTTTTGGTATTCCATGTTATTTCAAAATACGTAGACATTCAATAACTTTAATCAGAATTTACTAATTTACAAAAGAATAGCTGCTCAGATATAGCTAAGGACTTCCCCCATTTGATAAGAATTATCTCCCCAAAATTTGTGTTTTAAAAGATGGCCTAGGCAAGAGTTCTTAAAGAAGACCAGGTGTTTGCACTTCAAAAAGGTAGGGAGAGAAAAGCAAGCTTCTCCTAAAAATCTTTCTTTCACCAGGCAAAGGGGCAGAAAAGCAGCTGGAGTTTAAAATGCCACTTTTTAGTCTGCATTGACAGTCAGGCCCAATTTTTCCAGAATTTAGCAGCTCCCCGGTCTCCAAGAGGAGAATATGGAGTGTTTTACAGTCTGGGGTGGGGGTGAGATTTTCTCTCTCTTCGTACCCTGTTTTTACTCAACCTGGGCACAGTGGAGCCAAACATAATTCCAAACACTAGTTGACTGCAGGACTTTGGTAAGGCAGGTAAAGAATAGCATCACCCCCTGCTGGATACTACTGGTTTAAAGGGCATGGCCTTAAGGCATTTGAGTGCAGCTCAGCTGAAAACAAATATTTGGGGAGGAGGTGGTAGAGCGAGGCAAATTTGAATGGAAAGGTGTAGTTAGGAGAAAGGCCTGGAATCCCAGCTGAAGGTTAACGTCTTGTCTCCTTCTCTCAATAACTAAACCTAAGGAGGGGATTGAGAGGGAGACAGTCAATGTTGGACTGGAGGATAGTATTATAGTTAGAGACCAGTTCATGGGCCAGATTTTCTGGTCACCCAGTTTGTATTGAGGTCAGGCTGTGTTGCAACAGAAAATCAAGTGCTTGGGCTTCAGGTCAGTAAATCCCTGAGATATCTGAGGGATGTGCACAGCCAAGAGGGGAGGAGAAACTACCTAGAGGTCTGTGGCCAGAGCTGAGTGTCCTTGAGCCTGAGGTCATACTGAGCACGAGGTTCTGCCTTGGATCCAGGAGTCCCAGTGTTGGGGGAATCAAATGCTGGAAAATTTTAGTTTCAGGTATTAGCTAATAAGCTTAGTAACCAATGTATGTAAAAAGACATTGTTTCAGGAACTGAAGGTAAAACCCACCTTGACTCCAGGAGACCATAAGCAGTTCTACCTTTGTGCCTCAGGAGGACTGCAAGCAATCACAATCATTTCTGAGCCATTGTGCTCCAGGGTGATATTCACTGCCCAGGACACAGATGAAAGAATGCGGCAGCTTTTTATCTGATTAACTTTTTCCCTGAATTCCAAACCCCTTACCTACACTTCTCTTTATAAAAAGGGTTGGTTTAAAATGGAATTTAAGAGGTCTGTTAGGGCACAAACCTGCTGTCTTCTCAGATTACCAACCATCCAAATTAAGCACCCACAGAGATTCAATCCCTGTCTCTGTTTATTGGGTCTGGTAGGTGACAGGCAGCAGAGAGCAAATTTTTTTCCAAATTAGGTCCAGAAAGTAGAATAGTGTTCACACTGTGTGCTCAGTAGATATAGAATGAATGGGATCAGAGGGCCTGTCCACTATCACTCAGCACCTCCTCCCGTTTTGCTCTGAAGAACAAGAAAGTTGGTGAAAGAATAATTTCAGCAGAGAGAGTTTGCATGTACTCAAGGGGTGGCGTGAGGAGGAAAGCTACGGTGTTGAATAAATAGAAGATGTAAGTGGCTGCCCTTAGCCTATTTCCTCTGAATTCAAATCAATCAGAAATAGTGTAGTTGGACATGCGTGGGTGCAGGAGGGAGTCTTAGGAAATGGCTGTAAGGGCTTGCACTGCGACTTGACTTTGAGATCCTCACTTCAGGGTTTTTTTCTGCTTCACCCTCCTAGACTGTAACATACTCAAGAGCCAGAGACATGGATTAATAGGAGACTGGAGGGAAAGAAAGGTTTGACTTACTCTGACCTGGCTTTTACTTTCCTCATTTAGTCCCCATTTTCCTTTAACCTTCCTGTTCTTGCAGGCAGGTAAATCACCTGTATGTGTTGACTCTAGTAGCCTCTCAGACTCCTCTGATTTAACATTTCCCTCTACACCTCTCACTCTCCCCTCCTGGCAATGACTTCTTAGGGACAGAGTTGTTGGGCAGGAAGCGTGTCTGCAGCCGTGGGCTACCCTGATGCTTTTGACATTGGTGGAGGAGTGGCTGGAGGTGAGGACCGGGTCAAGGCAGATTCCTACGCTTTCTGATGGGAAATCCCTTTCAGGGCAAACAGGAAAAAGATTATCCAAGGCAAGGGAGAAAAGAGAGATGAGGTGAGGAGGAGAAGAAAGGAGGGTGCCTGACAGAGAAAATGAGCCATGTTAGGAACTAGTCCAGCAGGGAAACCAAAAGCATTTAGAGTTGGGAATGGAATGTGACAGAGTTCCCAGTCTGACTTCTTAACCAAAAGCCAAAGGATTCATTGTATGGTGAACTATTAAGACACTAGAATGAGCAAGGAATTGAAGCCTAGATTCTCTCATTTTCCCGTGACACAACATCCTCTTACAGGTTTCCACCAGTTTCTCTCCTGAAAAATTCCCCCGCTGTCCTCCTATTTAGTCATAGTGCCCTCCAATATGACTAATTTTCTTTTCAAGACAATCAGGAAGAAAACTATCATTGTATGCTGGGCACTCTCCTAGATGCTGTCACATATTTGCTTTTATGTAATCCTTATATTAGCTCCATTTTACAGGTGATAAGTAACAGGCTCATAGAGGCTGGGTTTACCATGACCAAGATCACCCAGCCCATAACTGGCTGGTCTGTAATTTAAATAGAGGGTTCCTGCCTTATCTCCATTTGCTGCTTCCCAATTGGAGGCACCATTCAGTTTGCTCACTTATACCCCAAAGACTGAGATTCAACTGTAAGTAGAGTTTGGGATCTGGATTCTGGATTCTTTGCCTTTGTGTCAGTCAAAAAGCATTTATTGTGCAAAGCACATATGTACTCAGTGCTATAGAAAAAGGAGCGAGGGCCTGAGTGGGCGCAGGAGAGAATCTCTAGGTTCTGAGTCCTTTTCTCAGGACACGAGCAGAGGGCTATTGTGTGACTTTAGAGGCCCAGTATTCTGGATGGTTATGGGTACTCCCCATCCTAATATTAAAACAGAAAAAAAATTAAATCATACGATATGTGTAAGAAGGTTCAACAAAGTTTGGATTTTTACCAGGATGACTACTTGAATCCTTTTTGAAATAGGAAATTTTCCCCCCCAAATCATCCTCCTTCTTGCTCTCCTATCCATCTCGCTCTCTTTTTGGCCACTGCTTTGCCAGCTTTGGGCAGCGTAGCACTGAGTGTAATAAAGGTAACTGGGAGGAAGGAACCAAAGCCAGGAAATGATTCCTTTACTATTTGCAAGACACTCAAATATTGTCTTCAGGACACTCTATACACATTTTTCTCAACCTTTGCTGCTCATCAGAATCCCTCTGGGGATCTTAAAAAAATATCCCAAGTATAATCTCAGGGTTGTTCTTCCATGGATACTGATTTAATTAATCTGGGTTGGGACCTGGGCATCAGGGAAAGCCTAAGGATCTCGGAGCTACTGCTATCGTTCTTCCTATGACAGTTTTTCTGTAAATTGGTGTTTCAAAGACTATTAACAGAGATGAGGAAATGATTTGGGAGATTCTGGGTCAAACAGATAAGCAAGTTTCCTTTATGCAGATCTCACAACCTTTAATATTAACATGTTTCACGAGTCTCTAAGGAGCAGAGAACATATTTGGCATTTCTGAACTTATTTCACCTCGAAATTCCTCCTCCTCCTTCTTAATCAATTAACAGTGTCTAGAGGTAGTGTTTCTAGGAACAAAAAGTTGTTGCTAGGCTCACTGTCCGGAGAGTATAATAAACATCCTTCTGGAAGAACTGTATGCAAGTGCAATAGCATGGGGTTCAGTTTTACCTGCATTGGCTAGCATGTGGACATGTGAGGTTTTGTAGAACTCCTCAAATTCCATCCTTTCAGTGACCTTTATACTTGAGGTCGGTGTAGTCTTCCGACCTCAGTGAACGTGGTCCTTGTCCTGAGCCTATCTCCTCATGGGTTCTCTAAACTTTGAACTACCTTTCATGTAGAAAGTCGCCCTCTGGTGTCTGGGACTGATGGGGACAAGCTGTGCCATCTGGGTCAGGTCCCCTAAGCTTGGACTGGCACCTGTGGGCCTGTGTCTCAGTTCTTTCAAACACCTGCCTCAAAGAGTTCTGAGATGTGTGCCTATGGGGTCATCCTAGGGCCCTGAAACCAGGCCCTGGTTCCAGGAGGGTGGCCTGGTAAGGGGGTGGCTCCTAGCTGGTGTGTTACTTCATTTGTGGGGTCACATGACAGTAGGTCACCAGAATGATGGTGACATGTTGATTTTGGGTGACTCAAACATATCCTATGCATAGGATAATTTAGGACTCTGAGCCCCCATGGTCACTACTGATCTCTGGACTTGAGCATGTATGTGGGAGACTTTCACCCACGTGTGTTCCTACTGCTACTCCTGGTCTATCACACATGTTCCTTTTCTTGTGAACTCCCGACTGCAGGCACCTGGGGTGGTTACACCACCCTTTGCCGGCTCCACACCACATGGGAGTATGGGGCAGCCACTCCTGTCTCCCGTAAGGACTTGCGAGACCATGGCTCTGCAGTGCCAAGGGCACTTCCCATCAGTGTCCTCTCTTGTCTCTCTGATGGACAGGTGATAGTGTACTGTCTTGGGTTAGTCTGTGCAAGATGAAGGACAGTCATTACTTGCATAAAAAATCCTGCTCTTTCACTCTGCCCTTGGGCCCTTGTCTGTCCTCCCAGCTGGTGGCAATGTGTGGTCTGGTCTGCTATGAAAGAGGTTATATACTAGGAATGCAGTGATTATGGCCTAAGGAGTACAAGAGAAAATATGATTGAAATGTGTCATTTTATGTTTACACTATAAAATTCCAAATAGCAAATTCCCTCTGACCAGAAAATGAAGTATCATTCTCATTTTTCTGTATACTCTGGGTGCTAAAATTTGCATGTTAGAATCCTAATGTCCAATGTGATGGTGTTAGAAAGCGGGGCCTTTGGGAGGGGATTAGGTCATGGAGCCTTCACCAGTGGGATTAGTGCTTTAATAAGAGAGATCTCTAAGAGCTCCCACCCTGGCCCCTTCTGCCCTCAGAGGTAGTACGAGAAGTCTGCACCCCAGAAGAGGGCCTTGCCTGACCGTGCTGACACCCTGATCTTGGACTTCTAGCTTCCAAAATGATAAGATATAGATTTCTATTGTTCACAAAATGCAAGGTCTGTGGTATTTTGTTCTAGCAGCCCAAAAGGATGATGGTGCTAGGTAAGACTTGTATTGATGGTCATTATCAACAATGTATAATAACAAAGGAACCTTTTATAATTCAAAGTGAGCTTTGAGAGAGTCATTGTAAGCTGGTACTCACAGACAGGCAGTGGATGATTCAGGGTCATGAGTCATGAAATACCTAGCGCTGAATAAATGGCTTTAGGGAACTTGCAGAGGCAACAAGATCTATGTTTTGATTCAGACAGATTTTGGAGAGCCATGACAACATGGTACCTTTTTCTTGTGGTAAAAGATATGCAATTCTCCCAGAATGACACACGTGATAATAAAGAACATGAAGAACTGGTTCCTAGACTTAACAGGAAGAGACTGTGCCTGGACACCACAAAGAATCTGCATGTGTACGGACTGGACAACAGACAAGGGTGTATCTTTTCTCTAACAACAATTCTAAATCTTCACTGATAAGTCATGACACTTCACTTGGGCCCACACATGTTATAATATATTTAAAATACAAATTCTATATATGGATAGAGGCCTTATACCCTTCTTTCCCCCTCCCCAATCTGCCCAGGGTCACCCATGGCCCAGAAGAAGCTCTGCTTATAGCCAAACCCAGGATAACATCCTCTGTTTGACATCCTAGACGTGCACTCTCCCAAAACCCCTCAAGTGCTCACTCCTGGCAGTCACTGTAGACTGAGCTGGGCCTTCTCCATCCGCTACTCATTACCAAGGTGGTAAAGCTACATCATCAGGCAGAGAGGCAATCCTGGTGTGATGGAAAGGGACTTCAAGGACAGTTGTTGCTACTTTAAGCAATACTTTGCTTTAGCATGTAATTTCCTGCTGTTTCTGCCTCCATACTCTGTATCCTGCCCATAGGCCTGCCCTTTCCTCTTCACATTTGCAAACCGAGCTTCAGTGAGTCTCCAGAAAGTGATTCAGATCACAGAGATGCCACCTTCTGGAGCAGCTAGGCTAGCTCTCTATTAGAATTATCATTCAGAAACCAGGTCAAAATTGGATTTGGGGGAAAAATAACAGGGGAGGGAAAATGGTGCTTTTAAGGCTAAGCAGAAGGGACCATGAGGGAAATCTGAGTACTCACATTGAGGCATGACAGCCTTACCTATTTACACAGAATTTTAGGAGGCATTAGAGTGCCCCACTGTTTGAAAATGTTAGCTCTCCAAGCATGAGCGTGAAGTTGGTGTTTGGCATTATATGTTTACAAACTTATTGTGCATCCCTATACACAAGAATATGAAATTTTTAACTTCAAAGAATGAGTGAGATTTTAGCACCTTTATAGGTGACAAGAAAAGCAAAGAGCAAATCAGCACTTATTTTGTGAACGCTTTTGCATGAGGTTGGCAGTGTGGTAATTACTGGGTATTCATTCATTAAAAACCAGCAATAGCCCTGACTAGTGAAGCTGGTGAGGCACTCAGTGGATTGAGCGCCGGCCTCAGAATGAAAGGGTCACCTCTTTGATTCCCAGTCAGGGTACACGCCTGAGTTGCAGGTCAGACCCCCAGCAGGGGTTGCACGAGAGGCAACCACACATTAATGTTTCTCTCCCTCTCTTTCTGCCTCCCTTCCTCTCTCCAAAAATAAATAAATAAAATCTTAAAAAACAATGACACATCAACAGCAATAACAACAAAGAAGAGTAAAGCCAGGCATTGTATTTGCCCTTATAGCACAACTACAAATGAGACCCATAGGAGATAATTATGATAGGAAGAAGGAAGGTTGTAGCGATTTTCAAACCTCACTTAAAAACACCTGGCTGTCTGACTAACTGTAGGGATTTTTAAACCTCGCTTTAAACCCGGCTGTCTGTGGACACGCAAAAACCCACTATAGAAATAATCATGCACAGAAACAATTTTCTGAATGGAAGACAAAGACGGAGCGCTCACTCTCCAATTCTTTGAGCTGCTCCAGGCTAAACCCTCCTAAGGGGAAAAGCCTCTTCCTTTGTCTCAGTGGCTTTTTATTGAGAAAGTAGTCACAGATTGTGTATGGACAGTCTGGCAGAGGGATCAAAGGGAACACGTATCTTACAAGGATGTTAACAGAGTTTCTGTTGTGATTCCGGGCAGAGATTGGAGTTTTGTCATATGAAAAGACTACAGGTTTTAAAGGTCTCCTGACTGTGCCTTCAAATTTCAAGTTAATAACATCCTCCAGCAAACAGATCTCACAGGATTTTGCATATTCTTTGTCCCAGGCCTGATTACCCCAGGGGTCCACCGTCTCCGGTCTGAGCTAGCCCCTTCCAGAGGTAGCAAGGAGACTTGGATTTCTTACATATGAGTACAAAGACTCAGGCTAAGAGGGGGCAGGGGTAGAGGCCGATCACCCCTTCCCTTTCACAGCCCCTTCATTTATTTCCACAGTCTTGTGAGACTTATTCCACAGAGGCCTTTATGAGATCAGTCCCTGTCTTAGGTCCACTCTCTATCCTAGAGAATTGTTACCCGTCATTGGTAACTGATCTAGCATTAAAGGCCAGGCACAGAACAAACAGGTAGCGTTCATGCCAGGGGAATAAGTTTTGTCTCCTTAGTGGCTTCTGATCTGGAGGTTTCTCACTCAGCCTAAGTCACAAGGGGTCACAGCTTCCTGAGACCGGGCAGGGTGGCCCCCAACAGAAGGTGACATAATTAGATTCAGCATTCCGCACTGCTCTGGAAAGCTGGTCTGGCTAAGTTAGGCCAACAGACAGCAAGCAACTATGTTAGGACCCTGGGGTTAAGAGAATGTATTTCCAAGGTGAAGGAAATGATATCCAAAGGCTAAGCTGATAAACATAAATATCTTTTACCTGGGAGGTGTAGCCATCCCCCAGCTGCTGGGAGCGTGCTGAGAATTCACAGTGCACTCTTCTCGGGAGAGTCACCTCGAGCACCAGGGGACCTCCTCACCAGCAATGTCCAAGAGGTTACGCCCTTCCTTCAAGGATAGTCCATAGCCAATGACTGACTGGTGCAATCACAAGAACCTAGACCTCTTTCCTTAATTTTATGTCAGTCATTTTCTAGAGCTTCCAGTGCGGTCAGGTTGGAGGCTAGACTTGAAGCTAAAATCACATGTTTGTTTGGCATTTTCTTCTACCCTATTCTACATCCCTTATTTCCTTAAACGTTTCTCTTGAAAACACTCCCTCAATAAATCACTAGCTCAAGAATCTCCATTTTAGGTTTGATTTAAAGCCACCTCACCTAATACCTTTGCTAAGGACAAGGCCTGATAGAGCTGGTTCTTTAAGATGTGTGTATTCTAAGGAAGGGATGGAAAATTCACTTTACTTGAATATCTTCAAGGAACTGAAGAGCAGGGTAGACTCTAGAATGCCGGTGTGGCATAATGGTTAAACACGTGGAATCTGGAACTTCACAGCCAGGTTCAGATCCCAGTTCTAACATTTACTAGCTGATCTTGGGGAAGTAAGCTCTTGGTCCTTGTTTATCAGTAAGTGAGAAATATCCTGAGCATGACTAACAGAATGTCTTGTACATTTTAGGTGCTTAATGTGTATATATTGAATTTAACTTGTGTTTTCCCTGGCTCACTGTTAGGAACCACTCCGTGTGGTATTGGAGACTGTAGTCCTGCACGGGCAAGGCCTTGAAACAGGCCTGTGAGTCTTGATCAGAACGCCGGGAATGCTGGAGGCAGGCATGGCCCCATTAGCACTGAGGGTTCCCATGGTAAATCAGGCCTAAAGAATGCATTATATCCCCTGAGGCTTGCTTTGCTTAGCCCTGTTGCTGTGAATCAGATATCTAAGTCCAAAGCAGAGGGAGTGAACTCCTGAACTCATGAACCACGCCTTAATGACCATCTGGCGTCAGTGTGTCTAACAGACCCTGACCTGAGGCAAATCTCTGTGTTCCTTCGACTGTTACCTATAAACTATATCTGTTTTCTGTAACTATGGCACTTAGACATTGATGGATGAGCTTTGCATGCATACCGTATACTCCTGCGCATACACATCTCAATAAAACCCATTTTGGAGAAGGGCTCAGGGCATTCTCCACTAGAGGGAATCGTCACCCACTTTCCCGCCAGGACACATTGTGTTCAGGACAACTCATTTCATCTGTGACCAGGAGAAAACTCCACGGGACAGGGTTCCCCTCAGCTCACTCTCAAACACTGGCTAACATGCCCTGATCCTCCTTTTACTATATAGTCAATACCACTCATGAGAAGGATGGGTTAGATCTTGTGGCCCTTACATCGACAGTGTTTTCACTCTACCAGACTTCCAACTTTCTTGACCCAAGAAAACTCATCTCTCCCCAATATTGGAAACTTACAGAAGTTGCTTGATAAGAGTTTTATGGTTTTTAGTTACTGTGGTGACTTTAATGTCCACACATTCATTGATACTCTTCCCTTCCAAAGATGAACTTAATTCTCCTGTCCTTGAGTGTGGGCTCAGCTTAGTGATTCACATCTAGTGAATAGAATGTGATCAAAGTGATGGCATGCTGCTTCTGAGGTAGGTCAAAGAAAGTATTTGACTCCTTCTGGCTCTTGCTCTTCCATCACTTGCTCTGGGGTAAGCTAGCTCCATGTCATGAGGACACTTGAGTCGCCCAAGGGAAAACACCATGTGGTGAGGATCTGAGGTCCTACCAACACCAGTAAGGAACTAAGGCCTCCTCCCAAAATCCACACAAGTGAGCTTTCTTGGAAATGGACTCTCCAGCCCGCCATGCCTTCAGATGGCTGCAACACTGGCTGGCATCTTGACCGCAGCCTCATGAGAAACCCTGAACCAGAACCACCCAGCCAACCTGCTTCCAAACTCCTGCCACCTGGAAATTGTGACGTAATAAACGTCTGTTGCTTTAAGCTGCTAAATTTTGGGATAATTTGTTACATAATAATATAGTTAGTTATGAAATGCAAGTTTTCTACTCTGGCTTTTATGTTTTTTGTTTGTTTGTTTGTTTTTTACTTTTTCCACTCATTGTCATTGTTTTCTTTATCTGTTTTCTTTATCTTAATCTAAGGTTGATTATATTTCCCTCCCACTCCAGCGAATAATTGATCTACCAATTTAGTTAAAAACCATAGACTTATTTCCAGGACATTTATGGGCTTTTGTAATGTATTTGTTTATCAACTTATCTCCAGAAATGTTAGATTACTACTTATTCTGATTATAAAGATCCTCACAAATAAAAATTATAATATCTTATGCTGTTATGGGTTAGTGTACCAGGCTGTTAATATAAACTGAAAGATAAATACTCTAGAGGATTATTTGGCAAGTTTCATATTCTTTGGTCCAGGGATTTTACTTTTTCCTATTTATCCTAAGAGCTTAATTTGGCAAGTGCATAAAACTGTATGACCAAGAATGTTCACAGTGGCATGATTTATAATAGTAAGAAGTGGAAAATCTTAAATATCCAAAATAGGGATTATTTAAATAAATAATAGTAATCTAACAGTGAAATCCTATTCAGGCCTTTAAAGTCATAATGAAAATCTACATTTATTAACGTGGAAGAATATAGATGTGTTCAGTGGAGAAAAGTTTTTTGTGAAAGTATATTTTATTGATTATGCTATTACAATTGTCCCTTTCTCCCCCTTCACTCCCCTCCACCCTGCACACCCTCTCTCACCCACATTCCCCCCCTTTAGTTCATGTCCATGTGTCATAAGTTCTTTAGCTTCTACGTTTTGCACACTATTCTCTCCCTGTCTATTTTCTACCTACCATTTATGCTACTTATTCTCCATACCTTCCCCCTCTCTCCTCCTCCCACTTCCCCTGTTTCTAACCCTCCATATGATCTCTATTTCTGTGGTTCTGTTCCTGTTCTAGTAGTTTGCTTAGTTTGTTTTTGCTTTAGGTGTGGTTGTTAATAACTGTGAGTTTGCGGTCACTTTACTGTACATGTTTTTTATATTCTTTTTCTTAGATAAGTCCCTTTAACATTTCATATACTAAGGGCTTGGATGTTGATGAACTCCTTCAACTTGACCTTATCTAAGAAGCACTTTATCCCTACCCCCCCCTTCCATTCCAAAAAAAGCTTTGCTGGATAGAGCAATCTGGGATGTAGGTCCTTGCCTTTCGTGACTTGGAATACTTCTTTCCAGCCCCTTCTTGCCTGCAAGGTCTCTTTTGAGAAATCAGCAGACAATCTGATGGGAACTCCTTTGTAGGTAACTGTCTCCTTATCTCTTGCTGCTTTTAAGATTCTCTCCTTCATTTTAACCTTGGCTAATGTAATTGTGATGTGTTTTGGCGTGTTCCTCCTTGGATACAACTTCTTTGGGACTCTCTGAGCTTCTTGGACTTCCTGGAAGTCTATTTCCTTTACCAGATTGGGGAAGTTCTCCGTTATTATTTGTTCCAATAACTTCTCCACTGGTTGCTCTTCCTCTTCCCCTTCTGGTGCCCCTATAATTCGGATGTTGGAGCTTTTAAAGATGTCCTGGAGGTTCCTAAGCTTTTCCTCATTTTTTGGAATTCTTGTTTTTGCATTCTGTTCTGTCTGATTGTTTCTTTCCTCCTCTGGTCCCCTCCATTGATTTGAGTCTCAGTTTCCTTCCCATCACTATTGGTTCCCTGTGCATCTTCCTTTATTTCCCTTAGCATAGCCTTCATTTTTTCATCTAATTTGTGACCAAATTCAACCAGTTCTGTGAGCATCCTGATCACCAGTGCTTTGAACTGTGCATCTGATAGGTTGGCTATCTCTTCATTACTTATTTGTATTTGTTCTGGACCTTTGATCTGTTCTTTCATTTGGGCCATTTTTTTTTCTGTCTTGACACACCTGTTTTGTAGTGAGGGGTGGAGCTTCAGGTGTTCACCAGGGCGGGGCAACCCAGTTGCTAGGTTGTAATGCTGTTTGTGGGGGAGGGGCCCCAGAGGAAACAATGGTGCTTGCTCCACTCCCTGCCAGATTTCAGTCACTTCTGCTGCTTCCCACAGGCAAACTGGGCTCTTCTGGTGCTGATTCCCATGTGGGTGGGCTTGTGCACATCTTGGAAGGATATACATTAAAATGTCATCAGTAGTTAATTCCCAGTGATGAAATTTAAGGTAATTTTAATTAATTTTTAGTTTACATATAGTCTCTAGTTTTTCTTCTAGTGATTTAATAAAACAAAGGAAAAAGTAAAATTCATTGTGAAAATTACTAAAGCACAGAGGGTCATGGTCACATGTGCTTACACTATTCAAAGTTAACCACTCAGTATTTTGGTGCATATACTTTCAGCCTTTTGTGTACAAATTACAAGCATGAATATTTAAAAAACTAAATTAGGGACAAATATTATTTGTGGTTTTGTAGTAACTTAAAAGTATTTTTTTAATGTCTGAAATAATACCAAAGTCACAGAAACATTGCAAGTACCAAACAAAGAACATCTTCATCCCTGGATACTTTAGTGTGTCTTTCTTACAAACAGGATGTTCACGTGTGGAATAACGAGGCAGCCATCAACACCAGGACATTAACATGAACACTATGATACCATTTAATGCAGACCTTATTCAAGTTTACCACTTGTCTCCATAATGCCCTTTATGTCAGAAAGACCCAATTCAGAGTCATGTGGTTTTTTGGTTGTTGTATTTCTTTATTCTCCTTGGGTCTGATCTAGTCCCTCAGGCTTTCTTTGCTTCATGACTTTGACCCTTTTGAAGACTATAGGTGTTATTCTGTGGAATGTCCCTCAGTGTGGGTTTGTCCTGATTAGTTTAGATTTTGCATCTTGGGCAGAGATGTCACAGAAATGATGTATGTTCTTAACCACAGCATTTGAGCAGTTTCCATTCAAGTCCAGTTTGATCCAACATCAATAACATTTGCTCACTCAACTGATGTGGAGTTTGCTAGATTCCTCTACTGAAGCTATCTTTATTTTCTTTTGTAACTAGTAAATATTTACAGTACTAACAATGCTGTTGTTGAGAAGTCCAGTGCCATTTTGAGTCTTTGTCAATACTCTTAAAACTTGTGAACAAGGTTTTAGGATCTTGGTATGCCTGTGTTCTCAGTTTTCACACTGATGTGTGTGTCGGGGGGTCACTGTGCCCTACACTGGGTGGGGAGGAGTGGTGGTGGCGATGAGGCAGGGGAGGGAGCAGCCAGGAAAATTCCTGGGCATGTGGAATGGGGAAACTGAGACGAAACAGTTTAACAAGGCCAAACAATTGGAACAACACACAGAGAGCTAGTAAGTCACAAGACCTTATCTTCCCTAAATAAGGACACTTGAGAACATCTGTGGTATAGAACATACCTCTTGCCCCTAACCAGAGAATAAATAGCTTAAATCCCCTCAGTCAGCGAGAACAGAAACCCAATTAATGCAAATTGTGCCAGCCACACCAAGGACAGACAAGTAACAAAAACCCAATATAGCCAAACAGACCCAAGATCAAAGTAAAGCAGTTAAGCCGAGCAGAGAATAGTCTCAACTCCCCTATACACTCATTTTGATACATCAGCATATTAAAAATGTACCTGGAAAGCTGATGAATATTCTACTAAACCTTCCCCTAAGATTCTTGCTCACAAAAGAAAGACAAAAGCCCTCAAAACATGTACCTAAGCTTCTGTTACTACTTTGTTCACTAGTTGGTTTTGTTCACTAGACTCCACACATGAGTGAGATCATGCAGCACCTGTCTCTCACTGACTGGCCCAACTCGTCCAGCACAGCACTCTCCAGGTCCAACCACGCTGCTATAAAATGTAAGAGTTTCTTCTTTTTATTGCTCTATAGTATTCCATTGTGTAAATGTGCCATAGCTTTTTTATCCACTCATCTAGTGATGGGCACTTAGGCTGTTTCCAAATCTTGGCCATTGTAAATAGTGCCACTGTGAACATAGGGATGCAAATGCTTAGATACATGAAACAGATTGACAGCTTCTGAGGGGACAGGGAGGGACAGATGAGACATGGTGAAGGGATTAACCAAAGAACATTTATACACAACCCATGGACAGGGACAACAATATGGGGACTGACTTAGGAGCGTAGAAGACAGAGCTGGGTGGAGGTGGGGAAAGGGAGAAAATGTGGGAACAACTGCAATAGCATAAACCATATAAGTAAATTAAATATTGTTTTAAATCCTCAAAACAGAGACCCAGCATGGGCTCACTATAGAGCACGCCATGCCCTTTCTCAGGTATGAACTTTCTACTGTCCTTCTAAACTCTGTGGGTCCCCATGACTTACAGCCAGGGGAGCAGCAAGCAGTGGCAGCTCATCCTGGGCTTACACCCAAACCTGTCTCCAAGGCCCCCTTTTCTCTGACTTTCCAGTGAGCTAAGAGCAGCCCCGTCTTGGCTCACTTTTTTCCTATAACATTTCCAAAAGCCAAAGCAGCACCACTTAGTCGCTCTCTTGTTGCTGCTTCTACCCAAGCCCTTCCTTTGTTTCACTGTCCTGAGCTTGAATAAATGTACTCTCAAAGTCGCCTGGGCTCACATTGTGAAATCTTCCCTGGACAACGTCAAGAACCCACAGACCCACTCTGGGCTGGACCTGGTCCTGTCGCAGTGATGACAGGGTTTCATCTGGACACTCAAGTTTTCCAGTCTGGGAAATTCACTTCATTCAATTTTCAATTTTTCTTTTCCTCTCTCTTCTCTTTCTGGAGCACTTTGAGTCAAATTTTGGATCTCTTGATTTGCTCTTCTATAATTCTTATTCTTTCTTCTGTGTTTTTCTCATATTTTGGAACTAAATTCTTAGAAATTTCTTTGACTTTTTCTTTTGACACTAATACCTTTTTTTTTGTTCTCCCTGGTGTTTATATATTTACTTTCCAAGTGTTTGTTCTTTTTTATTGGTATGTCTTCGGAGCATCCTGGTTTTTGTCTTATGAAAGCCACACCTCCTCAAATAACTCAGAATATACTAATTTGAGACCCTAATAACCTCTAAATATTAACTATTAAGGCATTATCTTCTAGTATCTGCTTTGTGATATTTGCTTTCACTTTATGTTTTGTAAGTGCAATCTTCAAAGTGATATGGAGGCAATTCTGTGTGTAAAGAGAATGGACTTTGCAAACAAACAGAACTAATTTTGTAGCCCTGGGCAAATAAATTTCTCTTTAAAATAAAGATCACTCGGTATTGTTAAAGGATATACATATGTATATACACACATGTGTGTATATAATATTATGCAAACTGTAGGAGGTGCTGAATTTATGGTAGTTCTGATGTTTCTTCCTTTATGTATTTACGGTACTTTTCAAAAATAAACAACCCCTCCCCACCCCCAGCATCTACAATGCATGTGAGGTATGCCACCAGGTGACGCCAGCACACTAGTCTCAGGATCAGAACTGTAAAGTGAATGCTTCATTTTCTCACATCTCAGCTTTCTTAATATAATACATTTGAGTATCCCAGCACCTATTTTACTGAATAAAATGTGGAAGGCTATATACAAATAATTTAATCATAATTCCCCTATGTGACAGAATATGATAAAATCTGAGTAATACTCTTAGTCTTCAACAATATGCATTATTCAAGTGATAAAAACAAAAAATTACGTATCTCTGTAAAACAGTTTAATTTCAACATCAGATGTGACTATATATAGCTCTTAACATTTGGGAGGAAAAGAAATTTATGTATAGGTACAAGTTGGTGACTCACTGCTTATTTTTCTGTCACTATTTAAAATTATTCCAAAGCTAATCTCATAAACAAATTTATCAGAATGTTTCTTTTCATCTAATTCCCTTTAAAAAAGTTACACATTCCCCTCTTTCCCATCTTCCATTTCCAAATTTTAGAAGTTTATAATTAGGCCTTTTAAATTTCTTTTTAAAAAATAATAATATAAATCAAACACACAGAAAAGAATAAAAATAGTAATATGACACACTCAGACACATCCATCAATATTTTTAAAATATTAATGTTTGTTCATATTTGGTTCAGATCTTTTTATGGATTTTTTTAAAAAGAAGAGAATACAGATGCAGCTAATGTTGCTCCCCCACTCTTTTCCCCTCACTCCTCAGAAGTAACTACTAAAAGGATGTTGGTGATTATTCCCCCTGTAGATGTTTTTATGCTTTTATTAACTCTGCATATCATAAACTATATATACATATAGAGAAATATTTTGTATTTTAATGCACATAAATAATCTTGTTATGCATATCTTTTGGCCACTCTCAATTAAAAATTGACAACGTTACTGAGGTTATCAACAGCAATCTATGTATATCTTGTTTATTGATTTTTACTATTGTATTCTATAACTATAGTGGGTTATTTTTTCTTTATAAATTGACATTTCAGTTTCCAAATATTTGTTATACAGTAACATTTCAATAAACTTTCCTGTGCATCTTCCTTCACCTATATTTCTCTAGGGTACATAATTGGAAGAAGCATTCCAAATTATAATGCATGTGCAATTATCTTATCATCATAATAATTTACATCTCCATATTACCAGTGAGATTGAACATCTTTTCAAGTGCTTAATGACCATTCCCATTTCTGATTCTGCCACTTCTGAGAATTACTAGTCCATATCAGACTTAGAGAAAATTTGTAAAAAATAGTAAGATACGTTTCTATGCCTTTAACACAGTTTTCCCTATTGCTAACATTTACTACATTTGTTTTTATAATTCTATTGATCATTTTTTGGGGAACCATTTGAAAGTAAGTTTCCAACATGATGCCTCTCTATCACTAAATATTTCCATGAATTTTTAAGGACATTCACTTAAACATCTACAATGACCAAAATCAGGAAAATAATATGCTATAATAACATTGTCTAACTTAAAGACCTTATTCATCCTTCACCAACTGTCTCAGTAATGTTATTTATTTTTAATATTTTAAATGTCCTTACTGGCTATTAGTAACACATTTGATTTTTTTACTGGAGTAAAGTTCATAAGTTCATATAACATACTATTAACGTTTAAAAGGATTACAACTCAGTGGCATTTAGTACATTTACAATGTTATGCAACCACTACTTCTATATAGATCCCAAGCATTTCACATCCCTGCAGAAAACCTTGTATCCATGAAGCAGTCACTCCTGATTCTGCCCTCTCCTCACGCCTTGGCAAGCACCAACCTGCTCTCTCTCTCTATGGACTTACCTATTCTGGATATCTCACACAAATATTGACATTTTATGTCTGGTTTCTTTCACATAGAATAATCTTTCCCAGGTTTGCCCAGGTTGTGGCATGTATCAGTACTTCTTTTACTTTTATGGTTGAATAAAATTCCATTATATTCATATACCACAATGTATTTATGCATCAAAAAACTATGAAAATGGAACTATTGTTGAGAATGTGGAGAAAATGGAACCTACCTACGTCACAGGAGCCAATTGTGTCTATCTGCTTTTCAACCCATGCATTAGTTTTCATTTCTGTGGTAGTTTTTAGTTCTTGTATTCCATTTATTATTTTGGCATTGTTTTTGTTGCCTGCTGAAAATTTCAGTCTTGTTGAGTTAGGTATTTTATTGTTATGTAACGAATTATCACAAGCTTATTGGCTTAAAACAATACATTTTTCTTATCTCACAGCTCTGTAGGTCTGAATTTTAGCTCAGCTGGATTCTCTGTCCAGTGTCGCACACTCCAGGAGTCAGTGGGCTGAGCTCTGAGAGCGCTTGGGGAAGAATTCACTTCCAAATTCCTCCATGTGGTCAGCTGAGTCCAGGTTTTTTCGTTTGTGGGACTGAGTCCCTGTCTTGTAGCTAGCTGGCTGTTGGCCGGCTGGGAGTCATTTTCAGCATCCAGGGCCCACCTGCTGTTCCCTGCCATGTTGTCCTTCCATCTTAAAGCCAACAGTAAAAATTCCCCTCACGTCAACTCCCTCAGAAGCTTCAAACTCCCACTTTTAGTCCATCTAATCAGATCAGAGCCCCCCGAAGATAACCTCTCTTCCTTCAAGTCAGCGGTTCCATGAAGTGCAATGTGATGAGTGACTATCTCTTCATGTTCACAAGTCCTGCCGCACTCAAGGAGAGGAGGTGAGGCCGGACACGTACAACAGGAGGGGGCGTGCCATCCTGTCATGCTAGAACTAGACCACCACACTGAATTTGTGTGTGGACATATTTTTATGTACTTGGACATATTAGTAGTAGAAAATCCATGCCTAATAACTCCATTTGCTTAATTATATGGGTATTGTCTGTTTTCCTGGTCTCTTTAGTTCTTGGGTTTACCATCATGACTTGCCTTCTTGTACAGTGTTATTTTTCATTGTATGTTGAATATGGTACAGGAAAAACTATAAAGATAATCTGAGGTCCTGGAAGATGTTATTTTCCTCCACAAGAAAAAAAGAATGTTTTTTTGCAGGAAGTGGGGCTTGGACCATTAGCAATCATAGTTAAATGTATTCATCAGCTTTGAGGTTGGGATTTAGTGCATGTGAGGTTAGGTCTATTTCTGGTTCATTCTTACTTTTAGAATATCTCAGCATTCTAACTGAAAGTCTTAGATATTATCAGATGTCTCCTCATTCTGGGGTCTTAAACTTCAATTTTTGTTTACTCTGGCCTATGAATCTGAGCAAAGCTTCTCTCAACTTCCCATGTGGCACTCTTGAAATTGGCATTGCCTTAGTGGGGGGACAGTGACCCCACATGCCAGGCTCAGCTATCTCGTTTCCTGAAACTTGGCCCCACAGTTAATCACTAGCTTGGCACTCTCTGAGACCTTCAAAGAGATCTAACATTTTTTTGTTCAGTTCTTCCACTTATCTTAGTGAGGGGTTGGTGTGTGACACCACTACTGCACCATACCAGAAGCTGAGGCCAAGGAACTCCAAACTTGTGGAGACACACTGGACATCCTTTGAAAGTCAGTGGAGTTGAATTTCTAACTCATATCTTATGCTAAAAATATTTCACATGAATTAAATATTTTAAATGTAGGACATTTAAAAAGCACATTAAAAACACATAAGCAGAAAATATAGGAAAATGTATTTACAATGTTAAAGGATATGCAAAGCATTAGCTATAATTCGGTGCATAAATTTTAAGACCTCTGGATGACAAAAGATATCATACACAGTTTTGTAAAAAATACAAATAAAAACTATTTGCAACATATCCTAAAAGAAGGATTAATGTTCATTATATAAAGTTCTTCTAAATCAGTAAATAAACATAAACAACCTAGTGGAAAAGTATGCAAAGGCTATGAATAGAAAATTCACAAAAGAAAAAATAAATTGCCAATAAAACATTTGAGACTTTTAACCCCATTAATAACCAGGCAAATAATCAGAAGTTTTAATATTAGAATAGAATGTTATATATTTAATATTAACATTAAAAGAATTTAGAGAAACTCTTTGTGAGAGTATGTATTGATACAGCTTTGGGGGACAAAATTTGTCAATGTACCTTGAGTTTTTAAATGTAATTTTGCTTTGATCCAGAAAAGAACCTAAACATATTAAAATTAAAATATAGCCCTGACCAATGTGGCTCAGTTGGTTGGGCTTTGTCCCGCAAAGCAAAAGGTCCCTGGTTTGGTTCTGGGCACACACCTGGGCTGCAGGTTCCTCCCAGTTGGGGCTCGTGAGAAAGGCAACCAACTGATGCTTCTCTTTCACATCAATGATTCTCACTCTCTCTCCTTCTTTTCACCCCTCCCCTCAAAAAAAAACCTAAAGAAAATAAAATCTTCTTAAAAATTGAACTATAACAGTTATAGAAAAGTACACAAAACACAAATCTCAGTGACAATCACAAATCAAATACTCATGTAATCCATGAAATTTGTGGGTAGGATTCTGTCCTTTGGAAGTATTCTCAAAGGCAAACAAAAAGGCTTATACAAGGATAACTTCTGCATATTTTATTACTTCTAAACTTTAATTCCAATGTTCTTAAATTTTAATTTTAAAGACATTTTTGACCCTGGCTGGAATGACTCAGTGGACATAGGGGCTGACTTCGAACCAAAGGGTCACCAGTTCGATTCCCAGTCAGGGCATAGGCCTGGGTTGTGAGCCAGGTCCCCAGTTGGGAGTGTGCAAGAGGCAACCACACAATGATGTTTCTCTTCCTCTCTTTCTCCCTCCCTTCCCCTCTCTCTTTTAAAACGATGTTTAAAAAAAGTTTCTATCTAGCAGCTCTGATCAGTGCTTCTTGGGATCTAAAAATAAAGGGGAAGCAGCATCAGCAGTGTGGAGACAGGCCAGTGATGTCCGCCGACAGGACAGTCAGTGGACATGTCCCCTGAACAGACAGAGCAATAGGAAGGACCTGAAGTATCTGTGAGACTGAATAAAGTCAGCACTCCAAGTAGATTCAGAAGTTACCCAAGGACATTAAAGGGAGATTACATTCCTTATGGGGGACAAGGGCATTTGAAGTCTTTAAATTTTTTGTTTATGGTTATTTTCCAAGAGAGAGGAAGGAAGGAAGGAACAGGGAGAAGAACATCAATCAGTGGCCTCTCGCATGCCCCCAACCTGGTCCGTAACCAGGGCATCTTGCCGTGACCAAGAATCAGACTGGTGACCTTTGGGTTTGCAGGATGGTGCTCAACCCACTGAGCCCTGTCAGTCAGGATTAAAATTTGTTTTTCTAGTGGAAGTGTAACCTTATCTTACAGGTCTGGACATGTAAGTTTAGTGGGTTTTATCATTACTGTTTGAAATAAGAAGGAAATCACTACCTGTTTCCATTCAGGGAACAGAGTTGACCTTTAATAGACATATCCTGAATAATGAGGTCAACGTGTGCATGTACTGCTCATATCAGAATGTTCCTTGTTGCCTACATTATTTTTCCCAACCTGTCAACTCTGTCTTTTGATCATGCCCAGGCATGATCATGCCCCAAGGGTCTTGCAGTAAAGTTGTCATTCTATTTGTCTTAGCTCTCAGCCAGAAACAGAAGGCCCAGGGCAGGCCCCAGGCCACACACCATCAGGATTTTTCTGTACACTAAGCACTGAGCAGCAACCAAGGGCATGCCGATGGCATCAGGCTACTGAGGAGCAAAAGTTATGAGGGTTGATTCAAGTTTTTTGGTGCATTCAAAACAGTTTTTCCAGAATACCTACTGAGAAGTTTATTTTGGTTTTAACAATGGGAATTATTTTGGTTAAAATAAAAAAAGAACTAAAGCCCACAGTTCTTCCTTTGGTTTTTAAGTTTAACTTGCAAATTATATTATTAAATTCATTAACTCAGTAGGTGCCTGACTGCACTTTGGGTATCTCACAAAGTTGTTTTGGGACCTGTGCTAGTAAATCGCAAGGTGGACAGAAGGCTAGTAAATCACAAGGTGGTAAATCACTGGGAATCTCAGTCTGGGTCTTGGCTTGGGGCTTAGAAAACCAAAAGATTGACCAAACAGTCTCACCTCTGCCTGCAGTAGTCTCAAGATTAAGAAGAATCACCCAAGGCTAATGAAGCACAAATATTTCTGTGGTCCTCCAGGCTTGTCAATAGGTCGGTGATGCATTCTGAATTGTAATTCTCAACTAAGAGTTGTTTCTACTAATTCTGGTATTTGAATTTTCTTTTGTTATTCTCCTTTGCTGGAATATTTGAGGTAAGAATAGTTAGAAAAAGAGGCTAACCATTGACCTGACAATGTCAGCTGTTGTGCTTCTGTTTTTCTAATTGTATCATTACATATAATTCCTAAAATTTATATCAGGCCTATGCTTGACCAACCTAAACCTCCTCAAGGGTTACTGATAGGCTTGTTCTAATAGTAACAAACTATGCCTCATATGAGTTTGCTCCCTCTTCCCAGTTCCTGCACATATTAATTAGAATTGGTTTGACAGTGACAGAAACTTCTAATAGCAGTGGCTGAAACAAGACAGGTACTTGTTTTTCTGTCTAAAGTCCATTTCTATTTCTAAAGTCTGGGACAGTCAGTTCACACCTGGTATGGTGCTCACAGGGTTATACACAGGCTCTTTCTATTTTGTTGCTCTGCCAAACTTAGCACACAGCTTCCATGTCAGGATTCAAGATAGATGCTCATTTCACTTATTTTCTAAAGATGTCCCATTGTCTATAAATTAGTCACATGGTCAATTTTAATTGAAAAAAAAAAACCAAAAACCTAACCCTGGGAAATATCTCTTTTACTTTGGGTATCTATGTGCTCAGATAAAATTTCAGGTTCCTATTACAATCCTCAGATTAAAAAAGATTAGCTTATGAGGAGAAATGGGTTGTGTCTGCATTTATAATCCACTATGCTTTAAAATCTCACCCATGTCACCCTAGCCAGAGTGACTCAGTTGGTTGGAGCCTCATCCCAGAACAAGAGGCTGCTCATTGATTCTCAGTCAGAGCACCGTCCTAGGTGCAGGTTCCTTCTCCCTCCCAGTGAATTTGACCTTCGTCCCCCAACCCCATCCTGTCTGGCTCCTGGAGCTTACTGGGCACGTGAGATCCCGGGTCCAGTGCCTACAGTCTATGATCTACAATCTACAGTCTACAGTAGGGGCCCCCTATGGGAAGCAACCAGTCGATGCTTCTCTCTTGCATTGATGTTTCTCTCTCTCCCTTCCTCTCTTTCTAAAAAGCAATGAAAAATATCCTCGAGTGAGAATTAAAAATAAAAATCTCACCCATGTCCTATCTGTCATATCTAGGATTCTCCAGGGTAAGCTCCCAGGTAGTGTCTTTGGTTCTTATACTCCACTCCTTCTTGATGGTCTCCTATACACTTGGAGACACTTGTGAGGTCTTGTTCAATGTCATGGCTGCCAGTGCCTTCATGACACTTGGCCTTTATGCCAAGATGTGCTTTCTTCCAACAGCATCAAAACCAAGCCGTGTAGTTTTCCTTTGGGATAGCGAGAGATTATACCTTTATCACTCCATGGTACTCTTCATCCCCCAGCACCAGAACAGTATTGTTTGTTCCTCAGTCTTTCTTCAAAATAACTAACATGTTCTACTTGAAGCTTTTCTCTGCATAGAGTTCAAACACTGGTCAAAAAGGCCAGGTGTGTGGTATGTGTATGAGAAATGTGGGACAGGGAGATAGATAGAAGTGAAATACATTCTTGCGTCTCTGGCCCAGTTTTCATTTTCCTTTTTATCATGCAGACCCTTCTTCTTCAGAGATTCTCCTCATGTAACTAGAATCTTTTCAAACACGGTCTCACCAGTTAACCATGTGCACTTGAATCTGTTTGAATTCTAGTTTTAGGAACAACTTAACCTATAACAAGATACCCACATTTCACTCTGTGGGCCCAAGAGCTGGCAAAGTGACTGCCATGCACGGACATTCAGTACTTAGTGAATAGATGAATGAACCCTAGGCCCCTTTTTACATCAACCGATTTATGAATTAGGACCTTAGCTCTGAGTCGGAAGACAAGGATAGGGAACAGTCAACAGATGAGCAGATTGGATTGCAGAGAAATGTGCAGGAGAAACAGACACCCTCCCCACTCTTTCCTATCAGTGCTCCTTATCCAGTTTTCCATATGTTAGTTAGAGGAGATAATTATTTAAAAATATTAAGAAGTTTCACAGATAAATTATTACCTAAACTGGACTGATAGGTTTCTTTTATCATATTGAGTCTTCAGTCACACTGAGCCTTTTTGAAAATGTAATGTTCTTAGATAAAGCCACACCTAAGGGAAATGGGGAAAGGAATTGTGAATAAATGTGACGTCAAGAATGATGAATTATTTGTAGTTTTATGAACAAGCTAAATCAAAGGTATGGGAATCCACAAAAGAAGCAACAGATAATTGAAAAATCCTTTGGGATGTTTGCTATCCTGAATATTTAGGTATTTAGCCTGCGGTATCTCCTATTAGAACCTATACCTTCACTTTCCTGTGAATATTGTATTGTATGGAAAGAACAGAGCAAGCAAAATACCTGCAAATATAGCACTAGATAGATGAATCATAGTACACAATTTCTCAAGGGGCTCTGAGATCTTTTTGTTACAAATCGTTTCACAGAGAAAGGGAATTCCAAACTAAGAAACCTCATACCAGTGACACTGGTAAGCAACCACACCAGAGACACTTCACTAAGTCAATGCACTTTATTATTTTTACTGAACTAGAGATTCACATGAACACAACTTGGGACCACACTTCAGGTAACCATTTCTTGTTCCTCTTGGTGGTGGACATCCTTCCACTACCGGCATTCATCCTCATAATACATTCACAATGTGCTCAGTTACATGACCTGTTTGAAGTCACATGTCCGAGCACTGTCTTTGAACCTAGCCCATGTTGCCTGCCTGTGGTGTTAGGGGAAGAAGAGAGGGAGGTGGGTGATTACAATGAATGGATCAAAATTACCATTCTCAATTTTGACCTATAAGAATCAGCGTGGAGAAAGGTATATCCTCCCATTTTATAAAGAATGCTGGGATGAAGATATCTTCCTAGTGACTGACACTTTACTGCTTGCCAGATATTTACAAAATACCATTTACATGCTCAGGAATAAGTTCTCCAATATCATCTTGCCATCGGCAAGTGATAAGGGCATATCCCATCCTCTCAGAGCCTTTATAAGTACAGACTGGCATTTTAATTCCACTTGTTAGCTCACAGTGCAGTACTTCTATTATTCTCTCGGTCTTGTGACATCTCCTAACTCCATTCCTACATGCCACAAACTTGCTGCTACAGGTCCTTTGTAACTCCTCATATGGTACTGGGAGGAAAAAATGTTCTTTCCTACAGGTAAGCCTGTCATGAACATTTCTGAGCCTCATATCAGAAGTACAGTCATATTCACGATATAATGGAAATATAGGAGGAATTATGACTTGCTCTTGGAAAATTTTTTTGGTAGGTGGTTTGGTAGGCCCTGTGCTATATCTCTCATCTACATAATCTTCAAGAAATTCTGATATAGGATCATCAGAAGTAAAATATTTTTCACGCATTAGAACCTGCAGTGGAAGTGTCTGCAGCAGCAGGTGGAGCAGAGGCAGGGACTGCATGGTGAGTAGAGTTTTCATATTTTCCTGTAGAGATTACAAGAGATAGGGAGATATGTTCTGCTATGTTACAGTACCCCTTCTATTCCTGTGCAGGTTCCATTTCCACCACCTATAGCCCATGTGAGCTCTAAGACTTTGGACCCTTTTAAAATTGACAACTCAGCCCTAGCTGATGTGGCTCAGTGAATTGAGCACTGGCCTGAGAACCAAACGGTCGAAGGGGTCTCAAGAGTTGTGGCTTCCGTTCCTAGTCAGGGCACATGCCTGGGTTGTGGACTAGGTTCCCAGTTTGGGGTACTTGAGAGACATGATGCTTCTCTCCCTCTCTTTCTCCCTCCCTTCTCCCTCCCTTCCCCTCTCTAAAAATAAATTTAAAAAATTGACAACTAACTCAGAATCTAAGTACTTCTAGTAATTGACTAAAAAACTGACCTTCCTATGTTCAGTCTAAACTGACCTTACTGAGACTGTGGATAAGAGAGGGAAAATGAAGTTTTCAGAAGAGAAGGGGAGAAAAGGAGAGAGATGAAAGTAAGCCGGAAGAGAAGAAAAGGGGGAGAGACAGAGAGAGACACAGGGTGGAAGGAAGGAGAAAAGAGATCGAGGCAGTGTGGGGAGAGGAAGAAAAGCCCAAAGAAGGCTCAGTGCCCCCTCAGGGCTCCCTCCAGCTGGGACATCAGTTCCCTATTTAGGAGTTAAGAACTCGCACTGAAAAGAACCGTAAGTGATTCGCCCTCCCCTCATTCACATTCTGCTCTTCTGAGAAAAATTCCCCATCTTGAGAGTTTCTCCTCTTGCTTATTCTGACCACTGATGCTCTTGGAGAAGATTGAGCAGGGTCAGTAGGGTCAAATGAACGCCATATGCTGAGCCTCTTCATCTGTCTGTTTTTACCACTACCTCACTGCCTGAAATGGCTCTGTCCATTTTGCAGCCTCCTCTGCCTCCTCTTAGCACTCAGAATTACTTTTCTACTAGGGTGCATCCCTTACCTTGTGTTTCTTTCTTCCTTTTTTGTCTCCTAGGTAGACTTCATGGTTTTTGCTATGATCAGGTTTTTACATCCCTATACCTTCTCCATTCTTGTGCGCCTATTTGCAAGTATGGTAACCTCATCATCACAGATTTCAGGCATTACTTCCCTCTCTGTGTTTCCATGTCTACTCACCCCACAGTAGGCTGCACTAATATTTCCCCCATACTTTAAATATGTATGAGCAAGTGTCTCTGCTACATAAATGCATTAATCTGGGTCGATGACTTATATTTCCTGGAATAAGTTATATTACTTTAAAAAGAAATAAAAATATTTAATTTGGTATACATTGGAGAAGCACATTATTATGCTTCCTGGTAATTATGTTAAGTGTTAACATATTTTTAAAAAAACTTTCCTTAAAAGAGCCTGAGCAGAAGTAAATGGTTCTTAGGAATTGTGCCCAATTGCTAGATATCAGATCATAGTCTACTTTTTAGTGGAAAGTGTCATCTTTCACAGAGGACTCCTGGTCCTGATAATCATTTTCTACTCCTATCCAAATCTGACTGTTAATCATTAATTCTCCAAGGAAGCTTTCTTCCCAGAGCAAGGCAGGTGCCTCAAGTAAACTGAAAAGCAGGCCTCCAAGCCTCCCTCTGCCCATGTCCTCCTCACCTCTTTCAGTCCTTGTGTTGTCAGTGCTTCAGAGAGTAGATGGTCCAAGGGCTGGGCTGGGCTGGGCTGGGCTGGACTGCGGAGAGCCTGACCCTGGGGATATTGACCTTTCCTGAGAGTACAGGAGCTTGAAGTAGGAAGACAGAAGAACAAGTGTGAGCAGCTGAGATAAATATATTCTTGGGGTCACCCTAAAATAAAAATAACAAACAATAATGGTGAGCATGATGAGCTTTCATCACCCAAACAACCTCATGATAAAGATATTACTTTTAGTAATGTTTTTTTTAATATTTCATTTATTTATTTTTAGAGAGGGAAGGGAGAGAGAGAGAGAGAGAGAGAGAGAGAGAGAGAGAAACATCAATGTGCGGTTGCTGGGGGACATGGCCTGCAACCCAGGCATGTGCCCCGACTGGGAATCGAACCTGCGATGCCTGGTTCGCAGCCCGCACTCTATCCACTGAGCTACACCTGCCAGGGCTGTGTTTGTTTTTTTAATGTAAGTATCATCTCTTCATGAAGGGAGGTTGCTTAAATGTCTTGTGTTAGATCTGGCAGAACTTTGGTTCAAGGTCAGGTCACAAGGCTGTCTGATTTCCACATCTCTGTTTTTAACTGCTATTCACCATGAGTCTAGTTTCCCTTCCTGAGCTAGATTTTACATCCTTTTCTAGGGTGTCTTTGTAACTCTGTATGAAGGGACTAACAGAAGCAGAGAGACCACCAAAATAGCCATTGCTAGAATTGTTTTTGAGCCACTAGAGCACCGTGATAAACTGGCCCACATTCCATCAAGCTTGGCTGTGCTGTTGCAGAAGGCCTTTCCTGGGTTTTTTTATTCCACTGTGCACTTGGTATAAGAGAAGTCCTCCCTTAAGACTGAGTGATTCTCTAGTACTGGTAACAGACACCCCAACCTACATGGAGATGGAGATGGAGATGGAGAAGGAGATGGACATGGACATGGAGATGGAGATGATGGGGATGAGATGATGAAGATGGAGATGGAGGTGATGGAGATGGAGATGATGGAGATGATGATGGAGATGGAGAAGGAGATGGAGATGATGGAGAGGAGATGATGGAGATGGAGATGATGGAGATGGGGGTGATGGGGATGATGGAGATGGAGACAGAGTTGGAGAAGGAGATGGAGAGCCTCTGATCCCAGGTTAGACCCAAGTTTGTATATAAGTCAGTAAAGAGGGTCAGAGAAGGTGGAGTTAAAGAGAGGTAGGTGTTGGGAGCACACATCAGAAAGTGGAAAGAATAGGTACACTGAAGATAGGAGATCTGAGACCTGAGGATGGGACAGAAAAGAAAAAAATGGTAAACAATGGTGCTGTGAGAGTGGGCCTTCTTGGTGCTACCATATTCCTCCCATCCCTGCCCTCACTCTCTCATTAGTCTCCTCCAGAGAATCTCTTCGGAAGAGCAATCCCATTATGACAGCCCAGGGAGTTCAGTACCCATTTTCATTAAGGGGAACCTGGAACCTCTGTGACATCTTGGGTTGGAGAGAACAGGACAGCAGACTCAGGCTCCTGTGGCCCTTGTAACCTAATGGGACATGCACCAGGGCTGGCCAGGACAACTGTTCACTTTGTATATCTTCAAACTTCTTAATACTTTATGAATTCAATTTGTGGTTTCATGCTTCTTAAAATCCTTTTTCACCACGGCTGATGTGGTTCAGTGGACTGAATGCTGGGCTGTGAGGCAGAGGGTGGCCAGTTTGATTCCTGGTCAGGGCACATGCCTGGGTTGTGGGCCAGGTACCCAGTTAGGGGTGCATGAGAGGCAACCAGATATTGATATTTCTCTTCCTCACTTTCTCCCTCCTTTCCCCTCTCTCTAAAAATAAATAAACAAAATCTCTCAAAAAATGTTTAGCTGAGACAGAACACAGAGGCAGAGTGTAGGAATAGGGATTGAGTAAACAAATGAGAAAGAGAGAGAACCAGGAAGACAGAGAACACAGAATAGACAGTGTTGAAACATGCTCATCCCATGTTTCTTGGGTTTTTGCTTGGTAATCTCTCATTGCAGAATCACCTGTCCTCCTTGGTTTTCCCTCACAACTCATTACCCAAAGCCTCTTTGTATGGGCCCAGAAATTTGCACTTGAAACAAATTCACAAGGTAATTTTTAGCCTTGAGGAGTTTGAGAAGCACCTTTTTAGTATACCAGGGTATGGCAAAAGTAGGTTTACAGTTGTTCATATGGAAAAATAATACAATAATTAATATATAATACAAGAATAATCTCTGTTTCACGGGCTCACAACTGTAAACCTACTTTTGCCCACCCTGTACATAAAAAAATGTGCTTTATAATAAAGAAAACAACCCAAAATGGGGGGTCGGTGCTTTTTAGTAAATGATTTTGGAAAAAGACTGAGATTAATTGCTTTCACTTTTTGGCTTTTGTGAGTAATGCTGCTTTGAATATGAGTGGACAAATATCTGTTTAAGTTATTTTTCTCTCTGCTTTTCAACTTTATTGGAAGGGTTAGAGTGGCTTAGATTTCCCATGGCTGAAAGGGTCTGAGGGAAGTTGTCTGCCCAAAGTCTCACCTTCTAAGATGCAGGTCCTGCGTTTCCAGTTAGTATGCTATGTTTAACTGCCATTAAGAAAAAAAAGACTGAGATAAATCATAAACCCCTTAGGTAGATGAATATATATGTATTTCTTTTCTTTTTAAAAAGGTTTTATTTATTTATTTTTAGAGAGAGAGGAAGGGAGGGAGAAAGAAAGGGAGAGAAACATCAGCTTGTGGTTGCCTCTTGCATACCCCCAACTGGGGACCTGGCCCTCAAACCAGGCATGTGCCCTGACTGGGAATCAAACCAGTGACCCTTTGGTTTGCAGGCAGGCACTCAGTCCACTGAGCCACTCCAGCCAGGGCTATGTATGAATTTCTGAGAAACTATTAAGTGGTATTTTAGAAGTAAATTGCTTTTTAAAAAGAAAAAGCAGGATTTTAAACAGATCTTAAAATGAGGAATCAATGGACAATGATCATATAATCATATAGCCTCAATCACAAAAGGAAACAACTAAAATTGTATCTTTCAGACTGGCAATAATTAGACCTTACAAGCACAGTCCTGGCAATGCATGAGGTGGGCAATCATGCCTTTCTGATTAAAATAAAAAAATTGATGAGAAAAATAAAGAGCTTTTAAAATCTGAAACTGTCATCTCCAGTTTTAATTAGTAGGATTCTAAGCATGCAAATGTGAATGGCAAGTTTTACTTATTAGAGATAAACATTTGAAATTTGAAAATATAAATATCTGAAAATTATGGGAAAGTTTAAATTGAATCTGATATGTTTATAGAAATGCCAATAACACTACAATGATAATAACTATTGCGACAAGAACTAATATTTGACATAGTGTTCTATATTCATAGAATTACATATTCTTAAAATAGATTATTTTCCAGAATTTATAAAATATTAATGAGTTAAACTTTAGAGATACAAAATACTTTTAATATTTTAGTAGTAGGACCATCTCATTACAAGTGACAGCAGTACCAAACAAATTCACTTACACACAGGAGGAACTATTTGACTCACAGAAAACAGAAGTCCGGAAGGCACAGCAGGATGAAGAAATTAAATCCTTCATTACAGTTCTGTTTTTTCTCTTATTCTACACTGCTTTCCATACTAACTCATTCGCATGCAGTGGCTCTCCGTGCAATGGCAGAGAAAATCTGTTACCCTTACAGCTTATATTTAGGGTCACAGTGCCATCCTCTCTCATTTTATCCAAGGAAAATAACTTTTACGATTGGCCTTTATCTATCACATGGATATATCTAGGCACGTGGGATCCTCTGATTGGCTGACCTGATGCTCACGTCTCTCTTTGAGAAGTAAAGGGAAACCAAGCAATTAAAACCCCAGCAGAATTCCAGTTGCTGACAGAAGGACTGTTCCCTACAACCCGAAAAGGGAATGGAGAGCAAATACAAAAGTAGCCAATGTCCAAAAGCAGCAAATGGGTACTGAAAAATCAGAAACTAAACTATATCTACAATATGATCCCGATCAATGGAAGTACAGAAAACATGGTGGGGGAGGAGGGACTGAAACAAAGCCTTGACTGTTATTTCTGAATGGTTAATTTTTTATTGTTATTTTTAAAGGTGCCTGTTTTTAAAATTTAAAATAAGTAACTCTAAAGAAGTATCACTTGAAATGGATTTTTAAGATCTGCTTCGTTCCTGTTCTTAAATATTAAGCGCCAATTTCTCAGAATGTCACATTTTGATACCAGTAAACTTCTACTTTTATTAGCATCAGGAAAAGTCAGTTCCTTAGTTGGAGTGGTTGAGAATAGATACATTCAAAAGCTCCGTCTGGAGAATTAGACTTACCTTGTGAGTAATCTCAGAGGAGCTCTTAGTTAAATTGTAAATGAAAAATGCGGGCTTTAACCAGCTTCAGGTATACTTTTCACAAATATTTCTAGGCAATATCTGTGCTTCAGGTCTTCATACCCGTAACAAAACTGAGAATTGTGTCAGGTTGAGAAAAATCTGGAAAAAAAAATATGAGCCTGGCAGGTGACAAGAAAATCAACGGGTTCTCTGCAATTCACATCTTTTGCTCAGTTAAAGACGTTTCTTCCCCCAGGGCCACAGTACTGACTTGAGTTTCTGAGTTTACAGAGGCACACAGAATAGATATACACAGACTAAGTGTTAATCAGTAATTGGAAATCAACCTACAGAGCACTAATGTAGGATAATTTCAACATCTTATTTTGCAAAAATGGAGTCAAGCCAGCTCTGGATGAGAGAAAGTCTTCACAATTGATTGCAGGTTTTTGCAAATTTATATTTACTTATGCCCTGCTTAGTGAGCCCTTTCATTATATGATTCTACACAATTTTTAAAAGACTTGTTATATTGTTGCCTAATTTTTCCCCCTGTAATGTCAGTGTGAGTTTAGAAGGTACAGATGCAGAAATGGCCACTGGTTTGGTTTGAGTTCGTGTTTAACCCTTCTCAAAGATCAAGAATAGCAAGAAAATAGAAGAATGCAATATATTAGGACAGAATATATCATAAATTTTGATTCAGTAAAAGAGAATAAATCCAGTGAGACAATGGGCTTTACAAGAAAAAATCAACACAGACTCCAGTGTTCATAACACACACAGTCTAGAGGACTAGACTGTGGACTAGAAGACAAAGTAGTATTTCAAAAAAATCATTAAGAATATTGATACAAGTATATATATACTAGACTATTTTTCATAATTCGGACTTTGTAAGGAATATCTTTATTAAATAAAACAAGAGCACAGGCATAAATTATTGAAAGACTTGATCACACACACATAGATTGGATTATATGCTCATCACACAAGTCTACAGGAAACATCACCACAACAAATAGCATAATGATCTCTACTGGCAAGAGACAGCAAATAAATTGCAAAAACCAACAACTTCTCTTAAAAAAATACTTTCACAACATGTGCACTGTGACATCGCTTCTCAAGCTCAGGTGCAAAAAAGTATCAATTTGTTTTGTAAATTCAACATATGTACCCCCAAATCACAACTGTCAAAGGTGGCAGCAAAATTTGCCTACTATTTTAGGAGTCTTTCACTGTTATGACACAATTAGAAAAATCGAAGTGTTTGAATTTGTCCTAGTGAAACAGAAAGTTCAGTTCTTTGTATGTGGGTACTGCTTAACATTATAGTTTCTCTTTCTGTTACAAATAGTCTTAATATTGAACAGGTTGTTGGTTTTTCCTCATATTTCAGATAGCTAAAAATGTTTAAATTTAACACAAACACCATTAACATCCCTTTGAGACATCAAGACCCAAAGTAAGACAACTTCTTGTGTTATGGAAATAAATCATTTTCGTCCTTCTTTTCCAATGTTCTACAGCAATAAAAACACATTTCCAGTTTATGCCTTAACAAAGTATTCTTACTTCCTATGAAATTTCCACTCAACCTCTACCTTCCCTAGCTCTTGCATCCTTAACTATAGATGCTCCTCATGACGGCAACTCCACTGTGATGTTTCTACTTTCCCACTAGAAAAGTAAGGAGAGGTCATTTAGCTCAAAAAAATGTGTAGGGTACATGTTTAGATAGAAATACTTTTTAGACTTGGTTTTAAACTGAGAAAAAAAGGGCTAATATCATCTTCCAGTTAAGAATGAGTAATATGGGCCCTGGCTGGTATGGCTCGGAGGAGCACGGGCCTGCAAAAGGCAGAGAATCTTTTTAAAAAAATGAGTAATAGGAACCTGATTTGCCCTCCCACCTGAAACAATGGGGAAAAAACTGGCAAAATGCTGGAGAAATTATTTCCAAGGCACAGAACATCAAGCAACAAAACACACTGATCCTTGAATGGCAGGAAACAAATCAACTGAGCCCTACAGTGCACTCTGCTTGCTATCTTGAGAGAGAATTCAGGCAAAAGTGAAGGAAGAGTGAATTTAGGAAAAGCCTGAAAACTACCTGAATTGAGAGAAAGATGAGGAAATTAGGAAACTTGAGTCCATAGGGGTAAAGTACCAGAAAGGAGAGAGCTGACTCAAGACAGAAACTTGGAGGCCTGCAAAGGTTTCCCCAAGTATTAGCAGAGTACCTGTTATCACAAGTGTAGGAGAACACCATCTGAGGATGAGGAAGAAGCATCTAAAAGAATCAGGAGGAACCGTGTCTATTTCTTCTAGCCAGAATGAAAAAAAATCAAAATTCATGGGGCATTAAGTACAGTACTTAGGAAGGTCTTGCCTCAGTAGTGGGGAATAATTAGCCCTAGACTGTTTCTGCTCTGAACCCGCCTCAGGATCTTCATGGTTCCAAATAATTTATATTCCAGAAAAAAGTTCAAGAAGGTTTATAGGAATACAAAAATAGCCATACAAGGTAAACCAACAAGGTAAAATTCACAATATTTGGCATCCAATAAAAAGTTACTAACCATGAAAGGAAACAGAAAAACACAAAGCATAATGAGGAGAATAACCAATTAGTTGAAGATGACCAGAAAAATAATGACCTAGAAGAGGCATGGAGTAAAGACATTAATACCTCTGTTGTAACTGTGTTCTTTATATGCAGAAAGTTAAGTAGATTGACAGAAAATGGGGAAAAAATAAAGTTTTAAAGATAAAAAGTATTGCCCTGGCTGGTATGGCTCAGTGGATTGAGTGCTGGCCTACAAACCAAAAGGTCTCTGAATTGATTCCCAGTCAGGGCACATGACTGGGTTGCAGACCAGGTCCCCATTTGGGAGTGTGTGAGAAGCAACTAATTGATGTTTCTCTCCCTCTCTTTCTCCCTCCCTCCTCCTCCCTCTAAAAAATAAAATCTTAGAAAAAAAAGTACTGTAGAATGGGTGAAATAATACACTGGATGGGACTGATGGCAGATAAGACATTGTAGAAGAAAGATTCATGAATAGAAAGCAATAGGAATAAAATAAAACATAGAAAAAGAAAACAAATGTGAAAGAGCATCACATCAGTAAGCTCTAGAATGAATTCAAGTGACCTCCGATGGATAAGTTGAGTCCCTGAAGAAAAGAAGCAGGGGGATGAAAAGAAAATTGGAAGAAATAATGACCAAAAACTTTCAAAACTTAATGAAAAGTATTAAGTCACAAAGCCAAAGAAGCTCAACAAACTCCAAACACAAAATCATGAAGAAAACTACACCAAGACACATCATAATCAAATTGGGAAGAAAAAAAAGCAATAAAGAGAAAACCATAGAAGCAGCTCTAACCACACAGAAACTTTATTTCCTTTAATCTGGACTTTTGTTTTGATTTTTCCCCCCTTTGACTCCAACTGGCCTCACTCAGCATCCTGCCTCACCCATCTCCCTCTCCTTTGCTTAATTATGAAGCCCTCAGGACAATGAGGTTCTGGTCAGTATCCAGTATTCTTAGAAACAAAACCTGGGGTCTGTTGACCACAGAAACACTTTCAGTCAAACTAGAGATAACATCTAGGCCTCAGATGTGTTTTAGTTCTAGAACAACCCAATGGTTGACATCAGGACCAGATGCAATAATCAACCACCCCCAACCCTAGCATCCACCAATCAGTAGAGACCACGACCCTAACTCCATTAGTCAGCATGACTAATGATTTTTTCCCAATAAGATCCATCTCCTGGAAGTCATGGGGCAGCCAGGTCTTTGAGCATGAACTACCTGTGACTCTGGGCACGGTGCCACCCTCTTAGTAAATCCTTAACTGTCTTGGTTGCAAATTCCCGTTGGTGTCTTACTAGGCTTTGATGCCCATAGGCAAATGTACCCCTTTGTTCCAGTAACATGGCCTCAGCAAAAAGAAATGCTGTGGCCAGAGAAACAAAGATAGGGGGTGACATTAGATTTATCATCTGAAACAATGTAAGTAAGAATATAGTGGGAAAACTTTATTGAAGTACTCAGTGTAAGAAAACTGTCAATATAGAAATTCTATGCCTGGCAAAAATATTTTGAAAACACTAAAGTAAAATAAAAACTTCTCAGATTGAGAAGCTTAAATAATTCATCACCAGCAAACCCATACTACAAGAAAGGTTAAAGGGAACTCAAACAGGCAGGGGGGAAATTACAGCAACTGGAAATCCAACTCTACATCAGGGAATGAAAAACACCGTAAATAGTAACTACATGGGCAGATAGATGTTTTATTCTTTACTATTTAATTGATTTAAAATGTAAAAATAGTGGCAATGTATAATGGTATTTGTATCATATTTCAAAGTAAAATGCATGACAATAACATAAAATCTAAAAGGAGAGAAATGGAAGTATATTGCCATACTATTCTTAAACAATAAATGAAATAGTACTTTATCAGTTGAAAGTATGCTATGATAAATTAAAGATATATACTAAAAATCCTGATGCAACCACTGAATTAACCAAATGAGGAGATATAAATTAAAATTCAACAAAAGAGATAAAAAGTAGAATCATTACAATTTTTTTGATAAATCCAAGTGAAGGCCCCCCAAAATCAGAAAAAGGGAACAAAGAATAGAAGAAACAAAAATAAAAGAAAGAGATATTAGCTTCAAACTAAACATATAGATAATTTCATTAAACGTATATGGCTTAAGCATACCAATTAAAAGCTGGTGCTAGTCAGATTGGATTTACAAAAACAAGACTCACCTATATGTGGTCTACAAGAAATACCCTTCACATGAAGACCTAAAGAGGTTAACTAACAGGAAAGGATGTGAAATTATATACCGTGCTAATGCTAGTCAACAGAAAGCGGCAGAGCTTATAGCAATATAACCATATTTTCACTTACTCCTCTTATTCATGTGTTCCTTCCCATTCCTAGTCCCCTTTCCTTCTTCAGTTCAAATCTTAGCTATTTTAATGGACTGTCTATCAAAGATTTTTGTCCTCCTTTCATAGGTGCCTGCATCGATCACTTCAGATAACAAAGGTATCTTTTTCTCCTAAGATATTATATTATTGTCTTATATCCAATTCCTTGTATAGTGAGGGTATGTTTCTTTTATTTACACCTTTTTTAAAAAAATGGTTAGAGTGAGGATGATTTTCATAAAGACCGCTGAGCAATTCCAGAGTTTTCTAAAGGAAGACAAGGGGGAATTTAGTGGACTAGGGAGCTGTTCAGCAGCAACCCCTTAACAGGGCCTGACGTGCATGCCGGCTGAGTCCACCAGTTCATGCCATTCCTGTCCTTTTCCACCTGAGCAGCTCTGTGCAGTGTGTCCATTAGCACTGGATGAACAGGTTGCCCCACAGGGACTGAAACCAGGGCAGAAGGAACACTGGCCTTTGAGTGGAAATCACATGTGTGGCCTAGCTCCAGAAATCTGTCCAATTTGTTGCTGTATCCTTGAACAGTGAGACTGAATGCACATGGAGACACATGGAGACATGGAGACACATGGAGAACACACAAAGTCAAGTGGTGCACAGCCAGGAAGGAAATGAGAAAGCAGAAGCTATGAAAGGTGCAGAAGGGACATGTGTGTTGAAGGCACAATGCGGTAAAAAGAAGAAAACTGGAAGCTAGATGAAGAAGGGGTAGAAAGGGATAGGAGGGGACAAGTGTCACTTTGTGTGGGCAAGTTTCAAGAGCCTGTCCTCCCAGTCTTACTTACCCCCTGCCACTTCCCCCTGTAACAGGCCCTGCCTCCTGTGCCCGGGAGAGCTCTCAGAGGGGCATTTCTTGTGACAGGTCCAAGAGCTCAGCCCACATTCCCCAAATGGAGAACACGGAGTTCTTGGAACAGCGGAACAGCGACTGACAGCAAGGTGAGTGCAGTCAAGACGCAGAACCTGCAGCTCGCACATGCCCCAGGCTCTGCCAGCTCCTGATGCCCTACTCTCTGACCCTATGGAAAATAAGGCCCTGGGCCTGCACAGGCCTTTCAATGAGGGCCCCACCTCAGAAAGCCCTCAGGGCCAGAACGGATGGAGCTGACTTTCTAGCCGGAAGCATGTGTGAGAGGAGGGAAGAATGTCATCAGTGAAGTAAAGAAACCGAATGTGCAGGGGTCCAAAAACTAGAATGGGGCTTAGCTCAAAGTGTCCCCAGAAAGATGGCAAATCTACCAATTTGTTTTCCCAGGAGGAATGCATGAGAATGTCCTCTTTCTTGTACCTATGTCAGCATTATGTTACTTTTTAAAATATTATTTCTGCTGATTGGACATGTAAAAATTGATATTACATTGTTTTTATTTATATTACCTTTAGTAGGAAAGAAACAATTTCCAATGTTTAATGATTATTTCTTTTCTTTTTTTTTGGTTAATTTTCTCTTTGTGTCCCTTGCTTATTTTTCTGTAGATATTTTCATTTTATCTTAAATTGACAGACCTCTTTACATATTAAAGATATCAACCCTTTGTCAGCCATATACATTACAAATATATCTCTTCAGTAGTATGCTTAAGAGTGTTCTGATCTAATCATAATAAAAACAATGATAATGCTATCATTCAATCCTCAAACAATCCTATGAGATGGAGTAAATTCAGGAGTGTCCCACCATTATCTTTTTGTATAGTTATGGGCAAGTTTGCTTTTTCCTACCAAATAAAGGTGAATGGTGACAAGCATGGCCTATGGAATCAGAGTATCCTTGTTTCTTCCTGGGGTACCATTTGTGTGACATTATACATTACCTCACTTTGTACATTACCGACAGTGCCTCAGTTTCTTCATTACTGAAGTGGAGACGATAATAATCTACCTCATGAAAGTAGTTCTGCGGTCTACATATGTGTTTAGACCTGTGCCTGGCACATCATAAGAGCTCAGTTCTTATTACTTATTAATCATCCTTGTGGTAATTATATGTGATCTTAACAAAGTTTTATGTACATTATAAGCATGAAGATTTGGGATGTTAAACAGTCATCCCAAACCTGCCGTTTTTTGATTGCTGGGGTACAAAGGATGCATTTCATGTGTGCGACACCTCTGCCAACTTCTTGGCCACTATTTTAAAAGGAAACCTGACTCCTGCTCACAGGGCACTGCATTTTCTCCCAGATGCATCCATGGCTTGGGGACTGAGGGGTCCCCTGCCTTGCTAGCTCTGGGACACGGTGTTCGGGGTGGATGTTCTTTTAGTTAAATTGACTGTTTTGTCCCAGGGTGATCCTTGAAAGCCCTGAATACATAGGCAGCAACCCTTTTCCCCCAACTGGGACTGGAATCAAAATGTTCTCTAACCAGAAAGAAAGCATTTAGTTCCTTTAGTCTAGTGGTGTTCAAACTTCGGTGCACATCAGCAAACCTAACGTTTTTCTGCACAACCTACATGCTATTGTCCTTTCTTTTTTCTATAGAACCCAGATCTTCAGAATCAGGGCCCAAGAGTTTGTATTTAATAATAGCTCCTACAGTTATTAAATTTGTTAGGGTAAGGCTAAGCTGATGGAACTAAATTTCAAAGTATGAGGGATTTAAAAATATACATATTTATTTCTCATATAACAGCCCCAAGATGAGTAGTCCAGGTTGGCAAGGTAACCCTGCTTCACACATGAGTTCAGGCATATGGCTTTCCTTCTTTTTGCTGTTCAGGACATTCATTCCTAGGGTGCTATCACCATCTACATTATTAAGGTTGAGTCACACTCAAGCTCATTTTGGGAATCTAGCTGTTGGGAAGGAAAAAAATCATGGAGGAGGCTTGTCCGATGTCATAAGACCTGGACCTAGAAGTAGCATGTATCCCTTCTGGTCAGAGAGCCTGGGTAAGGACATCGGGGTGAGCAGCCCTGTGCCTTACAGTACCTCTGTGTCTTGAGAGCGAGGAGGGTAGTTTGGGGTGGGCAACCTGAGAGCTTCCCCACAGTGACCCTGTTGCATACCCAAGTCAGAGAACCCACACCTAGCCCAACCTCCCCATTGTGTAGGGAAGGAAACTGATACTCAGTGATATGAAATGACTTTTTTTAATGGGACATATTGAGTCAATAAAACAAACGAAGATTCACCTATGATGTTGCAAAGGTTCTCTTCTTACTTCAGCAACATCGTAAGCACTTGAGGCCAGGGACTCGTTTCACTTCAGAATTGTTGATTAAAGAAACTGAGTGTACTTTATATTGGGAAAGCAGAGGGAATAATGAGAGACAAGAAGGGGACTTCTCTTATGCCAAATAACCCCTCTCAGTATCCCTTTCTCAGACCTCCATAACACTCCATTCCCAGCTGTCTTTCTAACCTGACTCTCCTTTCCATCCTCCTTATGACTAGATCAGTCTCCTTCGTCACTTCGTCTCATTTCTTCTAAAGTTTCCTTTCAGCTACAAGGATGTGACACAGCTACCACTCAGTTAGTTTTATAACAAATACAGGAGACACTTTGGGGGCTATTTCCAGTCAAGTGGAGCTTGTGACATTGAAGGAGCTGAGATGATAGAATGAGAAAGGAAAGAAAAAGGGCATCAAGATCAGACCACCAAAGGGTGCAGACAAGGACACAAGTTCTGTGGACTGTGGAGAGAGCAACCTCAAAACAACAGAGAGTGGGAAGGTGCCAGGGACAGCCTGGGTAAGAAGAGAATGGAGCAGAAGCAGCCTTGAAAGGCAGCCAGAAAAGTTTACACGTGAAGCTACAAGAAAAATGGGCAGCCTCTGTAGTGTGGAAGCTGGAAAAAAATTATGAAAACGATGTTTTGAAATCAGAAATCCCCTGCCTATTGTCATCATGAGGGACATTATGGTGCACATTATGACAAAGAGGTGACCAGGCTTTGATGGTGAGAAGTGCTAGCACTCAGGGGCCCTGCCTCTCTAAGGCACCTCCACATTTGACGTCTTTCAGACTTCAGAGCATGATGATTAGACAGGTCCTGGGAGGTCAGGGTACCGAAGGCTTGGAATAGAGCACCAGAGCTCCTGATTCCTTTAGAGAAGTGGGAAGGTTTGGTCTTTAGAGGATGCTCCTGATGTAAATAAAAAGAGGTATTCGTTCTGGGTTTTGCTCTTCTCTCCTGGTGAAGGAAGAAATCTGTACTAAGATTTGAAGTAGGCTGAATTTGCTTTTTCTTGCATATTACCAAAAACATTTCCAGAAGCTTGAATAGTTTTGTCTCTGGGGCTGACATGCCCATTACCCAGGGCTGGACTCCACAGTAGGATTCTATTGTGGGAAAGAAGTTACTCAAACATGAACCAAGAGGGGACCCATTGGATGGCTCTACTGTGGACAGAGCTCACCCAATGGCTGATGAGTGGGTGGTGGCACCAGCCTCGCCACGTGGGAACTGTCCCTGGAATGGAACCCAGTGAGTACATCTTCTTTCCAGGGCCCTGGGTTCTCCTTTTACAGAGAAGAGAACTTTGTGTCCCAGGCATTTCCCTCTATCACTTTCTTCCCTGGCTGCCAAGTGCAAATTGAGTGCTAATTACATACCTATTTGGCCAAACTTAAGTGATCATTTTAACAGCCACCACACCAACACGGAAAACCTGGCTGAAAGATACAAAGACATCTGCCCTCATGATGCATGTTGGTTAATTGTCAGAGTTTTGCAATTTTGATGTAATGAAAATTCCACACCAAATGTGATAAACACTATGAAAATTGATATACAAAGAATGATGTACAACAAGTATTTCAGTGATGTGACATTTATTCACATGCATTTATTTAAAATTAAGACATTAAAAAAGAGTTGCCTCAGAATGGAAGGAGGATGTAAGATGAGAAAACAGTAGATAGGCATGTATTAATGAACAAGATAACTGCCCATATTTTATGTAGTGTTGAACCATAAAGACTTACAAATAAACAATTGATAGTTAAAAAATCACCACAACATCAGAAAACAAGATTGAAGATTATTTCTGCCTGGCACTTGACATAAACTTCCTATTTCTTGTCTCTCTGCTTCCTCTACTCTTTCATGGCTTGCCATTCTCTGCCCCAGGGAATCAAGAGTATACTTGAGTAAAAATTTCAATAAGCACTTTATTTCTTCTCTCTGTATCACCCTTGAAATAGATAAGGATGAGGAAGAAGGAATGCAGATTGCTTAGGGCTGGAGCTGTTGACTGAGGGCAGGAGCTTAAAGCAAAGGGTCTTTTTCCTCCAGCAGCTCTGGAGGACGGGCAGACCTCTGGCTGCACAGGCAGGTGCTCACATTTGTGTGCCTGCATCAGTGCACACATTTCTTTGAAGACAAGCAGTGATAATACCCCCTATGCTTATTCACTATTCCTCTGAATAATCTCAGTGGCAATACAATTAATTTTTAATTATCTATAGTGGTTTGGGGCCTTCTTTCCTTAATCCTGTCAATTTGGATGAACTCTGCCTCTTGGCTTTATAGCTGTTAGGATGGAATTCAGTTTAGTTGAGAGTGTGCGTGTGCGTGTGTGTGTGTGTGTGTGTGAGAGAGAGAGAGAAAGAGAGAGAGAGAGAGAGAGAGAAAGTATTTGCACTCCAAGATCAGTTATAAATTTTAATCAAATTATCCACAAATTTGGATTTTTCATTCCTCCAGTTAGTATAAATAATCAGGACTTTACTATAGTACTAAAAGGGTAGATGCAGATAACAGAAGGCAATAAACAATGACCACAATACGTATGTTCTTGTTAGATAGACTATCGTCTCACACCCCTGTGGGATTTACAATTTAGAGCCGCTAACTAACCAGCTCATCGGAGAATTACCTGTTAGCACTGCCAATATTTTCTTTAATGAGGTAACACTGTGGTATTGGCACCTGGGGAACGGTTTACCTATAGTGAGCTGGCCCATAGTGGTCTCCAGTTCTGGGCTCTCAGAGCAGCCTGTGCCAAGATCCTGCCCACACTTACAGCTGGAGGCCTTGGGTATACCACCAGTCACTTCCCTGAAGCCAAGAATAAAGTTATTGCTCAACCTGCATGACCCATTCGCTTGTGAAACTTTTCTCCAGATCACCATGTCATTGTAATTCTCTTTGTTATCACCTGGGCTGTTCCCCTTGGGGAAGCTATAATGGAATCTCCTGAATGTCAGAGATATAACATCCTTGGACGTGCTAAAGTGGGCGTGTTTGTAGCTGACAGAGTTGAATTCATGAATACCTCGATGGTCTGTTTTTCTTGGTAACTGTCTGCCAAGTCACCTTGCATTTCTTCCTCTGAGAATTCTTTTTTAATTGTCTCCATTTTGTTTCCTGAAGATCCTATAAGAATCAAGCCCAGGCTGAGTAGCAGCAGAGAGACCTCCATCTCAGATCCAGGGTAATCTCTTCTGCAGTAAAAGTAAAGAGTCAAACATAAAAATAAGGAGAATATTAAGGAGATAGCTCTCTTTTCCTCATGACAGTTATTCCCAGGAATGACCCCTCCATTAACTTAGTTTTACAGCTGTTAATGCAAGTGCAAATATATGAAAACACAACCAGCTGTGGGGTCTGAACCCAGCTTCAAGTCCCTGGTTATCCACTAACAAACAATTTACCTCATTTAACTAACCTCAGTTTCCCCATACCAAAAAAAAAAAAGAGTGAGAATTACATAAGTGCCCAGAACCTAGTAGTTATTTCTCTCCCTTTTCTCTTTGTCTGTACTCTCATTGGCAGGGTCTGTAATCTTCAAAACGGTCACAAGAATCTCACTCAACACCTTCCTCACTATTCCTACATCCCCTACACCCTCCCATGGTACCTGCCACGTGGTAGCCACTTGAAAAAAAACACAGTGTTATTTTCCCCCTCCCCCATTTATTTTTTCATCAATTCTCAGTCATGGGACATCTGTCTTTACCAGTTCCTTGAACACAGTTGATCCTCTGGAGAAAGCTTCTAGCTTGTTGCAGGGCAAAAAGCAAAATTGTATCTGTTTCCTGGAAGTGTTTGCTATTGGGTCTAACTGAAGGAAGGAGGGGCTAAAAACGAGGTAGGTAACATTGTAAGAGATCGAAGGAGAAGACAACATGGAACCAGGACAGTCAGAGGACCAAACAAAGCGTCCATTTGGCCGTCCGAATCCCAGTGACCTGGGCAGCACCACTGCTTCCTCTTCTGTGAAATCGTCACTGGCCATTTATTTATATTTTAACCCAAAGTGTCTTCTTTCCTTCTCTGAAACCCCTACAGCATAGATTATATTGCACTTTACTTTATTTGGTCTTTTTTCATTTTTCAACTTGATTGATACATGTTAGTCTTTTCTCCCTCTTACTGAGGTTAAAAATTCCTTGAGCCTGGAACATATTCCTGCTTCTTTTTAGTCTGTACGGAATCAAACATTGACCTGTATATACACAGATTTCTCAGCAATGTTTGTTAACAACATAACAAGGCTTGATTGGTGAGGAAAATTCTGTACTTGAGGTCAGTGCTGGAAGATTTGTATTGAGAATCCCAGAAAGAATGATTATGTAGAGTAATAATTCTCTTGCTGTAGCAAGATCCCATTTTTTCTTTTTCTGTCTCACCTTTAAGAGCTTCCTTCCCTTACACATGTAGCTTCTGCATTATCACATTTACATCCCAATCACCACTCCCTGCCCCTCCAATTCCTTCAATGTCCTACTTGTCTAAAACACCACTTGCAATGACACTACTTCAGAAACCTTCAACTGTTCCTCATTGCCTACAGGAGGTAATGGAACTCCCTGAGGCCGCTGAGTCAAGGCTCTACTTGATCTCATCCCAACCTGCTTCTCCAGGCTCCTCTCCCATTATGTTGGTATGCACGCTGCCTCTCAGAAAATCAGTGTGACCCACTCTCTTTGAATACACTCTATTCCATCTCTTTATTTTTGCTTTTTTTTCTTGAATGCCTATTTATAACACAGGAGCTCCAAGCCGGGGAGCTGCTGAAGTGTCCCTGATAGTCTGAAAAAAACACCGGGAGGGCAACGGTGTCGGCAGTGGATCAGTGGAGAGAAATCACACCCCGTCTAGGTCCTACTTATAGGGTTAGGGAGGGAGCAGTGGCAGTGGGGAGGGAGCCGTGGTAGCATGCGGGTAGCTACAGGGTTGTGATAAACACAGGGGCCTTGAGAAAGCTGGGACACCAGATACAGGCTGTTTTCCTCACTCCTTTTCTCTGTTCCTCATACCTGTTCTCTGAGGAGGAGAGGCTGTGTCTTGAGCTACCCCACAGTACTCCTTTCTTGAAATTCTTCAAAGCCCAATTCAGATCTCATTCCTTTTTTTAAAAAAATATATTTTTTCCACTACTTAAGTCTACCAAATCCATTTCTCATGCCTCTGAACCTAACACACATTTCTTATACCGCTCAATTGACATTAGTACCCATGGACTTGTATTTTTAATTATATTTAATTTTAAAATGTCCTGTGTGTAAAATGAGAGCAAAAACCAAGTGCTAAAAATATATAAACCTTAGTAATTGGATTGATTGTGTATTAATTATTAAGAGTTACATGGACATGTTCCCATCTGTGCCTTGAGCACAGACTTGGTGCAGGGTGAAGGGAGGGGGGAAGAAGGGCTTAGATTGTTTCCTAAACATCAGCTACCATCAACATCAATAGTGAGGTGATCATAGGAATGCAGAAATAGAATAAGGAGAAAAATAAGAGGAAAAACAGTGTAGAGACTGCCAGTTTTCCTGCAACGTGTATTTCAAGTGGACAGAATTAGCAGCTACCTGGGTTTGATTTGGGCTGCTAGGTGCCCATTAAAACAAATAACAACAACATAAACCCCCCAAACTGTGCATGCCTAAAACATTGCAAGTCACTCAAGTTGGGCTTTGATCCCCACCAAATAAAAATACTCTGAGGATAATTTCCAGTGAGCAGTCTCAAGTGCATACCGACACACTTCAATGGGAATGCCTGACTTTGTGTTTAAATAGAGGGAGGTTAGGTGAGGAAAGGAAGAGAAATCATTGGGAAGGAAAGGACAATAAAGCTTAGGGAGAAGAGTTGGAAAGGGAATCAGAATTCAGAACATAGAAACAGGAGCCTTAAGGGACACATTTTAATAAGTTAAAGCTTTGTCCAAGAAATGATGCTGCTACCAGGACTCATATACTAGGGACCACCTGTTCCTGCTCAACATCTTCAGATGCTGAGGACTCTGCTCCCTGGGTAGCATCAAACTTCCATGAAGACAACAGTGACAATGGGGTTCCCACGGAGAAATGGGTAATGAAACTCAGTTGTGAAAGGGCCACCCCACTTGGGTGAGCCTTGCAAAGGTTGCAAAGTGTCCTTTACTCACGTTAGTCACCCTGTTCCCTCCATAATCTAGTCAATCATTTAGAATTTGATGCTTACAACAGAGAGTTAACTAGCACAGGTGTGCCTCCTTTTTTGATCTGACCTCGAATTAAGTACAAATAAATAATGCAATAGTTGAAGTCTCTCAACTGAAAAGATCAGAACAGATCGGGCCTTCTGAAACTCATGCATTGCTCACATACAGGATTGGAATGTTCAGAATTAGTTTTCCCACGATCTGTCCCTTACTTGCCAAACATCCCTTATTTCTTACTATTCCTCAATACTAACCCTCCCCTCCAACAAGGCTAATTTCTATACTACTAAGAAACAGAACTGTGGTGTGATAGGCCTGGGGAGAACCTCAAAGATTATCTAGCTCAAGCCCTCTCACTTTACAGATGAGACAACTAAGGCTCAGAGAGGAATGGGACTTCACCAAATTCCCAGAATCAGGAGCCTCTCTTTCCCTCCCTTCTCTTCCTTGGCCCTCTGACTCTAAAGATCTGTTGCCTGTTGTTGAATGTGAAAGAACCAAACAACCAGTTCAGTTGCAAGGACTGAAAAAGGAAAATAGTAGTCTGAGTCAAAGTCCTTTCTGTTTCCTTCAGGGATGCGAAGAGGTGATACTCTCCCTCAGAAATCTTTATCTAGTTCTCTCCACAGTCTTCCAGGGAAACGGCTTCTGACCGGTCAGCCCCCTTCTGATGTCTTTTGCCCTTTCTTTCAAGGCACACAGGGAGCACTGAACAGGAGCAGATGCAGCTGAGGTCTATAAGTCATCTTTACAGAAAATTCTAAGAGACAACCCCAATTGCCTCTACGCTTAAGACCAAGTATGGGATTAGGGTGAAATAAATAAGGTGCTTGCTCTCAGTACAAAAGTTAAGAGGGTTAAAAACAAACCCAATAATCAAGGCAATATTTTAATGCAATCTTTAAAATTAATTTAACTGAAAACAATCCCTAATGAACAAATATAAAAAATTTAAATAACAGGCTCTGACCCTGCATGGGCACAACCCAGGTGCCCCTTATTACCCTAAATCCAGCCCTGTCAGATTGGGCCTTGGTTTAAAATTCATGTATTTTGTTCATCAGGGACTTTTGCATTAATTTGGATTTTTGAAAAATATTATTTATCTAGATTACTTGGGGGAGGGAGGGTGCTCCTTAAAATTTGCATGTGAAGTGAGTGCCTCACTCACCTTATCCTTATCCCAGTCCTGCACCAGATACACTCTGGGTTCTCATCAAGTGACCCAAAGAAAAGGGACAAGAAATTGAAACACACGCAGAGTTTTTGGTTTAATTCAGTTTTATAGTTTTATAGTTTTATAGTTGAAGCAGAATAAGAAGATTCCAGCTCAGCAATACTAGAAGGATAAATGAGTTACCAGTGGCTACCCATTTCATTCCAGGCTTTACCCCACGTCCACAGCTTAAGTGCACATCAGAAAAAACCAGCACCAGCGCTCCTGACAGAGGACAAGAGAGGATCTCAGACCCAAAGCACTGGTCTCAAGTTATTCAACATATCTCTGGAAAGTAACTGGCCCCGTATTGTCGCAAGTGACCAGAATGAACCCCTCTGTGGGGGAAAGGTGGTACCTGCACGCAGGATACCTGACACCTTCAGTGAGCTTACAGACCGTCATTTTGAACTTTGTCTCACTCTGGAAGCACAAAATGCTGGAATGGTTTTGGCAAGCCATCTTCTTGGGAGAAGTGCAAACACTATTGATTTTGCGAGGCCTCTCATGGATGAAGACATGCTCCTTCTTGCAGGTGTTATCAGGTTCCTTGATGATTCTCTGGAAGATCATGTGGTTGCAGTACCTTACATGGATGCTGCTCTGAGGGTAGTCCACATGCAAGTGCTCTATGGTTGACTCCGCTACTTCCTCATACAGCTCGTTTTCCCAGAAGAGAATCAGCAGGAAAATTATCACCATTATTATCATCAGGGGTAAGAGTCCCTTTACATCTTTTGCTCTGACTTCTATAGAGTAAGAGGAGAAAGAAAGTAGCAGAGGGTAATCAGATTCCTCCAGCCCCATACCCTGACTTTGCTCCCCCACCCTTAGGATGTTTGATTTCCTTCTCTCTGCTAATTAAAATCATGCTTACGCTGCAAGATCCAACTGGAGGTACAGCTCTCCAAGAAAGCCGTTTCTGACCATGTCAGCTCTCAGAGTTGGGCATTGAACTGTTCTCTAATTATTTCCATTTGTTTTACCTCCATTAGCTCTTTTGATAGCAAGGATCTGATCTTCTAGTCCTCCTGAATCTGTCAGAGTACTTACCACAAAGCTGGACAGAGGTGCTCAGAAGTACTCATGCCTGATTGTTTTATTCCTCTTGCAGAATGACTTCCTTCCCATCATGGTCTCAACCCTAATTCCACCCAATTCCACATGTTTTTAGCACTGTCTTCTACTCTGTTCTTCCCAGTTCTCCTCTTGTCCAACCCTAACTGGCTGTGTTAGCTTGTCTTACCGCTCTTTTTTGCTGTAGCTTTCACAAGTAACATATCCTTGTGATCATGGATCTCAAAACGTCCCCTGTGTCTTGCTGTTCTCTGACAACAGTTGAGTGTGGGGAGTGCTGGAGTGGAAAGAGCAGAAAGGGCGGGGCCTGTTGGGGAGTGTGCTTGGGTGCCTTTGAGAAGGAAGGGAAGCTACCTTCAGAGGGAGAGTTGGCCAAGGCAGGTCCTGAAAGTGTCCTCATTAAACAAATGAAGGTTTTTCAAAACACTTAGTAAATCCTGATGTGTGCTAGACACAGATTTGTCTATTTTCCAAATTTTAGCCAGTCCTTATTCAAACCTATGAAGTAACAATTACCTTCATTTCATTAATGGAGAAATTAATTGCAGCTGTGGCTGGTGTTGCTCAGTGGTTGAGCTCCTGTCTGTGAACCAAAGGATCACCAGTTCGATTCCCAGTCTAGAGCACATGCCTGGGTTGTGGGCTAGGTTCCTAGTAAGGGGCATGCAAGAGGCAACCACATGTTGATGTTTCTCTCCCCTTCTGTGTCTCCTCCCCTCTCTAAACAGTAAGTAAATATCTACATAAAATAAAAATAAAATCTTAAAAAAAAGAAATTAATTGCAGAACATTTCAAGTGGAGATGGAAGATGACAAAAGTAATAAGAACCTCACCTTCTTGACACTTGAACTTCAGTTTCAGCAAATTCTAGTCCCACATGGTGTTCAGGACAGGGTGGAACAATCCCCTAACATTAACATTCTCTTGATAAAGCCCTGGAAAATATGACAATGGTTCCCAAACTCTGATGAGAATCACCTGGGCATTTTTTTAATGCCACTTTGAGACATTCTGTTTTGATTGGTATTGGAAGTGACCTGGGTTTTGGATTATTAATAAAAGCTCTTCCAAAGATTCTAATATGTAGCGAAATTTTGGAAACTACTGAACTGTGGCATACACTGGAAACCTATGTGGAAAATTAGTGGAGGAGTGCTTGGTGAAAGACCAAGTATTAAGATAATCTGATTATTTTTGTTGCTATCATCTTCAGGTCATTTGATACAGGAATGGGAAAACAGACTTAGTTTTATGACTTCTTGCCCTGAAAGGATTTCTCTTCTGGTGAGACTTTTACATAGTCTCCTATATATACGAGGTCTGTCTGGAAAAAGTCCAGCTATTATTAATACGAGAACGGTTTGTGTGACATCAATGTAACAGGGCAGTCAGGAAGAGTGGACTGGAATGCACATGCATGAACAATGATGACTTCACTGTACTAGTGAGTGGGGGTGATAGAGGCTGTTGAGTGAGCATGGGTACTGTGTGATTGTTGGACTCAAAATGCCTGAGTGAATAGAGCAATGAATCTGCATCAAATTGTTAAGCTTGAACATTCCTCCACGGAAACTATTCAGATGATCCAGAAGGCTGCAGCTATAGGCAACTGGCGATTGGCAGCTTCATCACAACAATGTGCCTGCTCATGCATCACATCTTGAGCAGAGTTTTTTGGTGAAACATCAAATCACTTAGGTGACTCAGCCCCCCTACAGCCCAGATTTGGCACCCTGCACCTTCTGGCTTTTCCCAAAACTAAAATCACCTTGAAAGGCAACAGATTTCAGACCATCAGTGAAATTCAGGAAAATGCGACAGGGTAACTGATGGCAATTAGAACTGTACGAGGTCCCAAGGGGCCTACTTTGAAGGGGACTGAGGCATCATTGTCCTATGTACAATGTTTCTTGTATCTTCTTCAGTAAATATCTCTATTTTTTATATTACATGGCTGGATAATTTCTGGACAGACCTCGTATATCTGTGTCTTTCTAATTGATATGAAGAAAGACATTTTGAGGTGAAAACAGTCTAGAGAATCCTGGAAAGGTCTTTAAAAATGTGTCTCTTTCTGTACAAAAAAAACCCATAATTCCAGACCATGAAAATGAACAACCAAGATGTTATTATTTACTTTCTAAAAACTTTCATTCTGGGTGTCCTTCCAGAATTCAAACTGCCCTGTTTGGGATATGTGTTTCACAATGCCACAAAGATATAAGTACACAATTAATTGTTGATTAATTTTCCAGTTAATAAATTTTGATTTGCACACCATCTTGCAAAAACATTTTCATTGTTTAAAGAGAAATCTATCTGAAGAGATTATTGTTACATATTTTCCAAATGGCTGCTTGATGACAGAAAAGTCAAAGAAATAGTAGTCTAAGGAAGATGGAGCTTTATTTCTCATGTAAAAGAAAGCCTGGGGTAGTTAGTCCAGGATCAGCCAGGTGCTTCAAGGTTTTCACTTCTGTCTCAGAGTGTGGCTTCCATGTCACAATCCAGGTGGCTGCTGCAGCTCCAACCATCACATCGGCATTCCAGCCAGCTAGGAGAAGGCACAACAAGGATGTGGCACTGGCTTCTAAGGATACATCTCAAAGTTTCACACATCATTTCTACTTAGAGCTCACTTGCATTAATTTGGTCAGACAGTCACATCTAACTGAAAGGGACACCGGGAAATGTAGGGTTTATTCTGGGGGATGAGGCACATAAGCCTAGCTGAAATTCTGGTTTCCAAACAAAAAAAGGGGAGAATAAACACTGGAGGACAAGTAACAGCATTTTTCCTACTTGTCTTCAGGCAAACATTGTTCTGGAAAACGTTAATGAGTGTGATTCAAGAAAAACATTTCATGATCAAAAGTTTGAGAGACACTGTTAATTATATTTCTTTCCAAAAGATCCACAAAGCACAACATTCTGAGAAACGTAGCAATAGAGAAGCTTGACTGGTTTCATTTAACTAAGGCTTTCACAAATTGATTTGAGCATGGAACTTAACTTAAGGGGCCCCACTGTGGAACAGGGTCGCATGGAAAATCGGTGTGGGACATGCTGCACAGGACTGGCAGCCACACGTGGTAACCAGGCATCTGGGCAGGAGCAAAGGAAATAATAAGCAAAAGGGAATGGAACCCAAGGAGCCCCGGGTTTTTAGATTTGGGGGACTGCCCTCACTTTAAAATATGTATAAAAATTCAAGCCCCATCCTTCATTACTACTAGAATTCTAGCTCTTTTCCCGAAATGTTTTAGAAGCTCTCTGAGAACCGCGTTTATCTCTTGTCCACAATGAATCCTCAAGTCTTCCTCTCTGTCCATCCTGTTACAGCGGCATCTCTGGCCTGCTTCACGCTCCTCCCAAAGCCCGGGCACTCTCCTACATACTGAACACAGGATATGGAGTGTAACAGACATTCTGCACACTTTTAATTATAAAAGAGAAAAAAACAGTTACTAGTCTTGGCAGCCATCAGCAGACGCTTCACAAGGACCCCCTTTCGGGTTGCGCCTGTCCCCTGAGCACCCTGATGTGGCCGTGCTTATCCTCCTTATCGCCAGCTTTGCATCTCCTCTTTCTCAAGTCCTGGGCCCCATTAGACCACGATCAGGCCACAGAAGGGGCTAGGGGCTCTCTTCCTGAGGATGCACTTTCTGAGTCTTTACCGTCAGCGGAGGACATATGAACTGCCCTTCTCGAAGAACGGGAGTGGAAGGAGGTTGCAGAGCATATTGGGGAAGCTACCTCACCGCCAGCCCTCCGCCACTCAGTCTGCCACTGCCTGGCTCCTACAGACTATTTTTCAGAAACCTTTTAGAAAGGTTTCTAAGTGAAATCCATCAGTCTGTGGCTATTAATCAAAAACACAGAAACCTGGGCCTTACCCAAGACCTATCAGACGGAAGACTCTGGGGGTGAGGTCCTGGAATCTGCATTGGTAATCAGCTGCCCACCCCTGGTGATTACAATGCATACTGAAGTTTAGGGATCGCTACAATAGATGAGCCCTGAATTGGTAAACAGCATGGTAATTTATAAAGAATTGCATCCACTCCACATCGAAACTGACTTTTACATTATTATGTAGAATGCTCAATACATCACATGAAACCCTGCATATGAATGAAATGCTCTGATTCAGAGCTTTCTCAAAGTAAAAGTTAGGCACTTGTTCCCACATCATGTGACTAAAGCAAGTCCTCAGAGTACCCGTCCCCCAACACACACTGGAAGGACCTGCCTCCCAAACACACTGCTGAGGAGGAAGGACTGGTCTGTCTCTCTCAGTTCTAGTCCCTCATCCACTCCACAAACACTTTTCGTTCTCCTGGGAAGTACCACGCAGTGTACTTGACCAAACAAGCAACACGTCCTGGCTCGCCAGAAGCATGCAGCACACACGAAAGAAGGGCAAATAAACCCTTGCCTGCCTCACGTAATAACTGTTAAGACTAAGTCAGGTACAGGAAGCATGGAGGAGGGCTTCTTCTGGAATTTCTAAAAGGAGATGGAGGTGGTTGATTCAAGAAGGGTTCCTGGAGGAGTTGATAGAGTGATAAGAACCTGTGTTCTTTCCGCAAAAGTACTTTTGAACTGGTAGAAACCAGTTCATAGGGGTTCCTGGAGATGAGCGGAGTGACCTGTGTTCCACCAGGGACAGAGGTCCCAGGCCAGGCAGGGGGGAGGAGAAGTGAGACTCTGTCTGAAGGTTGGGAGCAGGGGTCAAAGCTGGGGTGACTGGCAGTGAGGAAGCTGGGAACACCTCAGATCCAGGAAGGTGGTTGAAAGCAGCAGGTGCTCTCCTCCCCCCACCATTCTCTAGCCCCTCCTTCCTACTTCTGTTATCACCCAGGTGCCAACTTTTAGCACCTTTCTTAAGACCAAAAGGTTGGAAGTACTTTTGAGTTGGGATCTGTTTTTTTCTCTCCCTATTCCTCTTTATCAAGGAACCCTCCCTAACTTTTCACCTACTACGCTGGTGTGGAGAACAGTCAGATGACAGGGAGTTTCTTACTAACCTTGGAAGTGGGCCTTGTCCATGAGGAAATCTCTTCTGGCTCCCACAAACTCAGGCATCCTGTGTAAGCTCAGGTGTTAAGAAATATCTCTAAGGACAGGGCAAAGACATGAGACTCTATCAACTCCTCCAGGAACCCTTCTTGAATCAACCACCTCCATCTCCTTTTAGAAATTCCAGAAGAAGCCCTCCTCCATGCTTCCTGTACCTGACTTAGTCTTAACAGTTATTACGTGGGGCAGGCAAGGGTTTATCTGCCCTTCTTTCGTGTGTGCTGCATGCTTCTGGCGAGCCAGGACGTGTTGCTGGTTTGGTCAAGTACACTGCGTGGTATTTCCCAGGAGAACGAAAAGTGTTTGTGGAGTGGATGAAAGGGCCAGATGTTGCCTTTTTGCTGCCAGCTAGTTGTGTGATCTTCCAAAGCCATGTCACTTCTCAGAGTCCCAGTTTCTTCATCTCTGAAACGAAGGTCACAGAAAAGAATAAAGGAAGAATCAGACTATCTACAAACTCCCTTTCTGCTGTCACATGCTAAGGTTCTGAGCTAAATAAAGTGACCCCAATGGCTATTCCCTTAGGAAGACACTTCTCTGGCAACCTCTCCTATACCACCCTCAATGCACACGCGTGCGCGCGCACACACACACGGGGGCGTAAAGCCATGCCTTCTGCCTTCCAGCCTGGAGTCAGGGTGAGCAATGGGGAAATCCTGGGCACCAGGCCCAGCACTGGGAGCTGGAGCCCTGATTCAGGAGTGTGGCAGACTAGCCCTGTGAACTTGCCTATGGAATTGGAAGTCTGGTCAGAGGGACACCTCCCTAAATCAAGAATACTTATTATTGAGGGGAAAACAGGGCAGGAAGCACCCCTACTCTGGAGGGATTTGTTGGCTACCTTCACAAGCCTCTGGGCATTCTTTCAACTGCCCTCCCACGAAGTCATCTGTCTCTCTGTCCAGATGAGGTGAACGTATGTCTAAGAACAAGCTGCTCCTGATTTGGGCAGAATGTGTTCAGAATCAGATCAGAGGCTATCAATCTCAGCTGTGCAGTTGCTGCCCCAGGCTAGGAGCACAGGAGGTCCCATTCTCCTCTGGGGGCAAACTAAGCCATTTCTCTTTTTCTGATGTTAGTTGTATCCCTGAAATGACTGTCACCACTTAATAGCCCAGGGGAGGCCAGGATGAGGGGAGGTTGCCCTGAGCATGTTTCTCTAGGAGGCCCCTGTGCTTCAGTTGTCCACTTCTGAGGACTCTTTGATCACAGCATACCTGGCTTCTCATGTGTGTCCCAGGCTGGGCCCATGAGTTTCCTTTGAATCCCAGTTTGGAAGTGCCATTAACCCAGTCTTCCCTTGCAGCACCTCCAATGCCACTCCCAGGCTCTGTTCACCTCCCCCGGGCTAGTTCCAGCTTCCCTGAAAATTAGATAAGATTCCTTGGAAGAAAACAATGATTGTCCGCAGCCCCCAAATAATTACAGAGGCCTTAAAGAACCCAGATGCAATAAAAACAAAAAACAAAACCCTCCCTTTTCTCAGAAGCGCCCAGCTAGAGCAAAATGAACAGTGGCCTAGCAGCTGTGAGAGCCTGTCTTGAACTGGCTCAGCCACTAACTAGCTCTGTGACCCTGACCTTAATTCCACAGGCCTGGCTGACCTCCTTTACAAGCGGCTGGGGGCTGGCCAAGTCGGGGGAATGCATGAGGCGAAAACAAGGAGCAACTGAGAGTTGATAAAGCACACCCAGCCACAGCATTCCATGGTGCAGGTCGCTGTGGTTGCCTACTAGAATGTCGAAACGGTCCTCCCTGTAGCTTTTTGTCAATCATACTACACCACAGAAATCTTTTTAAAACACAAACTAGTTCTGTGCCTGTGCTGTCCACCCTCTGTTCTCCCTAAAATGTGTTGATGCCTTTTCATAAGTCTTAAAATAATGACCACAGCCTCTACCTCTGCCTATGCAGCCTTGCATGGAGACCCTCACCTCAAATCTCTCCTTTCCTCCCTCCATATATAGGGTGGGTCAAAAGTAGGTTTGCAGTTGTGAGTAGGCGAAACAGAGTTAATAAAGCTATCGTAATAACCCTAACCTGCGTGTCTTTTTCCACATGAACAACTGTAAACCTGCTTTTGCCCCAACCTGTGCTCGTTTTGCTCAATAGCTGTTCAGTAAATACTGATTTAATGGAATAACAGGTAAGTGGATGACCTGAAAGAACTATATTTTGCTCTTTAACCACAGTATCAATGAGCTACACTTTGAAAAATTCAGAAATCTTCTTTGAGGGTTTCTTTGGTGGGACCCTTGTAGCACCCTATGGACGTGAGATCAGAAAGATCAATGAAAGTGTTGATTTACCTCTAATTACTACTCAAGACCTTAAATCTATGGTTGTCCCTCTGATCCTCCCACTTTAGCTGATAAAAACCTAACTCATGAGTTTTGCTAGTGGGTGCTGCCTCTGTTCTCTGCTTTCTATCCACACCACGGGATGCCATCTAACTTAGTGAGTAGTTGAGCCTAATTCCATGAACACCTTATCCCAGGACAATAACACAGATCTACCCTCTGTAAGTTCCACATCCATGTCATGTACACATAAGGATCAACAAAAAGTAGTGGGGTCCCTAGAAATTAATTTTTAATCTGCAATCCCTCTCAGTAAGAGCCAAAAAATAAGACCTACAACAGTACCTGATTTGGCCACAAGGGGGCAGTTTCTGCCCAAACTCCAGGGAGCAGAGCTGCTGCCTATTATAATGCCTGTTTGTGACCAGCAGATATTCTCACCCTGTTCCATATCATCCACCAGGCATCCTCTCCACAGGCCAACAGTGTCTCCTTTAGGGCTCATATGACAGTGATCCCTCATCTCAAAACCTGGTCAAATGAGGTTGATGACATCCTGGTGGTTACACAGGTCTTTCCCTAACTTTAGTTTTCCTTTTCCTCCCTTGTCTCCCTATTGTGGACTTTGGCTCATCAGTTTATTAAATCAATTATTTTACAGATTCTTACAGGATGGCTGTTGAGTCTGTAACCCTACAATGGGTGCAACCCTACAGTGTGGCCCCCAGACACCATTGGTTCAGAATTTTCTCAAAGCCTTTAAAGTCTGAAGCAGCTGGGCACTTAAGTTTGCAAAGGAGCCAATAGCACCGATGTCCAATTTAAAGCTCCTGAGAGTTTACGTGGTGCCTTGCTTTACTCCAGTCAGAACTTTTCAATGCTTCCTTAAAGCATTTATGGGTCCATACTGTGGCCCAATGGGAGAGCTGCCACAGAATACTTTTCAGGCATGGCTCCCCCTCACCTTTCCTAGAGGACAGCCTATTCCCCACACTGCACAAGCCCTCAATTCAAGCCCCCAGTACCTTCATGCTCCTTATCTCTCTCAGTGTCACAGGGTCAGGTATTCCTAAAAAGCCTGTATAACTTTTTGATTTAAAGCAACAATTCACACAATTCATTAACCAAATATTTATTTAGTATCTATTAGGTCCTAAGAAATGTTCCAGCATGTGAGTCTTCAGCAGTAAAAAAGCACTCTGTTTTCACAAGGATTCTATCGTAGTGGAGAGGGAAGGAAAATTAACAGCAGCAGCAGCAGCAGCAAAAGTCAATTGGTAGTATGCACAAAGAAGAAAATTAAAGTACAGAAGGAAAATAGAGAGCAAAGGGGGTGGGTGCTATTTCCTACAGAGTGATCAGAGAAGTCCTTTTAGATAAGTAACATCTGAGCAGAGCTCTTAAAAGCGGGGAGGGACTGAGACACGCAGGTATGAGAGAGGTACAACGAAGCAGAGAGAAAAGCAAGTATGAAAACATGGGGGTGGGGATTTCTGAGGAGCATTAGAGGCCAATGTAGTTGGAATGCTGCCAGCAAAGGGACAGAGTGGTAGGAGGTGAAGTGCAGGCAATGCAAAAGTGGCAAAATTGTGTATTTTTAAAGTCACAGCAAGGTGAGTGATTTTATGCTGAATGAAATGGAAACGCACAGAGGGTTTTAAGCAGAGCAATGACCAGCTCTGACCTAGGCTTTGACAATAACATTCTGTCTTGTCCCTTGAGAACAGACTGAAGGGGCACAAGGGCCAACCAGGGAGAGCAGCTCAGGGGCTACTGCAGCGGTGGTGGCTGAGACTACAGCGGTGATGGAGGGGGAGGTGGTGAGAAGTGTTTGGATTCTGGAAATATTCTTAAGGTACAGCTAACATCATTCGTTAAAGGATTGAATGTGGGTTGTTGAGAGAGAGGGCTAAAGGATGATTCTAAGGTTGTTTCACAGGTTTTCCAAATATCTGGAAAGGTACTAGAAGTTAAATACTCAGCAGCACAGTAAAGAGTAAGGTGAAAAATACATGTGGTTTCTAGCTCTTCTTCTTCAGGTGAGTTAGGGAACATCTGACTGAAATAGCAAGATGCAAGTGAGCACTGAAAACCCTCAATAGTTAGGGAGGTAGTTAGGGTGCAGAGTGTGATCCCAGAGTCTGTCCTTGTGTAGTGAGTGGAAGCACCCCTTCTCACACACACATCTGCACACACCCCTCAAATAAAGCAGGCTGAATAACTTTATTCAGGCTGTCTTTTTTTCTTTCGGAGTTTCTTAGTCTTGGCACAGTCCGCTTCTGTGGCTTGGGGGAGAGTCACCGGGAGAAACAAGGTGTGGCACATGGTTGCACCCAGAACTCAACTATGAAAGATGAAGCAGCGGCTGATTCTGAGGATCCAGCATGCCTAGAGTTACTGCGATGCTAGCCTGGTCTCCCGTTGTGGCCTGTAGAGCAACTGGGTAGCATCAGTAGCTCCTAGGCCAAATCTAATTATACCAGGGGACCTTTTCAAAACTAACCATGCCACTCTTCATCTTCAGAGAATCCAATTTAATTGATCTGGAATTGGAATTCATTAATTATTATAAAGTTTCAAAAACGAGTCTAATGTGCAGGCAGGCTTGAGCATCCCTGTTAAGTTCATTCCCAAGGTGCTACACCACCTGAGACTTCCTCTGCCATCCCCGCCCACCATATGCATGGGCCCTGGAATGTTAGGCTTAAATGAGGGAGGGAGTCCAGGCTTTATGTGACAAGAGAGCTGCCACATTTACTGACCAGAAGAAGTCCCACCACACAAAGCCCACTCCGACCCCAGCCCCCCTGCTTACAGTGGAGGAAAATTGACAGTAATGTGAGACTATTGATATAAAATACGCCTCCCTAAGTCCTGAATAAACAGTTCCTGGATAATAAAAAATGCAAAAGATAAATAGTGATGATTGATTTTAGAAATAATGATTTCGTAGAAGAAATATTGTGCTATATAAATTATGTGCAATAACGTGGTATTTATCCTGGTGATTTAATAATAGACTAGTTGTGTACAGAGTAAGTGTATAAATCTGAAGTGGTGAAGTATAAAATCATTTTCATAGAGTAATATTAGGTACAATAGGAACTTGATCAGTGTGATGGTGCTCAACAGCAATAAATATACACATACACTGGCGTGGAAAAAGAGGGCTCGTCCGGGATTTGAACCCGGGACCTCTCGCACCCTAAGCGAGAATCATACCCCTAGACCAACGAGCCAGGAATACTACCTTTTGGTTTTACAGCCCTAGTAGAAAAGTTTTAGCCATGTCTGCAGTTACAATTTTTTCCACAATTGAGAGCATGGAGTGCCGCCTAGTGGACCAATGCATCACTGCAGTCTCCTTGACCCAAACTCCAGAAAACAATACCCTTAAACTACAGATAATTTTAGGGAAAATTTTTTTAGGATCAACGAGAAGAATTTTGCTGCACGTTTGGGCTTCCCAGTAGACTACAGAAACTTTTGGAATGGTGGGAAGCAATCGAATCAAGGACAGCCAGGAGCTGTGGGGTGATCCCTTTGCCACTGGGGAGGGGAGAGGTCGCGCCTTCCAGGGAAGGCGTCTCCTAGACCGCTTTGCCGTTGGTGGGCCGGAGCGGGGGAGGGGGGTGGCTTGGAAAGGAAGCTTTTCCCAGCCTCTGCACGAGACTGATGGATTATTGGGCTCAGCCTGTCCCGGCCTTAGATTCTCACCTCCCTGAAACTTTCCCCATCTCCTCCGGGACAAGCCCAGACTCAGAATCTTTCACATCGCAAAAGCACTCGCCGCGTGGCTTCCTCCATGAGGAGGCACCCAAAGCAGGAAAGAGCCCGACTCACCTCAGCGACCAGCTTGTGCCAAACTCACAAAGGTTTCCGGTCTCTCAGGAGGACTTGTAAGACGTGTACCAGCTGTTTCCGCCAATCTCAAGCTTTGTGGCTTAAAAGAAGAAAGAAATCAAAGCAAACCAGAAATAAATGAGGGGAAACAGAAATATATGAACCCAATAAAACTGCAAGTACATGAATCATAGGTTGAATATTGAAATGGAAGCAAGAGAGAGTGTAAATGTTACATGAAATGCCTTGAGAGATTAACAAGGGGAGGTAGCGTGGCCGAGCGGTCTAAGGCGCTGGATTAAGGCTCCAGTCTCTTCGGGGGCGTGGGTTCGAATCCCACCGCTGCCATACTTTATTTTTATCAGACAGCGATGATTATTGCACTTCGATCTGCCACAGTAAGACACTGTCTACACACCCCATTTTTAAGCATTTCATAATTTAAAGTTTTTCTTAATGCAATAATACCTGTAGGCCATCGCGATATCATAATGATGACTTTGAAGCCTGATTTTCCAGAGGCAAAGTGCTAGGACTTTTATAAACTTGTAAGATTTGCTGTGCCTCTTTCTTCGCTCAATAAAAGAGCATATTTTGAGCACTTGTTATCGACCCTGTTAAGGATTACAGACAAAATTAATAAAACATAATGCTTTGATTTCTTTCTTCTTTTAAGCCACCATGCTTGAGATCGGAGGAAACAGCTGGTACACGTCTTGCACGTCCACCCGAGAGACCGGAAAGACTTCCACAAGGGAAGCTCACAGACCAAATTGGAAAAGTAAGCTGTACATTACGAAAGGGTCTTGAAGCACTGTAAGATACCAATCAAGCACATGAAGAGCACATCACACACTTGTAAAATGACGATAATGTTAGTATGGGTCAGCTCCCAGTTCCTTCCCTGAAAAGAAATAGCTCCTTATAGTTAGCACTACATAGTTTCCGAACAACTTTCCAAACACTATTTTACCTGACTGAACCGTATCCCTGCAGGTAGGCAGGGAAAGGGAACGTGTTATTCTCTCCATTTCACAGCAGATACACTGAGAAGCCAAGAGATTTCTCCTGCCTGCTCGCTGACGAGAATGGGAAAACACTGTGTCAAGCAGAATTCAAATGATACGTGGGGGCTGTCTATACTTTGGTATTTCACATCCCTAGGGGCCTTCTGGTTGCAACTTTTCAAAGCAGAGTAGTTGCTTTTTAAAGCAGTTAGAAGCAAAGTAAAAATGTAGGGCTCGTCCGGGATTTGAACCCGGGACCTCTCGCACCCTAAGCGAGAATCATACCCCTAGACCAACGAGCCATGCGCGACAGGCCCTTATAGTTTGCCTCAAGGCTTATTCGCGTCACTGGTCGTTTCCTGAATAGTTGGGTATTCTACTGCCTTCTATTGGTGGGAATGTATGGTTATTTACACAGCAAACAAAAAATTCAACCTGCAAGTCATTTCTCAGCTGCTCTGATGGATCCACCGTGCATTGGGGAAACATCCGCATTGCCGAGGGAGAGTTTTCTCAGACGGTGCAGAGCTTTACGGAGAGCTGCGGGACACAGTTGCATCACCCTCGAATCCGTGTGAGGGAGTGGGAGAAAAACCAAAAATCAGAGTAGGCCCCAGCGAGATTTGAACTCGCGACCCCTGGTTTACAAGACCAGTGCTCTAACCCCTGAGCTATGGAGCCCTCACCTAAGTTTTCTTTCTCCATATCATCTCTTACATTCTCTAAGCCTAGTATCCTGAAATGGTAAATGGAATCTTGAGCAAAAATCCAGGATATTCTTTCTCCTACAAAATCTTTCCGCGCTCTCCCAACGTCTCAGAAAGCTGTTTTGAGTAAAGCCATTCCCAGGCCGTCTTCTCGTCCCTCATCTTGATACTCTGCTGAGACATTGCCTTCTGTACCTCTAGCTCCCAGAAAGGATGCAGATTCAAGAATTTGGGTACATGGGAGACCCACCTGAGAAATAAGACGCACATAACTGAGGGTGTCTGATGAACAAGGAGATTACAGTGCACTTCTTTCACTTCATACGGTGGTGCTTTTTGTGGTGCAGGAGATGCCCAAAAGGTGCAGCCTTTGCCCTCTAAATCGCATAGTCTGGAGTGGAAGACAAATTCAGTAGCTGTGTATGTACGATGAGGTAAGTTAAGTTCTGTGATAGAAATATTTGTTGAGTATGGGAGGTACAGAGGACGAATATGTAAATCAGTTTGTGTTAGAAGCGGAACTCAGAGAAAATTTACAAGAAATGATGCTTTGAATTGACTTTTTCTTGTTACTTACTGTTATAAAATTTTTAATTAGATTGCACAGCTTGTTGCATATAGTTCAATGGATGTTGATAAATGCATACATCCATGCAAATACCACCCCAATCAAGATATAAATCTTTCTGTGCTCCTTTTCGCCAATACCCCACCCCCTCTCACCACCTCAGAGGAAAGCAGATGAACTGCCTTTGGTCTCGACATTTACAATAGGAGGAAGGAGAGGAAAGGCAATCCTGTAGAGGGAACAGTGTGCAAAGGTACGGACACGTGAGAAAATTTTTTTAAAAATGCGGTGTTAAAATCTGGGGAAGAAGGTGCGGAGAGATTTGCCACAGTTTTGTCCTTTCTAAATTCAAAACCCCAAACCCTAACTTTGCTTTTGTGGAATTAAGCCTCTCTCTCAAAGGAAAAGTTTAATCCTTCCTTAAGATATAGAGTTACATGTATCTTTACCAATTTCATACATGTTTCATAACAATTTTTTAAAAAGGACTCTTGTTTTCATTTTTTAGAAATCTTGTTCACGTAAGCTAGTAAACAGAAACTAAAATTTTATTTAACTAAGAAAGATCTTTTAACTGTTTCCTACTGTAAATATAGTCATAGACAAGAACATTGAAAAAAAGCAGATTCATGCAACCCCAAGAAGTGAACCAATTCTGCTGAGTTAGGCCCTCTGACCACAGCCCTGTGCTTGTACCCATGATTTTTAAACATTTGCATTTGTCCAAGATCACAATGTTTGTAAGAAATCTGTAAGCTTATGTATGATTAATTGTGATCTTTAATTTCCATTGGGTAAATATAAAACATGACCACTGACATTACATAATTTTAAGCAAGAAAAACCCTGTATTTAGATAGGCAAAGAAAAGCAATCATGGCAGACGTTCTTGGTTCAGGGATGAGTCGTGGAGAAGCCTCACAATGTTGTTCCAAGGAATGAGGAACGTGTACAATGCCCAGGGCAAAGAAGATAATAGGACTGTGGAAGCAAAAGGGGCCACATATTCACCTGACAAGCTCAGGGGGAGGCCTGTGAGGCAACCTTGCAAACTCAGAGACCTAAAGTAACTACAAATGATTATCTAAAATTAAAGTTTATTAACTAAGAATAGTTCATGGCAGGTTGTCCTGTCTTAGGCTAGTATTTTTTCCTAACAAAAGTCAATCTGTACTTTAACTAAGCCTGTCTACTATCGTTTTACATCATTATATAATAACACACCTTTGGAATATCAAGGTAACTTCCCTTGTCCCCAAACCCCTGGGCACAAGCTAGACCACAAATTCCCTGATTGTCATTGTTACCATGTTAATTGTTGACTGTTAACTATCCCTTACCCACCTATGTAAAAGAGGTATGTGTCTATCATTTCAGCTTTTATCCTATCCCAGAGGTTTCCCTGCTTTGCTTCCTCTAGCCTCCCTAATCTACCACCAAGGGACTTCATGTAACCCCCTAACGGCTTCTCCTTTGATTCTAATGTATAAAATAAGGTGCTAAACTCTCATTCTCCAGAGCATTTCTCAATCCATTGAGATATTGCTTCCCAGCAACTGTCATCAGATTGGCTCAAATAAAATCACCAAAAATTCTCTACAGGTATGAAAGTTTCTTAGGTTGACAGGAACTTCTGTGGCTTGACAAGAGCTGCCTCTCCCAATACTCCCTTGGTGTTCAGTCCTCATTCTCTCTATACCAGGGAAAATCCTCCCATGTCCCACCAAAAACTGTAAGACTTTGTTTTAACTGACTGCTCTGCCTGCAACAATCAAGAACTGGATCTCTGTACCCTATTTGCCTACCAAGGCATTTCACTGGAGGAAATCTCCAAGGTGATCAGAGAAGTAGTCTCTTTGGACTTGCAGACAGGCACCATAATTCTTGAAGAAGTGGCAGGGTGCCTGACTGTTACTGTAGACAGGAAGGGAGCACCAGGAAGTATCTCTGTAAGAACCCCTCCACCTGGCACTCTACCTCTATCCCCACTGGAGCAGGAAGCAGGGATGGTCTTTGAGACAGAAGTCCACCATTCTTCCAGGCCAGGGCACCTTAATAAACCTTTCTTTTTGCACCAGCACCTGTTGCACGAGTTTGGCTTTTGTGTGGCAGGCCGATGAACCTATGGTTGGGTTACATGACTTTTTTTCCAGGGCAGGAAAATCAAATCAAACTTTGAATCACAGGTGATGCTATGTTGGTGTATGCAGACACTGAGTATGTAGTATAGTGCTTAGAAAGCCTGGGTCAGTTATATAACCTTTCAGAGTCAGTGACCAGTTTGGCAAATTAGGGTTTATTATTATCATCATTTTTATTAACATCTTCATTATTGTTATTATTTTCCAGGAGACAGGCCTTGGGCAAAAGTGCCAACAGCTTTCTCATCTCCTCCCCCATTGCTGTTTCTCCTCCTCTGTTGTTATTCTTTGGTGGTATTCCTGGCTCCTTTACCTTTTCCTAGAACCTGTTCCCTTATCCTCACCCTGTCACAATTCAGCAAGCTTGCGTCTATTCCCTATATGGACTGACTTCTTCTCTTTTAATCCTAGACAGCTGTTGTACTAAAAGGAATTTAAAATGCTCAAAGGAGAATTCCAAGAAGCCAGGGCAACCATCATGGTCATCACGTTTTTTACATCATGGGTGTGATTTTTTTTTTGTCTCTCAGGGACAGCGCTTGGCTTCCGGGGTTAGCTTATCACTTTTCTCTCAGGACAAATAAACCTTAAACTATTAAATCTTACCTACATTCCACCTATCTTCTACACCTGCCTCAGGATGTTACATCAATCTTTCTCAATGTCCCCGCCACAAACTGCCCACAGGGAACTTTGTTGACCTGTCTGACTCCAGGAGGTTCCAAGAACCCTTCTCCTACAACCCTTGAACAATGCAGGGATTAAGAGTACAGACCCACATGCAGGTGAAAATTCAGTATAATTTTTGACTCCTCCAAAACTTAATTAATGATAGCAAACTGTTGACTGGAAGCCTTACCAATAACATAAACAGTCATTTTAACACATATGTTGTGTGTGACATGAATTATATACTGTATTATTACAATAAAATAAGCTATAGAAAAGAAAATGTTATTAAGAAAATCATAAGGGAGTCCTAAACAAGATGGATGCAAAGAGGCCCACTCCAAGACACATCATAATTAAAATGCCAAAGGTTAAAGATAAAGAGAGAATCTTAAAAGCAGCAAGAGAAAAGCAGAGAGTTACCTGCAGGGACGTTCCTATAAGACTCTCAGCTCATTTCTCAAAAGAAACTTTGCAGGCTAGAAGGGACTGGCAAGAAGTATTCAAAGTGATAAAAAACAACAACCTATAGCCAAGATTGCTCTACCCAGCAAAGCTACCATTTAGAATGGAAGGGTGGATAAAGTGCTTCCCAAACAAGGCAAAGCTAAAGCTGTTCATCCTCAGCAAGCCATTATTACATGAAATGTGAAAGGGATTTATTTTAAAAAGAAGAAGAATATCAAAGCTATGGACAATAAAATGGCAATAAATACATATCTACCAACAATTGAATCTAGAAAACAAACTAAGCAAGCAAGAAGAACAGAGGCAGAATCTTGGCTACAGAGAGCATTTTGATAGTTGCCAGATGGGAGGTGGTGTAGGAGAATGGGTGAAGAAGTGAGGGGATTAAGAAGTACAAATAGGTAGGTATAGAGTAGCCACAGGGCTGTAAAGTACAGTATAAGAAATGGAGTAGCCAAAAACCTTGTATGTATGACCCATGGACATAAACCATGGTGTGAGGATTGCTCGAGGGAGTGGTGGGGGGGTGGTGGGTAGAGGGGGGCAAAAGGGGTAAAATTAGGAGAACTGTAATAACATAATCAACAAAATATAATTAAAAGAAAATCATAAGGAAGAGAAAATACATTTACAGTATTTATTGAAAAAAAAAAAGTTGTGTATAAGTGGACCAGTGCAGTTCAAACACTTGTTCAAAGGTCAATTGAAGTTCATTAGACCCAGCAAACAACAGAAAAAATGGGCATGTTTCAGTGTGCTATAGCCCATTGGAAGCTCTTCTGTTGAACAACTTGACCCATAGTACGGATCTTAGGAGTGTTTTTAATTGCTTTTTTGCTTGTCTGTGTTTTTATCATTTTCCCTCAACTTTTTATTTTTCAAAATTTTAATCTCAATGTGGAGATAAATTGACAAACTAAAGGAGAACAAATAAAGGCTATTTATTTAGAGTTTGCTGTAGCAAGGGAGTCAGCCATGATCACCTGAGTTTTGGCAGCCACTCACAGGCAGACAGAAAAGTGGGAAAGCTTTAGAGTAGAAGAGATGAAAGTCTGCAACTGATTGGAGGCTGTTGGTCTGGTAAAGCTTTTAGAGGGCTAATGAGAAGCCAGGCGTCCTATGTCACTGATTAGGGATGCATATTTAGCTTTCTCTGATGGATCCTAAGTAAAAAATATTAGGAAAGTTATTAGTTACGAATCAAGTCCTGGCCATGTGGGGTTGATTTCTACAGGGGCTATTATTTGGCTTCCTGGGCTGTTACTAGAGACAGTGTTCTGACTTCCTATAAGTCTTACTTGAAGTTAACAGGCTGGTGTCCTGGGCAGACAATGAGTTGGGTTACTGAGCTGGTTGCTGCAGGTTGTGGGTCGGAGTCTTATTGTTATATATGGTCTGGCCATTGTCCATTTGTATATTCAATCTCTCACTAGAGAAAAGTTGAAAAAAATACAATAATGCCTGTATACTCCTTATTTAGAATAATTAAGTATTAATATTTGTCACATTCTCTACTGGTGTTGCCACCTAACCATAGAGTATGTGTGTGCACATTTTTCTAGGTTTTTATTGTATGTATGACAAAAGGAGAAGAGCTTTTATTTAACTGCAAGCTTCCAACAAACAAGGATAATAAGCTTGTGTCACATCTCATATCTTGAGCCTTCAAACCTAAATACCTCAACATGCACCTCCTGAAATAAGAACTAAGAATAAAAGAATAACATCAGCCCTGACAGGTGTGACTCAGTTGGTTGGGGGTAGTCCTGGGAACCTGGGGGTTTGATTCATGGTCAGCGCACACGCCCAGGTTGCCCAATTGATGTTTCTCTCCCTCTCTTTCTCCTTCCCTTACCCTCTCCCTAAAAATAAATAAAATCTTAAAAAAAAAAGAATAACTTCAGTACTATATCACACCTGAGAACATTTATAATAAATTTTATGCAATATAATAGATATACATATTTTCAAATTTCCTCAATTGGCTCCTCATATTTTTAAAAATCTGGATTCAAACAATGTTTCTCATTGCATTTATTTTTAATGTCTCTTTAGTCTCTTTTAACCTAGAAAATTTCCCTCCTCTCAGCCCTTCTTTTTCATGGCAGTTTTCTTATAACAAGTCTCACATTTTGAATTTGTCTGCTTCCTCATATTAGATTTCATTCACTTGGTTATTTTCATAAAATATTAAATATTTTTTCACAGTCTGAAGAACCCAATAATTTTTTAGTATAAATTGTCTAGGCTCTTGGTAGGCTTGGATTTTAGTAACCCAAGAAGAAAGAATGAAGGTTGAGTCTTCTATCTATTTTCACAGAAGTGCACTATTTACCATTCAAGGAACTTTTATTCACAAAGGAGGCCTTCTTGATTTCTTTGGGTGGCAACCCTGTAATTTTCAATTTGTTGACTATAAAGTAACTTTAAAGGTCAGGGATTTGTATTTCAAAAAAGTAGGAACAATTATTAGAATCCAATTAATTGTTTAGTTTGGCAATATTCAAGGACATCTATACAAAATCAGATGGATTTCTAAGGTACATGGATTATTTACCTAGAATATCAAAGTATATAGTTTGCAAAACTTTAGCCAAAAACAAAAAATGTACTTGCTTCATTTGTGCTTTCTCAAATTTATTTTCTTCAGTTTTTACAGATTATGCACCTTTGGGAAACTGAGGCTTTATTCACTCTGGTGATTATCAGTTACTACTTGTATTGCCACTTAACCATATTGTGTGTGTTTATGTGTGTGTGTTCATTCTCCTAGGTTTATTGTATATTGTGTGTATTACAAAAGGAGATGACTATTTTCTTTTATTCAACTGCAAGCTTCCAATGAGCAGGGATATTAACCTTGTTTGTTTTCTCCCCAAGCATGACCAAATTGGTGAGTGCTTATTTGGTCAGTGTGAAGTTGGTTGTGTGCTACCTTCAAGAGCCAAAGATGATCCTATTTTGCAGTCCCAGAAGGTCTTCTAATGGATGCTCCCCACTATCCAAACCTTACCTGCCTGAATCCATTATAAACACTTTTGTGATTTCATTGAGAATCTAGCTAAGATTTGAACCAAGAAATGTTTGTTGAATGTTTATGTTAGAAAATTTGTAAGTATCAGTACATCATAGTACTTTGGATGACTGTGATGATCAGTGTGATACACATATAAGACCATATAGGAACCAAATATTTAAATAGGAGTTCAATAAATGCCAAAAGAACTACCTGATACACCCATGAAAAGGAACATATTATTTACTAGCATTTAATTTTCAGCAAAATTTTTATAACACATGCAGGCGGGGACCTCAGGCCAGTACCTTTATGGCTCTCTACTGAAGCTAGGGACAGATGTTTACATTGCAATGTAGTACAAGTCTTCTGTTGACCCAGAAAGATTCTGGTGAAAACTTTCAAATGCCCTAAGTTGAGGGCAAACAGAGCAGTTGGGGAGCTTGTTAAGATTCTGATTTGATAAGCCCAAGATTCTTCATTTCTAATAACTTATCAGGAGATGCTGGTCTCTGTATCATACTTTGAGCAACAAGGCCTTAAAGTAAATCCCTGCTTTTGTATAAATTTCCATCATCTGAACTATTAACAAGATATAGATAGCAGGATATTCAAGGTTCATTCCTCCAGCAATATTGAAGAATGCTTGAGCCTAAAATACTAGGATTCTGAACTGAAGACTGAAGGAATAGGCATGTACCAGACAAACAACAATGTATTGACCTGTATTAGTCATCTTTCCAAAGGCACAGTTTTGTATTCGCTTAGGTTACTGGAAAATTAAGTATTTGGCAAAGCTGGCAGTCTGCTAAGAAAACTAAAATGCATGGCTTGCTGGTTCCAGGCACTTATTGTTTGAACTGTACAACCCAACAGGTGATCCACTTCTAGACCTAGGATCCTCCCACCATTGAAGGATCCAGTGAGTTCAAGGTGGCAATAAGTGTTCAAGCAACTTCTGGTAATTGAATAGGGAAACCATATCCACTGGTTAGTAAAAGAACTTCAGACCCTTTTCACGAAGATGGTGCCCAAAGCGAAGAAGGAAGCCCCTGCCCCTCCCAAAACCTAAGTCAGGGCAAAGGCTTAAAAGCAAGAAAGCAGTTCTAAAAGAATTTAAAAAAAAAAAAAAAGCCACACAAAAAAAGAAGGTCCACATGTCACCCACCTTCTGGAGGTCTAAGACACTGCAGCTCAGAAGGCAGCCTAAATATCCTCAGAAGAGCACCCCCAGGAGAAACAGGCTTGACCACTATGCCATCATCAAGACTACTGAATCAACCACAAAGAAGATAAAAGACAACAATACACTTGTGTTCTTTGTGGATGTCAAGGCCAAAAGCACCAGATCAAACAGGCTGTGAAGAAGCTGTATGACATTGATGTGGCCAAGGTCAACACCCTGATCAGGCCTGTTGGGGAGAAGAAGATACATGTTCAGCTGGCTCCAGACTATGATGCTTTGGATGTTGCCAACAAAATTGGGATCATCTAAATTGAGTCCAACTGGCTAATTCTAAAAATAAAAATTTTATACTATAAAAAAAGAAAAAAACTTAGGCTAGCCACACCAGAGTGTGGTACTTTCTCTCCTGATATGAAAGTGCTTTGATATCTGTCAGCCTGAAGAATGCGAACACACAGTACCCCAGGATAAAAGGGAGCTCTGGTGTACTGATCAGTTTCTCACTGGCTGACTGGGTTTCTTTTATTGCCCAATCTAGCACTAAAAAAGATCAGGAATGGCTCAGGTGGCTTCTATCTTACAACACTCCAATTTAAAAATAAATAAGTCAAAACACAGTTATAGAAACTGTGGTTTATTTAAGTGGATATGTTTACCAAATTGGCATTAATGCTCATAAATATAAATTTCACTCAGAGATCTCATCGAAAGCCTCAATTTAAGCCCTCCCAAGACTTAGACATGGACCTTAAGTCTCTTGGTGTAATAATAGTTTAATACTAGGCATCTATACTATATACTATATACTATATACTATATACTATATACTATATACTATATACTATATACTATATACTATATACTATATACTCTACTGTACTCTAATAGTTCAATGGACATTTTAAATATGTTCTCTCCCCTCCCATTCACTTACCACCCCTCCCATCCATTTCCTACAAATTTTCAAGTAATAGAATCCCAGTCTCTTATCTCTTACAAACTGATACTTCCTCCTCTTACACACTAATGTGGTTGCACAATACTTCCTGGTACTCTCCCAACTTGACATTAACATCAGTCTTTCCAGTGCTGTGGCATGTGGCAAAGACCTGAATATACTGTGAAGGCAATATAGTCACACTCACTTTTAGTTGAGGATTCTCAAAAAGTGTGAAAACACGAAGTGAAGTTTCTTAGAAGTCACACTCCAGCCGAAGGGGCTGGTGCCAGTTTTTGACTCCGTCTGCCTCCAGTGATGTAGGGTGTAGAAGCCACACCTTCGACCTTTCCTAGAGACTTCTTGGTGCCTCTGGTCTTTGCTGCTGACTTCAGTAGCTTCTGCAGAGAAAGAGAACTTGGTTAGAGTCTAAGGTGGACACCGGGTTCCTCCCGGGGAGCTCAGATTGGCCTTGAACTGGGACTGGAAGGAGGAAAGTAGTGGGCGACCAGGAGTGACCTGGGGTGGGGGGAGCGCATAACACAGCGTCTGCAGGGAGGGAAATCCCCGTGCAATGAAATGGGGGGTGGGAGGCCAGTGGCTCAGCAGGCAGCTGAGGGTGCTGATGGGGTGCCAAGAAGAGTCGGCCTAGGGCCTGGGACTGTCCAGATCTCCTTCCCCGCGGGCTCCAGTCTTCTTAGACCCCGCTTCTCTGCCTGTGTCTACATTCCTTCAGGGCTCCTTGAGCCCTATTTCCATGCAGCTTTTCTAGAATTTCAGTGTTCTAAAACTGATGGCGATGACGGCGAACTAGATGTCCTTCGCCCGGTGAAGATCTAGTGAAGGATAACTTCATGTCTCTTACGCATCCCGACCCCGACCACTAAGGACCTGGGGAAAACCCTCAAAGAGTCTTGCACAAGGGCAGGCCAGAGTCCAGCGTGGGGAGTAGGAGGTTGGGCGTGGGAGGGGGGCAGGGTTTGGAGTGATCCAGGTGGGGAGGAGTGGGAGCTTGAAGTTAGGAAACCTTTATTAGAATCCTAGGAGATCCTCAACTATCTGTAAATTGCACATTGTTACTTTTGAAATCTAATGTTCCACTCACCCACCTTCTCCTTTGCCCCTCCCTACATGTCTTATGTTCCCAAAGTTGCCTGTCTTTGGAATTTTCATGCCTATGTAAATTTCCATGTGTAAACTTTGATTTTCTTTGTTAATAAATAAAACCCTCTTAAAATAATGGGTAACAAACTTATTCATATTTAGTATACCAACAATGAAATATCAGAAACAGAAATCAGGGAAAAAATCCCATCTGATACAGCAACAAGAAAAATAAAGTACTTAGGAATAAATATAACCAAAGAAGTAAAAGACCTGTATACAAAAAACTACACAACACTGAAGAAAGAAATTAAGGAAGACACAAATGGAAACATATACCGTGTTCATGGATTGGAAGAATTAACATCATCAAAATGTCCATACTACCCAAAGGGATTTGTATATTCAATGCAATTCCTATTAAAGTACCCATGACATATTTCACAGATATAGAACAAACATTTCAGAAATGTATATGGAACTATAAATGACCCCGAATAGCTGCAGCAATTTTTTGAAAGAAGAACAAAGTAGGAGGGATCACAATACCTGATATCAAACTGTGTTACAAGGCCACTATAGTCAGAACAGCCTGGTACTGGCATTAAGAACAGACACATAGACCAGTGGAACAGAACAGAGAGCGTGGAAATAAACCCAAGTCTCTATGGTCAATTAATATTTGACAAAGGGGACAGAAGCATGAAATGAAGTAAAAATAGCCTCTTCAACAAATGGTGTTGGGAGATCTGGACACTACATGCAAAAAAGTGAAACTCAATCACCAACTTACACCATACACAAAAATAAACTCAAGGTGGATAAAAGACTTAAATATAAGTCGTGACACCATAAAAGTCCTAGAGGAACACATCAGCAGGAAAATCTCAGACATTCCACACAGCAACATCTTCACTGATATGTCCCCTAAAGCAAAGGACATAAAGGAAAGAATAAACAAATGGGACCTCATCAAATTAAAAAGCTTCTGCATGGCTAAAGAAAACAGCATTAAAATGAAAAGAGAACCAACTATATGGGAAACCTATTTGCCAATGATACCTCAGAGAAGGGTTTGAGTCTCCAAAATATTTAAAGAACTCACATGACTCCACTCCAGGAAGACAAACAGCCCAATTAAAAAGTGGGCAAAAGACTTGAACAGATGCTTCTTCAAGGAGGACATACAGAGGGTCCAGAGACATATAAAAAGATGCTCAGCATCACTAGCCATCAGAGAGATGCAAATTAATACCACAATGAGATATCACTTCACACTGGTCAGAATGGCCATCATAACCAAATCAACAAACAAGTATTGGAGAGGATGTGGAGAAAAGGGAACCCTAGTATACTGTTGGTGGGAATGCAGACTGATGCAGCCACTGTAGAAAACAGATGGAATTTCCTCAGAAAATAAAAATGGAACTGCCTGGCAATTGCACTGCTGGTATTATATCCTCAGAACCCTGCAACACCAATCCAAAAGAACCTATGCACCCCAATGTTCATAGCAGCATAATTTACAATAGCCAAGTGCTAGAAACAACGTAAGTGCCCATCAGTAAATGAGTGGATCAAAAAACCATGGTATATTTACAAGATGGAATACTACGCAGCAGAGAGAAAGAAGGAGCTCCTACCCTTTGCAACAGCATGGATGGCTCTGGAAAGCATTATGCTAAGTGAAATAAGCCAAGCAGTGAGGGACAAATACCATATGATCTCACCTTTAACTGGAACATAATCAACAAAAGAAAAAAGGAAATAAAATATAACCAGAGGCATTGAAATTAAGAACAATCTGACAGTAATCAGAGAGGAGGTGGGAGGGGACAATGCGGGGAAGAGTTTTCAGGAAGAACTCTAAAGAACACATGGACAAAACCAAGGGGTGAGTGGAAGCAAGGGAGGGAGGAGGCTTTGACTGTGGGAGGGAGTGGTGGGGGGTAAATGCAGACAACTATAATTGAACAACAGTAAAATATTTTTTAAAGAAGGAAAGAAGAACCCTAGGAGAATTTCCAGATCCAGAGTTCCAGAAAAGGCCAATCAGCAACAGCAAAGAATATAGATAGCATAACACTCGGGCCTTTGTGCCCAAGAGCGTTGGTGGACAGGTATGGGATGACACTTTAGATGCTGGTGACCCCAGGTGTCTCTTCCGAAACTTTTTCTTAGTTTTCGCCCTACTCTCTTCCAAAGAAACAGAATGGAGCTAGTGGCACTGGGACACTAGGGAAGCCAGGGACCCACAGCTCTCTGGACTGGTGAGGCTCGTGGAATGCAGCCTCCCTCTGAGAGTCACTTTGGATCCCATACAAGGAAACCCAGCGTGTGTTTACCCGAGAGTGCTTCTTTCTCCATTACTCATCAAGAAGACCAGCAATTAGATTCGGCTTGGCTGTTCTGACTGAACCCGAGGCCTGCTGGAGGAGGCGAAGGGGGAGTTTCGCTGGAACTCCGTGACAGGTTCGCCGGCTCCGTCAGATTTGCGAGTGAAAGGGCGCCTCTTAGCGAGCTAGATCCCGTTTGTACTCTGAGTGCCATTCACAGTTTGTACTCTGAGTGCGATTCACAGCTACCGGCCAACCACCCAACTGCAAGGAGCTCCCTCTTCTGTCTTCTCTAATCCCATGCAACAGATCGCCAGTGAGATCATTTACATATTTTCCTTTCTGCTTCTGATTGCCTAGGTGAAAAAAAAGCAGAAGTCTCCCAAGGCCATTGGCTGCCTTCTAGCTCTCGGCCTAACCGTGTGAGAACGCGATGACCCCCCTTCCCCGAGTTTGCTCAGATTCCTAACGGAGAATGGAAACGCTCCTGGAAGCGCACTGACCCTGCCGGAAGCCAGCCCAGCCCTGCTGTCTGACACCGTCACAGAGGCAGCGGCGCGTTCGCACAGCAGACACTGCGGGGGGGGGGGGGGGGGGGGGGCAGTATCTGGCACTCCTCTGCTTAATCATTGTATTACTGCCCGTGCTTAGGGTCTAAGGGATTTACCATGGGACCGGGACAGATGGCAATTCCGCAGAAGAAATACAGTTCTTCAGAAGTAAGCAAGAAAATGACAGCTCATTGGAAAATGACTCCCCACCAGAGTGTCCTCCTAAGTGGGTTAGGGAGTTCAAAGAATGGGAATGGAAAAGACTCCTAGGATTACTCCCTACAAAAGACCCTATACCCACCCTTATTACACAATTCCTTAAAACCAGGGCTCTGGGAACTAGAAATAGATAAAAAAAAAACAAAACCACACACACATTTGGTCAGCATTGTACCAGTATCCATGGTCTCTTCCCCTTCTAACTCCTAGGCCCACTGATCCCCCTTTACCCTATACCAGAATCTATCATAAAGGGACACAATGGGTAAATACAAATGGATATTGGAGAGATTATTATACACTCCCCTTCTATGAGGCACTTAAGCGATCAGGGCCCCTATGGTGTTTGTTGCCAAAGATGGAAACAAATAATAGAAATGCATCAACACGGAGGTGAACGGCAGGCAGCTGAATGGACTGAGCAACACAAAGATTATTACTTGCATAGAAAGACAGGATTCTGGCGCTGAAGTGAGAAGTGAGAGACAGATACTAACCACATTGACCATGATAGCCTTCCGCATGGCCTTTGCCAATGAGCCAAAACAATCCTGTGCCCATCTACGAGCCCAGCTTGCGGCTTTAAAATATATAGATTAAAATTAAGTTAAGCTTTAGGAAATTAAGGTGTTATATAACGTGGTAAAACATGTTACTGATTAATTGCAAAGATTAGGAGCTAAAAGCTTGCACAGTAATATGCAATGGACAGCTACTTCCTATTATGTCTGTGTCATATTTTCTCCAGAACAATGACACAGCAAATATGCCCTGAAAACCTCATTTTGATTGCTTTCACATATGCCACGTGTACACACCCAACTATATAAAAATAAAGAACTCAAGAGTCCAGCACAGATGCCTGGCTATTGAGCTTGAAACTGCACCTCTGGTGTCATTCCTGCGCCAACGCCGTCCCTCCACTGGGAATCCCTGGACCTGCTGGAGCTGGACTCTGGCATGACCCCAGAGAAAATCCAGAATTTTGCATCTGTATGCTGAGAAAACTAGGTCAGGGGTGAGACGGCGTAACTGTTTGAGGTAGTGTGGCCGGTCGGCGCTGGAACTAGGCTCCAGTCTCCTGAGGCACGTGGGTTAAAATCCCACCACTGCCAACCTTGCATGTTAGTCAATCTAGAAACCCGAAATATTAATATCCTGATTGTGCGTATCGTTCCCCATCCAAACTTCCTTCGAGCCACTGGGCTTCAGAACTTATTTGCAAATCAAATCACTTTGATTTTCTACTTGAAGCCCTCCTGACCTCCCCTGCCTAGATTTGCTACTTGTTGCAGACTTTCCCTGTGATCGAGGTTTTGCACCTCTTTAGTGTTGGCGTAAGGGGGAGCGCTACAGGTCCTTCTGTTCTGAAACCCACGCCCACACTGAACCATTCTCATCACCTGGTTTAGGCGGTAACCAGTCAGGAAGTCTTCCCACAAAGTGCTCCTCAGCCCCCGTTAGCCCGCCACCAAATGTGGGGCTAGAGAAATAACCTGCGCGGACCGATTTTAGTTTCAATCATAGTGCTTTCATAGGAAGGAAGGAAGGATGGAAGGAAAGGAGGGAGGGAGGGAGGGAGGATTTACCAGGCGTCAAGCTCTCAGGCAGTTGGGAGCGGGGCAGAAGGGAGGGAGAGTGGTAAAGTTATTTGGATTTGACTGCAGGTGGTTTGTGATTGCAAAAACACTTCAAAGTTGATTCTTGGCTGACTCCATGCATCAGGTCCAGGGGTGTGGGGTGTAAAAATGTAAGTATTGTTGGCTTAGCCACTCTCCTGTTCCTTCCTAGTCAATCTACCTAGCTTGGAGACTATCTAGGTCTCTGAACTACCCCGCTGCAATACCTGTGCATATCTAACTCAGTGTGGGAAAGAGGAGGGGATACACGGGGGTCTATTCAGTGGTGCCCTTTCAGAAGGGTTTTTCCACTGCACTTTTCAGTCTCTACAGCCCCTGTTACCTACTGTTACTCAGGGATTTGGCTGGGTGGCTCCCTAGGTGAGGGAGGTAGAGACCTTACCTGTAATGTAATGAGGAATGAATGAATAAAATGGAGTAGAAAACTAGGACTCTGTGTAAAAAACAAGGTCTTGGGGTTTTTAGTGCCATTTAAAAAAAATCCGTCTGACTTTTAATTTTTTCCTCTTTTCATTCAAGATCTTCTATGTCCTCCTAGGTCCCTCCTATTTCACTGGGTGACTCCCCTAGACCATCCTTTTCACCCATCTCTCACCAAGAAATATCTTGGGTCCTGAAGTCCTCACAAAAGAGGTCACATTTTTCTCAGAAATGGAGAGACTGGGCTTCCTGTGCTCCCAGTGCTTCTATACCTGTGGATAAATTCTGGACATTGCTGAATTTTATAAAATTCCATCTTTGTCTTCCCACATCACTGTCCTTCTCTTCATGGGGCAACTGTTTTGTCTCCTTCAATGTTTGTTTTCCCTTCTTCCTGAAATTTAATTCTGTGTATTATTTTAAGGTTCATTTACTTTTTATATTTCTGTTCATCTCCCTCTAATGACTCCCAGAAAACCTCATCTCTCTACTTGTATATTTTCAGCTACCCAGAGAATATCTCCGGTTAGGCCGTCACCTCCATCCAAAAGGATGTTAGTTTGAAATCCGCTCCCTCCCCTCTCCCACTCAGCTCCCCCACAGTCAGAACGTTTGACAGCATTCCCCACATCTGCCAATGACACTAGCATTTTCCATGGTTTCTAGAGCTCCACACTGGAGGGTTTTCATTTGTATCATTTTACTCCTTTGCCTCTTTGACCCATAGCACCTTCATTGGCTCTTAGTTCCAGTCAATTTGATTGCCTTGATGAAAAGACACTTTCTTCCATTGCCATTCACTCCTGCACCCACCTCCCCCACCTCTTTTCTGCTTCCATCGCCATCACCACCATCAAACTGAAAGCCATCCTTCTTTTCCCCTTGTCATCCCTTCTCTTATTCCTCTGCACAGCCTCTGCTACCCCTTCAGCCATACTTTGACACTCTTGCCACACTTCCACCCCAACTCTTCTCTGGCACTCTTCCTGCCACCCCTCCCCCATGCATCTGTCATTCTCACTTTTTTGTCGTTCTACCACACATACACATCTAAAATAACCTTAATGCAATCAATGTCTCTGTCAGATTCTAGCTCTGTTCTGATCACTCCTTTTCATCATCCTGAATGTGTTTCATACTGTTTTGCAAGTGTTGACTAATAGAATCAATATATCAACACAGCATTATCATTTTTGTTCTTTCAATTAAACTGGGAAATCATAAATCACTGTTTATTTTTTTTAACTAATAGACTATTTTTTAAGAACAGTCTATGGATTCAATTTTTAGGTGACCACCCCCACTGAGATTCATGTGTTGAAGCCCTGATCCCCATGTGATAGTATTTGGAGGTAGGGGCCTTTGGGAGGGAGAATCTTCATGAATGGGATTACATCTCTTGCAGGAATGGTTGTGAAATTTTTCTCTTGGCCATGTGAGATACAAAAGGCAGCTGTCTATAAGCCAGGAAGCAGCCTCTCATCAGACACTGAATCTGCTGGCACCTTGATCTTCAACTCCCAGTTTCCAAAACTGTGAGAAATTAAATGCTTGGTTTAAGCCACCCAGTCTATGGCATTTTTACTATAGCTGTTTTAGGTTTATGGCAAAACTGAGTGGAAAGTACAGAGAGTACATACAGCCTCCCTCCCTCCCACACAGCCTCCCTACCATCAGCATCTGCACTAGAGTCATACATTTGTTGTACAGTGGATGAACCAACGTTGATAAATCATTACCCACTAAAGTCCAGAGTTTACGTTATGGCTTATTCTCTGTGTTGTACATCCTATGAGTTTTGACAAAGTGTATAAAGACCTATCCATTTTCATAAGTATCATATGGAATAGTTCACTGCCTTAAAAATCCTCTGTCCTCTCCCAATACATCCCTTTCTTTCTCTACCCCCACTCCCCACTCCCACTGATCTTTGTGCTGTCTCCACAGTTTTGCTCTTTCCAGAATGTCACATATTTGGACTCATACAGTATGTAGTCTTTACAGATTGGCTTCTTTTACTTAGGAATATGCATTTCAAGTTCCTTCATATCATTTTGTGACTTAATATCTTTTCTTACTGCTGAATAATATTCCATTGTATGGATGTACCAGTTTATTTATTCATTCACTTATTGAAGGATATCTTTATTGTTTGCAGGTTTTGGCAATTATTTATAAAGCTGCTATAAACATTAATGGGCAGGGTTTTGTGTGGACACAAGTTTTCAACTCATTGGTTAAGTACCTAGGAAAGTAATTCTTGGATTGTATGGTAATATTTTTAGTTTTGTAAGAAACTGCCAAAAATGTCTTCCATAGTGGCACAGAGTATTTCTAAACTTCATTTTGTACGGTTAAAACACTGTTGTTGTTTTGTAATGTAATATACATGTGACACATTTTGAAAAAATACACAAAATTATGAAGAATACAAATTACCCAGATAAACACATTTTGCCACATTTTCTTTTTTCATACATAAATATTTCCAAAGGTATGACTAGAATACTTAAATATAATATCTTTTTAAGGTTCCTGCTTTTTAATGCCTAACTTTCCTCCAGAAAGTGGTGACATTCTACAAGAATATCCTTCTCGCTGCATCCTTGTTAGCATTAAATATTCATTAACATTTTCTAATTCAGCAATGAAATAATCTCCCCTTGTTTTAACACGTATTTCTTTCTAATTAATTAAGGAGCATTTCCATATTTAGCCTATTACATTGTTTATTCTCTGTATTGTTTGTTTACATCCTTTCCAAGGTCAGGCCTTTCTACAGTGTTTCTCTTTAAATTCTGTATTGCCCAGCATGAATTATTCACAATAATGAAAAAGTGTGTGGGTGGAGGAAGGGTTGAAGGATGTTATCCAATTTTCATCAACACTAGCTGATTTCTTAAAGATTAAGAGTCAACATTCAAATCTAAAGTGCAAAGCCATTAATTCACATCTCTAAACCACATCTGTATGATCACAAACAGGACATGTAAAATTAACTTTTATGGTCAGCAAAAAGCCATTTGCTTGTTGCCTGAGAGTAGAATTACAATAGAAGTTTCATGGTCATTGGGTAATAAGAATAAAGCCTCCTGGAAATTGAGTATAGGGCTGCTGCAAAAACCCTCACGCACCTCCTTCAAGCTAAAAATTGAACCAGTGACTTAAGAATAGCAGCAGTCAGCCATCTCTATAGTCCTTGCTCTACCAGCTGAGTTACTGAAGGGCATAATAAAAGCTAATACTTAATGTGTATTTTGTGCATGTAGTAACAGATCATGATCTGTTACTACAGAAAGCTGAGGGCTGCTTTCTTTGTATTTGAGACTCAAACTCAGGTTGGAGCTCAACAAACTTCCAGAATATAGGTACCCCTATGTTCATTGCAGTATTACTTACAGTAGCCAAGATCTGGAGACAGCCCAAGTGCCCATCAGTAAATGAGTCGATAAAAAAGCTGTGGTACATTACATAATGGAATACTATGCTGTTGTAAAAAGGGAAACCTTACTTTTTGTAACAGCATGGATAAATCTGAAGAGCATTATGCTAAGTAAAATAAGCCAGTTGGTGAAAGGCAAATACCATAAAATCTCACTTATATGTGAAATCTAATGAACAAAATAAACTGATGAACAAAATAGAAACAGAGGCATGGATACATGGAACAGACTGACCGCTGTCAGAGGGCAAGGGGGATGGAGGACTGGATGAAAGCAGGTGAAGGGATTAGCAGAAGAACATGTGGCATAACCCATAGACACAGACAACAATGTGGTGATGACCAGAGGGAAGGGCGTGAGGGCTGGGCGGAGGTGAGCAAATGGGGGAGGGGGAATGGGGACATCTATTATAGTGTTAACAATAAAAATAAAGTAAAAAAAATAAGAAATTTCCATAGTAGAAACTATAGTAAGTCAAATCCTGGGAGCAGCCTGGGGCATAGGATGTGCAGTCTGAGTCTAAGGAAGTTAAGAATGGAAGCAGAGCAGAAACCACCCAGCTCGTGTGGTCCTATCTGTGTAGCTTCTGGACGAGGCTGCTCCAGAGTAATCTTCCAACCAGTTCTTGCTCCAGGAGCAGAGGAGGAACTGCTGGGGTGCCAGCCTGCAAAGAAGGAAAGTGCCCAGAACTCCATGCTCCCTGGCTGCCTGGGGTCATGGCTATCAGTAGACCCAGGCTAATTTGATCTCTTTTGAAAACATAGTTGTGCATTCCACCAAATTGCAGAGCCCTTTCATAGAGATTTGAGTAACCTAGCTCCTTTCCTATTCATTGAAGGGCACAAATACTTCCCTTCTTTTCCAAGATCAAAAGAATCCCTGTTCTATGTTCTTCTGTCCCAAATCTCCGGGACCTGATTTCCACGGAAAGATCACACAGTGCTTCCTTTCTTCAAGACTGTTTCACCTCATGGACCAAAATGGACACTATTCTCTTGTAAACCTAGGGAGAAACAACCAACCACCTAAAGTTATAGCAAGATTTGAATTCCCATCCCCTGCCTTACAAGATCAATACCCACCCTAGACAGAATGATAGAACACTCTATAAAAGTTACTGTATATCATTGAATCCACTCATTTTTAAAACTTCATTCAAATAGCATCTATATATAATACCATTTAACAAATTATTAAAAATTAAAAGAAATTTGTTTTAAAAGAAGCACCTCTTTATATATGAGAAAGAAACGTTCTTGACCAGGCCCATATGGAAATGTAAGTCACTGGAAGGGTAGCGCCCACAGAGCAGGTCTTCAGCCTCAGGCCTGGTAAGTCCCTGAGCTCAAGCAACACCAGCCCGCTGCCAGTGCAGCCCTGGGGTAAATGGGAGGGTGCAGGTGCTTCACGGAAGAGAAGGATGCAGAGACATGATATTAGTGTCACTGTCATCAGTCTGCTTGGACTCATAAATGTGTTCCAGCTCTAGGAGACTGAGACTGGGGCAGTGTTTTGTTTGTTTCATAGGTAGGCGGCTTTCTCCAAGCACAGAAAGTACCCTTCAGACCCTCAGAATTTGGGGGCCAAGACAATGAGGACATGAAGGCATCCAGACCTCCCTTTGGCCTTTCAGCAAAGTTGGGGCCAGTCACAGCCAATCTGGGTTTGAGAGTCCTCCAGGTTTTCTGAAGCAGAAGCTGACTAGAAGGGGACTAATGTTTTCCTTGGTCTTTTTACACCCTTTGCTAACAACTCGGAGTCTGGGGGGTAGCTTCCTCCCCCCGGGTCCTCCGGGCTCCTCTTAACGCCCAACCTCAAGTCCAGAACAAATGCAAAAAGGAGGGTCGGGAAGGGAGCGCTCCTCTTCCACTTTTCTCTCCTCAGGTCTAAATCCTCCCAGGAGTCTGGCAAGTAAGTCCCAGAGACTCAGCGATTCATTCAACAGCTATTTACAGAGTTTGTCCCCTGTGGTAGGAACATGCTCCGCACAGGGTAGGCAATGTGACCAATGTAAATAAGCTACAGCCCAGAAGCTTTGTTCCCCAAGCAGAAGGAACTGCAGAGTAAGGACAATGACCACCCTTCCCATTCCACCCACCACCTACTGTGTGATAGAGAAGTAGGCGGGTGCAGGATTCTATAGAAGAGGGTGCTGGAAGCCAGCAGCTCTTCCTCAGTGCCATCTTCTGGGGGCCCTAGAAAGGTCCTCTAAATCTAGACCTACAATACAAAGTTCATTCAATAAAGCTGGGGAAGAAAAAGAAAAACACCAAAAGCATTATTGGTATGAAATAGCATAGCAGAGCAAACTAAGGCAGTGGCTGTAGGATTTGACTTCAGCGGGGGCATAGTACAGTTATCTTCTCCTGTGGGTCTTGCAGATAACATTTGCTTCTTGATGAAGTCAATAGTTCTTATTTTTCCTTGGTCCTCTAATAACCAAGCCACCTGTGATTGTCTTGGCCTAACCCGGTAAGCACCCAGACCCTTTTAGGAGGGTCCAAGACAGACTTGCAGCTGAGCCTGGGTCCCTTACTGAACATTACTAGCTCTGGCATGCTGTGGCTTAGGTGTCTCCAAGTCCACACCTTGACGCTTTTGGGGTATGGAGAAAAATCAGTGGGTTTAGGAGAGGAATCAGAAAATAGTCTTCCTGCACCATAATTAAAATGGCAAAGGTTAAAGACAGTTTACTTCCCAGAACATGGTATTCAATGAATTTTTATTGAATTGAGTCCAAAGTAATTTTCAACAATAAAGTAATTTTGAAACAATAGGTGGTTCAACAAACTTTATTGCCAAAATATGGGGATGATTCCTTCAAGAAATGTTATAAGCTATTACATAAATTCCTCTTTGGTGGTTGTCTGGGATAGGCTTCAGTTTTTATGCTTCAGGAAATTAGATTGTTTTTAAAGCAATATATCATCTGCTCTCTGGGCAACACTTCTAGAGCACTGAAGATTTTTGCTTCCCTCTCAAATCACTGACCATTCCTGCCATTCCTTTAGCTTTCACTCAGAAATGTTATAGAATGGAAATATTTAGCATGTGTTTGTGTGTATTACTAATAGAATTAACAATACTTTTCTCCTTTTCTTAAGGAGTTGGGGCTTTCTGAAGAACATTTTAAGACAGAAGACATTCTACATAGAGAATCTGCCACAATCGTATCACGTGTTTCTTGCTGCATAATGCAGTGTTCTGTACTGTTGTCACGTTTGACTGGGTTTAGTAATTTTTAAAAATAGAGTTGTAATGCAAGTCACTGTGGCTGTTAACTCTGCAGCCCTGTAGCGCCCTGTCTGTCCACAGTACTGGGCACAGTGGGTGCCAGCGCCACCTGCAGCGTCACTTCATTCAGAGAGTGGAGTCCACAAGCACTTGCCATTAGCAGAAATTGTCGTACAGTTTTTCTGAGCACTTTTTAATATATGATTTCCTGTGGGTTTTAGTGCCCACTCAAGCTTTACGGCCATCTCTTTGCATGCTAATGCTCAGTTTGCCAATTTTGTAGCACTTTTTTGAGGTTGATGTGCTGTCCATATCTTACTATTTTTAAAACATTGTTTTTATGTATAGAAACACACTCTAACATAGAATTAATTCCTGTTTAATGAAAGACTGCCTCTGGAAACTTCTCTGACAATAGAGTGCTAGAAATAGTAAATCAATTTTCATATGATCTTCAACGTCATTTGTAAACCACCTTATAATCCTCATTCCTGTTCTAGGTTAGGAGCCATTTCCTGTTTCCTTTAGCATATATTAGTATATGCTTACAGACCTTTGTTAAAGAAATGAATAAATGAATAAATACTTGTCCAAGATGTCCAAAGGTACCAAAATAGGAATCCCTATTTCCTCTTTTTTATGTTTTGTTTTTTCTGTTGGAATTTCACTTTAAAAATGTTTGATTATGGTATTATAATTACCACATTTCACCCAGTACCCCCATTCCCTCTGGCAACCCTCCACACCCAGTTCATGTCCATGAGTCATGCATATCAGTTCTTTGGCTACTCCATTTTCTATACTGTTCTTAACATCCCCCTGTCTATTCTATACTTAGCAATTTGTACTTTTTAATCCCTGCATCTTTTCTTCCATTCTCTCCCTTCCCCCTCCCAGCTGATAACCCTCCAAATAATCTCCATATCTATGATTCTGTTTCTATTCTGGTTGTTTGCTTAATTTGTTTTTTAGATTCAATTGTTGATAGTTGTGAATTTATTGTCATTATAATATTCATAGTTTTTATCTTCTTTTTCTTAAATAGGTCCCTTTAACATTTTGTATAATAATGGCTTGGCAAGGATGAGCTCCTTTAGCTTTACCTTGACTGGGAAGCACTTGATCTGTCCTTCAATTCCAAAGGATAGTTTTGCTGGATAGAGTAATCTAGGTTGTAGATCCTTGCTTTTCATCACTTTGAATACTTCTTGCCAGTACCTTCTTGCCTACAAAATTTCTTTTGAGAAATGAGCTGACAGTCTTATGGGGACTTCTGTGTAGGTAACTCTGCTTTTCTCTTGCTGCTTTTAAGATTCTATCTTTAAACTTTGATGTTTTAAGTATGATATGTCTTGGTGTGGTCCTCTTTGTGTCCATCTTGTTTGGGACTCTGTGATTCCTGGACTTGTAGTATGTCTATTTCCTTTGCCAATTTAGGGAAGTTTACTTTTATTACTTTTTCAAATAAGTTTTCAATTTCTTGTTCTTTCTTTTCTTCCAACCTTCCTATGAGTCAAATGTTGGTACATTTGAAGTTGTCCCAGAGGCTCCTTACCCTATCCTTGTTTTTTTTTTTTAATTCTTTTTTTATTCTTGTTGTTCTGATTAGTTGTTTTTTTCTTTCCTTATGTTCCAAATCATTGATTTGATTCTTGGCTTTATCCACTCTACTATTGATTCTCTGTAAATTTTTCTTTATTTTACTTAGTGTAATCTTCATTTCTGCCTGGGTCTTTTTTATGTTCTTGAAGTACCCAGTGAATTCCTTGAGCATCCTAATAACCACTGTTTTGAATTCTTCGTCTGATAGGTTGCTTATCTTCATTTTAGTTTAGTTTTTCCTAAAGTTTTGATCTGTCCTTTCATTTGGGCCATGTTTCTTTGTCTCCTCACTTTGGCAGCCTCCCTGTGTTTGTTCCTATGTATTAGGTAGAGCTGCTTTGACTGCCAGTCTTGGTATCATGGGCTATTATAGAGAAGTGCACCCATAAGCTGGATGGGGCAGAGCATTCAGTAATGGCCAGGGTCAGGGCAACCCATGTGAATCAGGTTGATGGAGTCTCAGATATGGTGTCACTGCTTGGTGTCTGTGTGTGTGTGTGTGTGTTGTGGGGGCTGGGGGGAGTTGTGATCAGAAGAAGAACAAATGCTGCTGCTTGACCTTTGGAGTTTTGTCTGGGAGAACGCTGTCCCTTGGCACTCCCCGATTCCAGGCACTTCAGTTTCTCCCCATATGCCACTGTGCCCTTCTAGCTGCTGTCCCAGTGCTGGAGCCCAGAGGGAGTAAGTCTGCATAAGTCCTAAATCCACTCTGTGCCCTTTAAAAGGAAACACCTGAGAATCTTGCAGTTTCTTCCATTGCCCCAACCTTCACTGGTTTTTAAAGTCATAAGTTATGGGGACTTATCTTCCTGGCAGTGGAATCCTGGACTGGGTAGTCTAGTGTGGGGCTGGGATCCTTCGCTCCTGAGGCATCCCTCCCAATTTCTATCCACCACACGTGGATGTGGGACTGCCCATTCCATGTCTCTGCATCTTGGTCCCTCCTACCTGTCTGGATGAATGTGACTTCTTTAAATCCTTGGTCATTGGATTTCCATACAGCTTGATTTTCTGAAAATTCTGGGTGATAGTTGTTTTGTAATTTACCATATTTTGCTGTGTATAATATGTACTTTTTTGCCCAAATTTTTGAAGGAAAAAATAAGGATGTGCATTAAACATGGGTAGTAGTAATTCCGTATATATAAATGTTTTTAATTCTTTTTTTATTTTTATGCTTTAAAAGTATAACTCCAGAAAGCAATAATGATATTCATATGCAAAATAATACCCTGGAATATAATAATCAGTTTTATATATAAATTAAAAATTGAATTAAAAATTGAAATGTGGTCCTGGCTAGTGTGGCTCAGTAGATTGAGTGTTGGCCTGTGAACCAAAGGGTTGCTGGTTCAATTCCCAGTCAAGACATATGACTGGGTTGTGTACCCAGTACAGGGTATGTGAGAGGGCAACCACACTTTGATGTTTCTCTCTTTTTCTCCCTCCCTTCTCTTCTCTCTAAAAATAAATAAATAAAATCTTTAAAAAATTTAAAATAAAGATATTTCTCCTGAAAAATGTGAGTGTGCATTATGTATGGGAATGCAGTATACATGACAAAATATGGTAGTTGTAATTTTTGCTGTGGTTGTGTGAGGAGACAGGCCATGTTTACCTACACCTCCATCTTGACTGCACTCTCCCTGTTGCCTTTCAAATATCCAATGAGGTAGATAAAATGTATCACAAAGTCTGGTTCTTGGTAGTTGGTTGCTATAGTTGGCATTCTTAACTCTTTAATATTAAAGGTCCTCAACACAATCTCAATTTTATTAAAAACAAAAGAAGATTGACAACAACAGATATAGGAACATAAAAAGATGGGCAAATCAAAGGAACACAATCCAGTGATGAGTGATGTTTTAAACCCATCTTTCTAATAAAGTACAAATTAGAAAAACACCTTAAATGCTATTATTTATAAAATCTTTCTTTGAACTGCTTTTCCAAAGGCACTTTGGATTACTGTGGAGAAATGGATTAGTCACTTATTAAATTTGTTTTACCTTTTTCCCACCTGACAGTAAATACAATTTTTTTGGAATGTGAATATAAAAATATCCAGATTATATATTTTATTTTTATTAGTTTTTTTATTATCAGGAATTATTTTATTTTCTGATTATATTCTGAGAGAAAGAGAGAGAAACATTGATTTGTTGTTCCACTTATTTATGCATTCTTTGGTTGATTCTAGTATGTGCCCTGACTAGGGGATTGAACCTGCAATCTTAGCATATTGGGACAATGCTCTAACCAACTGAACTACCTAGCCAGGGCTTAACTCTTGACTTTCATAAACAATTGGAAGACTTTACTGAAACTTTTAATCAGTTTTTAACTTTTGGTGAAGGTCACATATAGATACATCCCTCAAATATGTGTAAGTTTGACACATAAAGTTTACATACCAATGAGGCTTGTAATTTTCTGGAGCCCATCCTTAGATAATTCCCTGGTGACCATGGACCCTTAGGTTAAGCTTTTAAAACAGATTGCCTAGCTTTGAGTTCCAGCATCTCACAGATTGGAGGGTCTTATGATATAAGGATAGTTTGATTGTGATATATCAATAATAATATGGGTTTATGTGTGAGATAAAATGAAGGAATTTTTTGTCTGAAAGAAGATAGATTTAGTGACTCTGAAGCTACATAATAGTCATTAGACTCAGTCATTTAGTGGTGTTCATGATAATAATAGGAAAGAGAATGACAATAGAGAAGACTTTAAGACTAATTATCATATCCCTTCACTTTCACCTCATTATTTTTTTTTGTTGAAACTCTTAGCAAGGAAAAGATCCTCCCAAAAGCCTGCTACCACCTTTCCAAACATATCCTTCAAAGCTTCCTTGACTCGCTCATTGCGCAAGGCATAGATGAATGGATTTAGCAGTGGTGTCACAAATGTTGTTACCAATGTCACTGCCCAGTTAGTATCCACAGAGCCACTCTGTGATGGCCGCACATAGAGAAAAATGGCACTTCCATAGAAAAGGGTCACCACTATCAAGTGGGAAGTACAAGTAGAGAAGGCCTTCTGACGGCCTGAAGCAGAGGGGATGCGCAGAACAGCCAGGACTATGTGGCCATAGGACACAGCAGTAATCATCAGTGAGGATACAATAACAAGAGAGGCCAGGACAAAGTCCGTTTCCTCCAGCTTCTTGGTATTGGTGCATGCCAAGCGGAGCAGTGGCCCACTGTCACAGAAGAAGTGCTGCACCACAGCATCTTGTTCACAGAAAGGAAGCAAGGCCACAGCAACTGTGGGGCCAAGCACAGGAAGGAGTCCCCCCATCCAGCAGGCCAAGGCCACCCGAAAGCACACAGTACCATTCATGAGCAAGGGGTAGTGCAGAGGGTGACAGATAGCCAGGTAGCGATCCACAGACATGACGGCCAGCAGCAAAAACTCAGAGGCCCCAAGAAAGAAGTAGAAATAGAATTGGGTAATACATGCAGCAAAGGAAATGGTATGTTGCCTTGAGAGAAAATTGCTCAGCATCTTGGGAATGATGACTGAAGTAAGCAGGATCTCTAGGCAGGACAGGTTACCCAGAAAGAAGTACATGGGAGTCTGCAGGCGAGCATCAGCTCCTACTACCCCAACAATCAACACATTGCCTGTTAGAGTCAGCAGGTAGACAAGAAGGAAGACAGAAAACAATTCTTCTTTTGTGCTGTTGAGATTTGGGACACCTGCCAGAATGAACTCTGTCACACCACTGCTCTGGGTCCCGCCAGGAGCCGTTATCTTTCCCACCTGTGCAACAACATGAACATAATCCTGGTGAGGACAGGTCTTCTCCAGAGCAATCCCGAAACTTATTTTTTCACAATATGGCACATATATCCCCACGTTCTCCAATCACTGATGCTGTTAAGATTTGAAGGACCTGAGGTCCTCATTTAATTGATAGTAGAGTTGGCAAAGCTTTTCTGTAAAGAGTAGTTAAAACTTAGGTATGAAAGTTCCAAGAGCCTCCATCTTCACATCTCCCATTCTCAGATTTTAAATGGTGATACTTCATTATTATAATAATATCATTGAGCATTTGAGTTGAGCAAAAATATCAGAAAAGTTATTTTGTGAAGAAAATTATTCCCATTCAACCAGGATCAGAGCTTGAACCAGATTGCCTAGCTTTGAATTCCAGCATCTCTACTTACTAGCTGAGTAGCTTTGAAAAAGTTGTAAGGAGCAAGTGAAATAATAGTACAAAGGGTTTAAAAGAGTTCTCAGCACTTAGATGACAAGTGCTGTGGTAGAGAAAACCATGGACTGTAAGTTAGGGCACCAGACTCTGCTTGGCTTGCCACTTTCCTTGGAAGACTATCAGTGCATCCAGCCTGTTTGTCCTTCAACTGCTCAGCTATAAAATAAGTCACAGGAACCTAGGATATTAGTACCTCTTATACGAAATTACCCTTTTCATGGAGAATTACCTACCCTGGCAATGCAAGGGTCTAACTAAACTCAGCTTGTCACAAAGTGCTTGCCTATCTAAAGCAAGTTTTGCCACTTTTAAAAGGAATAAGAAGGATAAACTAATTGATTCAGTAAGGTATCCAATACCTATTTATATATTGTCAACTTCAAGCTAATGTTCTGTGGAATGTTATGAGTTTCTTAAGCTTTTCAGTCCATGATACCAGTCCAAGGCCCTTTCACATACTTGGCTCTATTAAATAAACTTGCCAGAGACAGAATTATGAATTCCTGGTAGTTACTAACAAAATCAGAAATGAAGTCCTTACTATTCAATTCGAGTCCTTCCAGTTCTGAAGACCACCAGTTATAATGTTACCAGAAAGGCACTGGGCCTGGAGTGAGTCTGCCTTGGACCAGCTAGTAGTGTGTGGGTTCTTGACTTCATGCAGGAAAGATTTCACAACACAAGCCCAGGTGATTTCGAGAGTACATTTATTAAAGCTTGGGACAGTGAAACAAAGGAAGGGCTTAGGAGAGATGAAGTAGGAGGAGAAAGCCTATGTGGCGCTCTGTTTTGGCTCACTAGAAATGTTATAGGAAAGAAGTGAGCCATTATGCATTGAGTTACAGAGAAGTAAAAGTTACAGTGCCCATAGTAAGCCAAGGCAAGGCTGCTGTCAGCTCACAGAAAAGTCAGAGAAAAGGGGGCTTTGGAAGGATCAGGGGATTAGCTGGGATGAGTTGCCACTGCCTGCTGCTTCCCTGGTTGCAAGTCTTGCCAGGATCATCAGAGCTTAGGAGAAAGAGAGCAGAATTACACGGCTGGGAAACAAAGAGGGAAGAAAGGTGTGGGCCTGCTCCAGAGGGAGCCCTGTAAGGACATCCTTTGCCTTAAGAATTTTTATCTCTCTTTTGTGGACAGGAATCCTAGGGTATGTCTCAGGGGAGGGTTTCAGCAGAATATGTATCAGCTTTCCAGGTGTGTTCTTTAATATCTTGATGTACCAAAATAAGCACATAGAGGAATCCAGGGTCATTTTCTGGTCAGTTTTACCTCTATCTTGGATTTGTTTGGCTCTAATTGTTTTTGTTGTCCTTGTTGTTATTTATTCCCCTCACTTCATCCCTGTTTGGCTGGCAGTAATGGCACTAACTGGGTCTCTGTCCTCTAGCTCCCTGACCAGGGTGATTTAAGCTACCCACTCTCTGCTTTGGGAGGAGAGGTGTAAACCATTTGCTCTCAAGTGTCCTTGGTTAGGGAAGATAAGATCTTGCAATTTACTTGCTGATTGTAAATGGCTCAAATTGGCCCCATTTGTCTAACCATCTGCCTCAGTTTTCTTTTTCCTATTTGTCAAAAATTCCCCTAATATTGAACTATCCTGCCTTAATAAGAACCAAACTAGTGATATCTGAAACCTTGTTTTTAAAAATGCATCAGTTATTGGCAAATACTGATTTATTTAGCCATGCAAACCATGAGAATTTACCTTAAAGCATTGGTCCTCTGTCAGCCCTGTTGTCCTCTAGCACACCCCAGCAGTCTCTGTCCCAGCAAACATAAAAATTAATATGCATCACCAGTAGAATGTCACAGGTAAGCACAGAGTAAGGGGACACATGAAGAAGAAAACAAAATGACACTTAGAGAAAATATCCCAGAGGAAGGTGATGCCCAAACCAAATATAATGAGTATGGATGCTTCCCTTGGTTAAAAAGTATTTTCCACAGCAAAGAAAACCATCAACAAAATGAAAATACAACACACTGAACAGGAGAACATATCCACCAATGATACATCTGATAAGGGGTTAATATATAAAATTTATGAAGAACTTATACAACTCAACACCAACCCCCCTCCCCCAAAACAATCCAGTTGAAAAATGGGCAAAGGACCTGAATAGACACTTCTCCAAAAAGGGCATATGGTTGGCCCATAGACATATGAAAAGATGCTCAGCACCACTAATCATCAGAGAAATGCAAATTAAAACCACAATGAGATATCCCCTCATACCTGTCAGAAGGGCTATCATCAATAAATCAATTAACAAGCTTCAGCAAGGTTGTAGAAAAAAGGGAATCTTTGTGCACTGTTGGTGGGAATGCAGACTGGTGCAGCCACTGTGGAAAGCAGTATGGAGTTACCTCAAAAAATTAAAAATGGAATGCCTTATGACTACTAGGATTCTACTTCTGGGAATATATTCAAAGAAATCTGAAACATTAATTTGAAAGAACATATGCACATCTATGTTCATTGAAGCATTATTTACAATAGCCAAGATTTGGAAGCAACCCAAGTGCTCATCAGTAGATGAGTGGACAAAGAAGCTGTGGTACATTTACACAATGGAACGCTACTCAGTGGTAAAAAAAAAGAGAGAGAGAGAGAAAAGAAAGAAATCTTGCCCTTTGCAACAGTATAGATTGACCTGGAGAGTACTGTTTCAAGTGAAATAAGCCAGTCAGAGAAAGACAAGTAACATATGATTTTACTTGTATGTGGAATCTAATGAAAAAAATAAACTAACAAATGAAATAGGAACAGACTCATAGAGACAGACAAAAGGTTGAGAGCTGTCAAAGGAGTGGGAGTTTGAGGGACTGGGTGAAAAAGGTGGAAAGATTAAGCAAAAAAAAAAAAAAACCCACAAAAGCTCATAGACACTGATAACAGTATGATGATTATCAGAGGGAAAGGAGAATGGTGATAGCTAAAGAAGGGATAAATGGTGATGGAAGGAGACTTGACTTCTGGTGGTGAACACATAGTACAATATACGGATGATGTGTAGAATTGTACACCTGAAACCTATAGAATTTTATTCACCAATGTCACCTCAAAAAATTCAGTAAGAAAAAGGGGGAAAAAAGAACAATTCAGATTAGGGCCAACAGAACAATAGATCTTATTTGCAAGGGAAAATCATATCATATTAGAAAGTAGGTAAAGTTTTGAAACACTCTCTGTTGTGAAGGTCCTAAGGCTGCAGTACAGACCATCTCATTTTAAAAACAGCCCAGAAAACAAGCTGCTACATGCAGAACAAAAGATAGTATAACAATACTTTGCAGTTTGCAATATTACCAAAGTCCTAGCTCTTGAGAAAGCTGGAAAATTAGAAAATAGATGATAGAAAAATTTAGAAACAAAGAATATTCTTTGTTTCTTACAAAGAGTAAGAAGCAACATGGCTCAAACAGTGAGTTGAACTAGCTGTAAGACTTGGAAAGATTTACCTTTTCAATATTCAGTCATTTCACTGTAAATTAAAAAAATCATTTCATTACCTTTAAAAATGAGTATGGATTTGATAGAAAAGAAGGTTTTTAATGGAAAAGAGCAGTAATGTGAACATAGTATATTTAGGCAGAAGCACAGTATATAAGGGGCAGAGAGGAATGAGAGGAGACCAGTCACTTCAAAGAGGACTCTTTCCTGCTCTCTGTGAAAATACTTCCATTGAACTGAACCTAACTATTAAATGAAAGGAAGATGAGTCTCAACCCCAAATGTGGGAGGAATTTCTCCTACCTACTACTCAATGATCTTGATGTCTCCATGGGTAGAGGGTGGAGATCACCCTGCAAGAATCTTCTTTCCCTTTTTATGACTCAGGTGTCCTGCTCCATCCTGGAGTCTTTCCTATACCTTGTACTATGAGATTGACAATAGCCTGGTATCCTTGGAGTTCCTGAGGATGGGCAAAGAACTTGGGGAAAACAGGTGGCATTTGGATAATCTGCTTCTTTTCTTGTGCTTTCTCCCTGGGCATAATGCCCGAGATACTGTTCTTCTGCCTTGTAAACAAAGGGGCTTTTTGATTCAAAGGAAGCTGCATTACACTGCCCCTTTTTCTGGTCATGGGCTACTAAGCTCTCACGGCCCACCCTTCTCTGCCTATGGAAGAGTATCTTCTGCAATGTGATCCCTGCCCTAGGCTGGAATAGGCATGCTTCAAGTGCAGGACAAAGATCTCACAGTGCTCCAAGGCACTATAAGAATAACAAGGGGCTAAAACCCAAGGAGTGGATATGGAGGGGTTAAACCTTTCATTTGTCTATGAAAAATTTAATGCACTTACCTATACTTCCTTTCACTGCTAATGGTTGAAAAATGTTCCATTTAAAGCCAAGTCTTCCCTTTTTGCTGATGAGTTTTGTGTACAAACTGTCAATTTTCCTGTTTTAATCCCTGTCTTCCCTGGATCCTGGCATTAGCCTAAGTGTGGGGAAGGTGAAGGTTGAAGTCACTGGATTCTAACTAATCTCTTTATGGAAGGGTACTACATATAACTTCAGTTTCCAGTGGAGATGCTCCAAAATGTAGATTGGTTTATCCAGACACCAGAAGCCTCGCTAGAAGCAGTGCCTGCTAGAGAATATGGGGAGGAGATAAAACCCTAAGAGAGTAATAAAGACAAAGAGAGAAAATAATACTTAAAAACCCAGGGGAGCTCTGCAATTCAAAGGAAATTTCCTAGATTCTGGGCCTGATAAATTTGAAAAGGATGCTAACCCTTCATTCAATAAGGAATGACTAGGAATGTTCTTACCTTCATTTATCAACTACCCCAAGCCAGACCACTATAAAAGTACTGGGATAATGAAGTGGGAATGAGAGAAATATGGTGTTTGACCACCTATAGGGGTTCCACAGTCATCATCCAACTTTCTACTGCATGGCACTCAAAGGAAATGTTTATTTCCCACGTAACACAGACACAGTGTCTTCTCCCTGAAGACTTGGAATGATGCTGGGAATACCTTCCCTGTCTTGTAGGTTGGGAAGTAATAGGAGCCCCAGGAGTGTGGTAGGATAGGGGAAGATACCCTGTATCATCTCTAGTTTTTTCTCCTTATTACAGCCTTGTACTGTATCCCCTAGTAATAGGATATGCCATCTCACCCAAACACCCAAAAGTTTATTTAGAATTCTGAACCATTGTTTATATTTTTCCCTTTTTGTTCACTCTATTCCCCTGACCAAAAACTTGACTAACTCCTATTCAGACTCAGTTTACTCTGGTGCATACAAGTTCTTCTGAGTGGTTTCCTCTGCTTATTCTATAACCTGACTTTGGCATGTCCTGCTGACCTCAGTCTCAACACTTAATCCATTGTATTAAGTTAATTTTATTAATTCTACATATTCATCCGTATCCTTTGCCAGACTCTGAACTCCTAGGGCAGGAATTATGTTTTGATCTCTGTATTTCTAGCATGAAGCATTGTGCCTGGCACACATTAGGTGCTTAATTAATTATGTGTGCTAAAATGCTCTGAACCCTGGCATAAAGAGCAGCTGCTCTTGTGAAGTGAACACCAGTTAAATCTTGAGCTGAGAGGAAGAGTACACATGTCCCTCTGGAACTCAAGCTGAATTCCATGCTTTCTAGACATAATCCTTTTTAGAAAAAAAAAACAAAAACAAGAACACAAAACAAACCTTTAAGTGGAAGCATGGGTGAGGCATGAGAAGAGTCATTACTTTAGGTTATAAGGAAGGAGTGGGAGTGAAGACTGGTAGAATTAGCTAAGCTAAGATGAAAAAACTAAACCAGAAACTGAAGCTCTTATTTGTTGAGCTATGGGAAGAAGAGGTCTAAGCAAAAAGAGAAACCATGAAGTCTGTGAACTAGTAAATCACACTTAAGGCGTACAAGTTTTTAAACTTTAAAGCAAAATGCACAAAAGCAGTTCTAAGAAGGAAATTCATAGAGATAAATGCCTGCCTCAAGAAAAAAAAGTCTCAAACAACCCAACTTTATACCTCAAGAAACTAGAAAAATAACAAATGAAGCCCAAAGTTAATAGAATAAAGCAAATAACAAAGATTAGAGCAGAAATAAGTAGAACACATACCAAAAAGACAATTACAAAGATCATTGAAACTAAGACCTGGTTCTTTGAAACAATACACAAAATTGACAAATTTTAGTGATATCTACCAAGGAAGAGGACCCAAGTAAATAAAATCAGAAGTAAAAAAGATGTTACAACTAATAGCAGAGAAATTCAAAAGATCATAAGAGGCTACTATGAACAATTATGCTCCAACAAATTGGACAACCTAGAAAGGATAAATAAATTTTTAGAAATATACAGCTTACCAAGAGTGAATCCTGATGATATACAAAAAAAAAAAAAAATCTGAACACACAAATTACTAAAAAGGAGATCAAATCGGTAATCAAAAACCTCCCAACAAACAAAATACTAGGACCAGATGGCTTCATTGGTGAATTCTACCAAATATTCTAAGAAGAATTAATACCAATTCTTCACAAACTCTTCCAAAAAATTGAACAGAAGGGAACTCTTTCAAACTTGTTTACAAGGCCAACATTACCCTGATATTAAAATCAGACAAGGATGCCACAAGAAAACAAAATTACAGGCCAATATCCCTGATGAACATAGATGCCAAAATTCTCAAAAAAAAAAAAAAAAGCCAATCAAATTCAACAAGACATTTAAAACAGAATTTGTTCTAGGGATGCAAGAATGGTACAACATCCTCAAATCAGTCAATGTGACATACCACATTTACAAAATAAAGGACAAAAATAATGTGATCATCTCAATAGATTCGAAAAAAAGAACAGTTGACAAAATTCAACATCCATTTATGCTAAAAACTTTCAACAATGCAGTATAGAGGCAACGTACCACAATATATCAAAGGCCATAAATGGAAAGGCCACAGCTAATTTCACATTCACTGTTAAAAATGTTTTCATCTAATATCAGGAAAAGACAAGGCTGGAGCTCCCATAACTTTTATCAGCATAGTATTGGAAATCCTAGCCAGAGTGGTTAGGCAAGAAAAAGAAATAAAATCCATCCAAATTGGAAAGGAAGAAGTAAAACTCATTATTTGCAGATGACATGATAATATATATAGAAAACCCTAAGGCTCAATTTAAAAAATCAAACTGTTGGAACTAATGATCAAATTCAATAAAGTTGAAAGATACAAAATTAATACACAAAAATCAGTTAATAATGAAATATTAGAAAAATCAAGAAAACTATCCTATTTACAATTACAAGAATATAAAATACCCTGGAATAAATTTAACCAAGAAGGTAAAAGACCTGTATATTGAAAACTACAAGATATTTATTTAAAAATTTGAAGAATAGACCTGACTGGTGTGGCTCAGTGGAGTGAGTGCTGGCCTGTGAACCAAAGAGTCACCAATTTGATTTCTAGTCAGGGCACATGTCTGGGTTGCAGGCCAGGTCCCCAGTTGGGGGTGTGCGACAAGCAACTGATGGATGTATCTCTTGTACATTGATGTTTCTCTACCTCTCTTTCTCCCTCCCTCCTCCTCTCTCTAAAAAGTAAACAAATAAAATCTTTAAAAAATTTTTGAAGAATTCATAAATAATTAAAAACATATACCATGCTCATAAATCAGAAGAATATTGTTAAAATTCCATACTACTAAAGCAATACACAGATCCCATGCAATTTCTCTCAAAATTCCAATGACATTTTTTATAGAAATAGATCAAACAATCCTAAAATGTATATGAGGACACAGAAGACCCTGAATAGCCAAAGTAATCTTGAAAAATAAGAACAAAGCCAGAGACATCACACACTCTGATTTTAAACTACAATACAAAGCTCTGGTAATTTAAAAAGCATGGTATAGGTTCGATTCCCAGTCAGGGCACATGTCTGGGTTGCAGGCCACGGCCCCCAGCAACTGCACATTGATGTTTCTCTCTCTCTCTTTCTCCCTCCCTTCCCTCTCTAAAAATAAATAAATAAAATCTTTTAAAAAAAAAAGCATGGTATTGGAATAAAAACAGACACAAAGACCAAAGGAGCAGAATTAAGAGCCCAGGAAATAAGTCCAAAAAATGCATAGGCAATTAATGACAGAGAAGCCAAAAATATACAATGGGGAAAGAATAGTCTCTTCAACAAATGGTGTTGGGAAAATTAGACAACCACATACAAAAGAATAGAACTGAACCACTGTCTTTCATCATGCACAAAAATGAACTCACTGGAAGTACAACCTGAAACCATAAAACTCCTAGAAGAAAACATAGGTGGTAAATTCTTTGACATAGGTTTTAGTAATCATTTTCAAAGCAACAAAAGCAAAAACTAACAAGTGGGACTATATCAAACTAAAAAGCTTCTGCACAGCAAAGAAAACTGTCAACAAAATGAAAAGGCAACCCACTGAATGGAAGAAAAGATTTGCAAATTGTATAGCTGATAAGAGGCTAATAATGAAAATATAAAAAGAACTCATAAAACTCAATAGCAAAAAGACAAACCTTCTGCTTAAAAAATGGGCAGAAGACTTGAGGAAACAGTTTTCCAAAGAAGACATGCAGATGGAAACGGATACATGAAAAGATGCTCTATATCATTAATCATCTAGGAAATACAAATCAAAATCAAATTGAGATATCAAGTCATACCTGTTAGAATGACTTACCAAAAAGACTAGAAACAGCTTTCCATGATGGAACACTACACAGCAGAAAGAAGGAGCTCCTACCCTTTGCAACAGCATGGATGGAACTGGAGAGCATTATGCTAAGTGAAATAAGCCAGGCAGTAAAGGACGAATACCATATGATCTCACCTATAAGTGGAACCTAATCAACAAAACAAACAAGCAAGCAAAATATAACCAGAGACATTGGAATTAAGAACAAACTGACAGTAACCAGAGGGGAGGTGGAAGGGGGTAATGGGGGCAGAGAAAGGAGAAGGGTTTTCAGGAACAAGTATAAAGGACACATGGACAAAACCAAGGGGAGATGGGATCAGGGGAGGGAAGTAGGGATGGCGGGGGTGGGGGAGAGTGGTGGGGCAAAATGCAGACAAGTGTACTTGAATAACAATAAAAAATTTTAATAAAATTTTTTTAAAAGAAGCATAAATAGTAGGTACAAGATACATGGGAGAGAATAAGAATAGTATGGGAAATGGAGAAGCCAAAGAAATTATACGTATAACCCATGGACATGAACTAAGAGTAAGAATGCTGGTGGGAGGGAGCAGTGCAGGGCAGACTGGAATAATGGAGGGGGGGCATGGGACAACTGTAATAGCATAATCAATAAAATATATCTAAAACAAATGCAAAAGAAGACTAGAAATAGCAAGTGCTGGCAAGGATGGGGAGAAAAGAGAACCCTTGTATACTGTTAGTGGGAATATAACTTGGTGCAGCCATTACTTTAAAAAAAAACAGCATGGAAAGGTTCCTCAAAAAATTAAAAATAGAACTATCATGTTGTCCAGCACTTCCACTTTGAGGTATTTACCTGAAGAAAACAAGAACCTTGCTCAAAAACACATATATGCCCCATGTTCATTGCAGCATTATTTACAATAGCCAAGATATAGACACTACCTAAGTGTCCATCAATGGTTAAATGGTTAAAAAATATATATAGTATAAAATGGAATATTATTTAGTCATCAAAACATAAAAAGAATGAAATCTTGCCATTTGCAACAATATGAGTGGAACTTGAGGGAATTATTAAGTGAAATAAGTCAGACAGAGAAAGACAAATATATGATCTCTCATAAAAAAACTAAAAATAATGAACTAATAATCTAGCTCATATGTACAGAGAACTGATTTGTGGTTACCACAGGCAATTGGGGAGCAGAGTGAAGAAATGGGTGAACTGTTTTTGTTTAGAGTTTGAATGTTTTAAAAATAAAAAGTATTTTTAATTTGTTTGAAGTATAAGGACTAAGGCTACAGCAGAAAGAGATGAGATCAGAGTCAAGTGATTTTTAACAATCAGTCATTTGTCCAGTGATGCAGCCACCAGCTCGCAGTGTCCACATCATTATGGATGAAATGAGACATTCACACAGACTACTGAGTCCAGTAGAGGAAAAGGGACAGCGTGGCTTTTCTCTCAAGGGGAGCAAAAGACTTGACCTCCACCATGACAGGTCTTTAATGGGTTTTCCCCGCCCATTACAGGATGGTCCTCATTTACTATGCAAAGGTTCGCTTTAGGGGGTTACCTTTTACAGAAAAAAAAGGAGCCAATGCTGCTAATCACATCACAGAAGAGGGATATTTGCAAATGAAAAGGCAAAAGTGGTTGAACTGGTTACACTCATCCTTTGAAGGTTTAGCATGGATTTTAGGAAGTTGCTCTGCAGTAAATGTCCTCAATTCAGGGTGAGGAAGTTTTAGCAAAAAGCAAGACACATAGTAGCCTAGGTACATTGCAGGCCTGATTCCCCACGGGTGAACCTATCTGTGGGCGTGGATCCTGTGTATCTCCAAGTGGGAGCTGGGCCCACACCATGAAGAACAATCTACTACAGTCCAGGTGACAATTGTTAGGGTATTCAGCTTATAATACTTTCAAATGGATCATACGAATATCCCAGGTTTTGCATGAAATAAAGCATGTAAGAAGAAATATTTTATTTATTTTTAAAATATAAAAAATATGACTCAAAAATAAAAATATAACAAGTTACAGATTAAAAAGTCCTAGTCTGCCCATAACCATCCGCACCACATCCCCTTGCCTAATTAACCATTTTTATTAAGTTATTGTGCCTCTTTTCCACAATTTTTGGTATATATTAACAAATGTCAAATAAATGTTATTTATTTACCTGTGACTGTTTTATGCTGTTCTGCACCTTGTTTCTTGCTTTCAGGATATGCTAGAAAACTTTCCTTGTTTGCACACAGAGAGCAGAAGGAAAATATTTAAACTAAGGAGACTATTTGCTTGACAAATCTGTTGAATGGATGGATTGTAACATTCTTGACTCACACTTCAACTTTAACCATTGTTTGATATCTCTTTAACTTCAGTTTTTCTCATCAGTAAAACTCTCATTATGGTAGAAATAGCATCCAATATTTAATTAACAATTTGTAAGTAAAGTTATAGCAAAATGGGATGATATCTGAAGTTTGATTCAAAATAGAGTGAGTGGAGTTATAGATCAAATTAGCTTGAATAGGAACTGGTAAATAATTGAACTATTCATTGATTATGCTGTGATTCATTATACTACTTTATGTTTAGTACACTTGAAATTTTCCATAATGAAAAAGCCTTGGGAATATATGTAGTCACAATCAGGTATCTATTTAAAGACTTTAAGTTTTTAGAAATACATGATTTCTTCAACATTTAATGAATGTCAGAATAGTTCCCCAAAGATGGCCACTCTAATTCCACAAAATTAACTATCCAGCCACTAGGGAATGACAAATACCATGTGGGCTACTCAGAGCCAGAAAATGTAAAACTATAATGAACTTCTGACTCCAAGAGGAATTCAACCCTCTCAGCAACATCCAGCTTTCTGACCCTAAAGGAGTAGAGGCAATAGAAACACATACAAACACACAGAATCACAGTTCAAAATAAGGAAATGGGCTTAAAACAATCCATTAAGAGCAAAAGCCTACCTTTTTCATTACACCAAATTGCTTAAAATAATTTTTTTTCTCTTTTCATGTTCTGAAAAGGAAAACAACATAAAAAAAAAAGACAGTGTGCCATACCAAATCTTTACATAAAAGGATCTTACAGGAGGGAAAAAAAAGCGAATAGAATTGAATCAAGACAACAGAGAAATAGGACTTCCAGCCAAGATGGAGGCATAGGTAGACACACTGTGCCTCCTCACACAACCAAAAGAAGGACAACAACAATTTAGAAACAAAAAAACAACCAGTACTGACAGAAAATTGAACTGTATGGAAGTCTGACAACCAAAGAGTTAAAGAAGAAACATTCATCCAGACCAGTACGAAGGGCGGAGTCAGGCGGCTGGTGGGAGAGGACTCACAGCAAGGTGGCAGCTGGCAGACCCCTGGCTTGCAGGCAGTGGTTGGCAGACCCCAGGCATGCAGGCAGTGGTTGGCAGACCCCAGGCATGCAGGCGGCAGCAGGCAGACCCAGTGAGGCGGCAGATTGTGGAGGGGCTTGATACACAAGGTGGCCGGCCTGCCAAGCGGTCCCACATTTGTGCACAGGTAAACCAGGTGAAACTGGGGAGCGAGACAGACCACGCAACCCAGAGCCCCAGCGCAGGGAACTAAAGCCTCAAAACACCGATTGAAAACACCTGTGGGGGTTGAGGTGCTGGGAGAAACTCCCCAAACCCACCCACACAGGAATCAGCACCAGAAGGGCCCAGTTTGCTTGGGGGAAACAGCAGGAGTGACTGAAATCCAGCAGAAAGCAGAGCAAGTGCCGCTTGGGTCTCTCGGACCCCTCCCTGACGTATAGCGTCACAACCCAGCGACGCTGGGTTGCCCCACCCAGGTGAACACCTAAGGCTCCGCCCCTCACTGCCTTACAGGTGCATCAAGACAAAAAAGTGGCCCAAACAAAAGAACAGATCAAAGCTCCAGAAAAAAATACAACTAAGCAACCAAGAGATAGCCAACCTATCAGATGCACAGTTCAAAGCACTGGTGATCAGGATGCTAACAGAATTGGTTGAATTTGGTTGCAAATTAGATGAAAAAATGAAGGCCATGCTAAGTGAAGTAAAGAAAAATGTACAGGGAACCAATAGTGATGGGAAGGAAACTGGAACTGAAATCAATGGAGCGGACCAGAAGGAAGAAAGAAAACCAAACAGAAAAGAAGGAAGAAACAAGAATTCAAAAAACTGAGGAGAGGCTTAGGATCTTCCAGGACATTTTTAAACATTCCAACACCTGAATTATAGGGGTACCAGAAGGAGAAGAGGAAGAGCAACAAGTGGAAAAGTTATTTGAACAAATAATAAAGGAGAACTCCCCCAATCTGGCAAAGGAAATAGACTTCCAGGAAGTCCAGGAAGCTCAGAGAGTCCCAAACAAGTTGGACCCAAGGAGGAACACACCAAGGCACATTATAATTACATTACCCAAGATTCAAAATAAGGAGAGAATCCTAGAAGCAGCAAGAGAAAAGAAAACAGTTACCTACAAAGGAGTTCTCACCAGATTGTCAGCAGATTTCTCAAAAGAGGCCTTACAGGCAAGAAGGGACTGGAAAGAAGTATTCCAAGTCATGAAAGGCAAGGACCTACATCCAACATTGCTCTATCCAGCAAAGCTTTCATTTAGAATGGAAGGGCAGATAAAGTGCTTCTCAGATAAGGCCAAGTTAAAGGAGTTCATCATCACCAAGCCCTTATTGTATGAAATGTTAAAGGAATTTATCTAAGAAAAAGAAGATAAAAAATCATGTATGGTAAAATGACAGCAAACTCACAATAATTAACATCCTCACCTAAAACAAAAAGGAAAACTAAGCAAACAACTAGAACAGGAACAGAGCCACAGAAATGGAGATTACATGGAGGGTTAGCAACAGGGGAAGTGGGAGGAGAGGGGAGGAAAAGGTACAGAGAATAAGTACCTTAGATGGTAGGTAGAAAATAGACAGGGAGAGGGTAAGAATAGTATGAGGAATGTAGAAGCTAAAGAACTTATAAGTATGACACATGGACATGAACTAAAGGGGGGGAATGTGGGTGGGAGAGGATATGCAGGGTGGAGGAAAGTGAAGGGGGAAAAATGGGACAACTGTAATAGCATAATCAATAAACTATATTTTAAAAAGACAACAGAGAAAAAACTGCAAATCTAAAATAGAAACAGGAGATTTCTACTCCATAGTCCTTAATTCATACATTTGAACTGACACGATCATAAACACTTAAAAAAATGTTCATACTGAATCACACAATCAGGTCCAAATACAGCTCTAACAATTATAAAATTACTATACACATATTTTTTTAGTTTTTGCAATATGTAATTTTTGAAATTATAAAGAAATGAAATTTACCTTTTAATGTGAAAACTGTACTTGAATTTGATGCAAAAAATAATTGAGTCAAACTTGATATAAGCATTTATAAATTTCATTTTCAACTGAAATGAAATGGTTTTTGTCCTTGCTATTTATTCTAGTTAAACAAAATAAGCTTAGTCACACAGGTAAAAAAATGATAATACAAATGAATATCAGTGAGTTTCCTGTAAATATTAAAAATTAGAAGTTTTCAATGGGCATATCAGTACATCTCATCTTGTGTGTAGGATCAGAGAGTGGCTCAAAGTTAAATTCTCAGACTGAACAGATTTAGAAAAAGGGTCCCTCATCCAAAAATTTGCTTAGAAAGGGAAGAAAATAGTTTAATTTTTTTCTCCAGTTCATTCAGGTTGTTTTCAATAAATGATGATATTCTTATTCAATGTGAAATCCAAGCAGCAGTGAAAACATGTCAAGATTTCCTTTACAACATGATTTCCCCAAACATTTAGTTTCTTTTTAAATTCAAGAATCTTATTACATGAAATCAAAATATTTTCTCTGGGGCCCTCCAGAGAAAATATTTTCTAACCCTGATTCATAGGATAGAAAGTATCTGCCAAGCAGGCTTTTTTTTTAATTATTATTGTTTTCTTCTTCTTCTGCAGCCATCTTCATTTTTGAATCACAGGTAAATCTTGCCTTAGTAATTTCTGGAAATTACTATTTAAATTCATCTTTTTTTTTCAAATGCTACTAAGTTAAAACTCTACTAAGCTAAGAGATTTAACCATATAACAGGATATTTACATGCACTCTGTCTACATTGTCACACAATTTTTAATAATTGTGTTCTCAAATTCTCAAATGGACTGACCTTTGTTTAATAAAGTTAACCATTTTTTTAAGCATTATCTATAACTTTCTACATTTCTTCTTCAGAGCTCCAGACACTAGAACCTCTCTAGAAGAAAACAGTATGTCCTAAAGGGTCATATTTTATTTTGTATAAGCGGCCAAGCCTCACCTGGAGACACCATGGAAGGGACATCATCATTACAGATTCCAAGGAAGTGTCCCCAAGATACACTGTTTGATTTCAAATATGAAGGCAGAATATTACTTTTTAATGTATAAATCTTTCATTTATTTTTGAAGGTCTGATTTGATTGCTCAAAGTAATTTCTTGCTGTTTTTTGTTTGTTTGTTTTGTAAAGAAGGAAGGGACAAAGAGAGGGACAGAAACCTTTATGGGAAAGAGACTGGTTGCCTCTGTAGGCACCCCACCAAGGCCAAACCCTAACCCGCCATCTAGGCATGTGCCCAGATCTGAATCAAACCTGCGACTTTTCGACTTTTCGCTTTGCTGGACCTGGATCAACTGAGTAACACCGCTCAAGGCTTTTTTCTTTTTGTAGATATAAATTTTCTTCCTAATAAGTTAAGGAAATATGATGACAGAAGGCATTTTGGGTGATTAAAGCCCTCATACATGCAGAATCCTATCCCTTGGATTTCTGTCCCTTTCCTTGTTTAGATCATCCAGTAATTTCATAAGAATGTGCAGGAAGTAAATTTTGGAGACTTTGTAGTTTTTGTGGCAATTTTTTGTAATTTTTACCAAAAAATGTAATTTTTGAAACCTTAAGTTTATCAGACCTTTTAGAAAGTCTGAAAATGTATTCTACACTACTACTTAACTGATAGCTTGGTTACAGAATTCTGTTAAACATTATTTTCCTTTAATATTTTGAAGCATTTTGTTCCTTGCCTTCTAGTTCTCAGATTTGTTGTTGAGAAGTCCTAAGCCTCTGTGAAAATCTTGAAGTCACTGGAGTCCAAACTCAGCCTTGGAGTCAATCACCTGGAGAATTTAAGATGTCTGTAGGAGTATGTCTCAACCCACGCACTTCAGACATTCTAAACAAACAGGTCCCACTCAAGAGCCTATCTCAGGTTACCCAGAAGTACTTTGGGGATACCAGATTTGGGCTTTCAAAGTACCGATTTATGATCCTCTTCTCTTCCTTCAGCTGTTCCTGCTTCAAGGACCTGCACCTTACCTGAGCAGTCGCAGCCTTGGCCCAGCAGCGAAAAGGACACTGCCCTTCTCCGACCTGTTCTCTTGGGAGCGGGACCTCAACCGCCAACTCCTGCGTCACAATCACGGAATCCTGTGTCACCCTGGTCCCTGGCAACCCCTCCGTGGCTCCGCAGAGGGGCAGGGCCTGTGAGGAGCTCCTTCCCCTTCAGGGGCAGTTGGGAGCTCCGGGAGGGCGTTGCTTTCTGACCTCTGAAACAGCCAATGTCCTTACAAATCCGGTACAGCTCCCAAAGCATCCTTTTCCTCCCTCTGTCCTCATTCTGCCTTCTTCTTTCCCTCTTAATTGTTCTCGTTTCCATTTTGTGGCTGTCTGGTGTTTCAGCTGCGTCTGAAAAGTGCAGGAATCCTTGGTTTTGACCATTTTCCTGGTAGGAGCTGAACGCCACAGCAGCCCCAGCTCAGGACTCCCATAGATTTAGCAGCAGAGTCGCTGCGACCTGATGGAGGTCAGGGTTAGTTGAAGAATGTGCGGACGGTTACTCCTATGACCCCCACAGAGTCATCATTTTCTGCTAAGATTGTGTCTGTGGGGCTCAGTGAGTGAGACCTGGCAGGAGGCCTGACCTGGGACTCCAAAGCCCTGTGGTTGCAGCTGGTCCAGATCAGAAGAGACTGAGCCCAACCATCCAGGGCTTCAGCACCTCGCAGGCAAGAGAAGTTGCCTGCATCAGTTGGCCCGGCGGTAGGGCCTTGAGCACCTGTCAGGGCAGAGTCTGTGAGCCATCAGGGTGATTCCCACAATTCTGCCCTTCCACCCCCACTGCAAACTGCCTTTTTACCTGTGGCTGGTTTGGGGTGCAAGTTTACTGCCCCTCCTTTGCTGTAGTTGACCTCATCATACTCTTGGGCTCCAGTTTACTGTCCTTACCCCAGGTTTAAAAAAAATTTTTTTTTCAGTTTAGGATTCCCTCAGTAGCAGGCAGTCCTCTTCCGTGTCTTGAGGACAAAAGTTTCCTGCTCCTCCCACAGACAGGCTTTGCTTCTCCTTTCCCAGAGGTTAAGTATCCTTGCCTGTGTTCTAGGGATGCAAGGGCTTGCTGCCCCTCCCCCAGTGACTTAAGGTTCTTTCTTGGTAGGAGGGAAGGGTCTGGAGGCTTTGTGTTTGTCCTCCAGCAGCATGTGTTTACCTGGAGCTCACCTGACCCTCCAAAGAATGCTCCAGATTCCTACAATGCCCGCAGTCTTTAGAAACAGGGACAACCCAGTGGAGGCCAATGGAAATGAGCTCACTAGTGGGGGCAAACTCCCCTTGTCCCTGGGCCTCCACCTATTCCAAATTGATATGCTAGCCTGCTGTTTGCCCTTTAAGAATTCCCTTTTAGCTGAGTTCCTCTTACTGGCTTGCAGGCCAGCCACCTCTTTTTTCTGAGCTCTGCCAAAGGTGAAACAGTTTGGATATTCATTGCTCTTCGGAGGAATCTGTTTATCTCTTGACTGAGTTTACTTAGTTCTCTAAGACCTCACCTTTCCAATGGGCTGAAGTTATGATATTTTAAATTACTTGATATTTCTTGTTAGTCATGGGTGATGTTTTGCCTCTTTATACTTAAGCCTCATAATTCATATTTTAAAGTTATTTTTTAATTAGGTAAATATAGTCCATGACAGAAATCCCTCTCCATGTGAAGAAGTCAGGCCATTTGAACCATTTTAAGTAAGACTCAGGATTCAGGAAAGACTACTTTGTATAACAACATCAAATGCTTTCTCCATCACGCCCGAGCACAGGTCTATGGACTCCAGTTTTCACATCATTGAAATCACTGCTCAAAAGATTCATGAAGAGAGGAGAGAGGGGCATGTCTCATGGCCAGTGATGGATGAGGCACTTTCCTGTATACAACCAGAAGAGTCTAAAATGTGAACTAGAGATTTCTCATGTCCACGATGATAATCCTGCCCCTGGCCAAACAATGTTTTGGAGAAAAATCCAGTTTCATGGATTCTCATTAACTTTCCTTTCTCCTCCTTTCCTACATGGTTTTTGTCTCTATTCTCGAGTACCAGCATCTTACTTGCTCACATGTTGCTAGGACCTCAGCTCCGATATTGTTACTAGAGCCTGTACTGGGCCTTTTGTTTCTGCCGATTAGGATGAGCCCTGGTGCCATGTAAACCAGACAGGTCTGAGCTGACTATGGAAATCAGACTCAAGCTTCATTCTCCTGGATATGAAACCTGTCTTTGACCCAGAACTCTGAAAAGTGGTAGAATTCGAAAAATGTGTGGATGTCTGGATGGATGCCTTGGGTTCTCTTCTTGTTAGCCAGGCTCCCAGCAGGAGTAGTTGCAACCTCCCTCATGCTTTTTAAGCTGCCACCATCTGGTACCTGCAGTAAGGTCTCTGAGGAAAGTTCTGGTCACATTCTCCAAGGAATCTCAGTGCTCAGGGTCTCTTTTGGTCTTTGGAACATGTGAATGTTGCGGCACTTCTCGAATTCTTCCACAGACTTCTGTGTCTCTCCCTCTTTAAATACTGGTGATCTCTGGAGCTTTGTCTTTTTCACTTTCTACATGTTCTCTCTGGAAAATTTCAATCCCTACCAGGTTAAAATACAACCAACCCTGCCTTAAGTTTGCAGATAAAATACAAGATGCCCAGTTGAATTTCAGATCAACAGTCAACAAATTTTTAACATAAGTAAGTCCCATGACATATTGATCTGAAATCTGTACTTAACTGGGTGTCCTGTATCTTTGTTTGCTAAATTTAGCAACTCTAACCCCACCTACCCCCTCACCTCCACCAGTGCTGACCACTTTCAAACCTCTGTTTCCAGTCACAACTCCCCAACCTGAGTTACAGGCCCATGTAATCAATTTCGGTGTCCACCTGCTAGTTCCTCAGACACTGCAAATTCAACTTGTCCCAAGGCAAATACATCACCCTTTCTACAACCTTGCTGCTCTTACATGTTCCCCATCTTCATAAGTGGCAGGAACAGTGGCTATACCAAGTCCTCTTCCAAGATTCTCCCCTGGTGGTATACATACACTGTCATACTGTAACAGGGTGCAGCCAAGAGGGGACCCCAAATAGGGATTTGAAACGGAATCCAGAACTCAAGGTGTCCGAGAAATATTAGAAAAATATACAGGATGTCCCTGCCCCACACAAGGCTAAGATGAGGGATGGGACACATGGAACAGGGCCATTGAAAGCTGTGTTGCATAGCAACAGCTTTGCAGCTAACCTCTGGTATGGTCATTTAACATATCTATAACCTTTAACTGGTTTCATACATATGTTAAATAGCTGTGACCATGCTTTGAACCAGGGGGATGGGAGTGACTTCCACCCAAGATGTAACTGGGGGGCAGCTCCTCCTGGTTATGGCACTTGCGTGAGAGCTTGGAAGAAGATTGGCTCCATGCCATGGGGCCATACCTGCCGAGACTTACGATGGCAGCCCAGTAAAGCTGGAAGAATACAGGAATGCTGGCAGGTATAACTGATTGTAGGAGGAGTCGGAAATGGGGCTGTAGAGGAAGATTGGTGCAGGGATTTAAACCCAGGCATGGCAGCCATGTAGGGGAGAACCTCGTGGCTTTGGCAGAGTGGGGATCCCATGGCTTTGGGGTGCTTGCTTTTGCCACTTGATTTAGGAAGCAGGAGAGACTTTGCCTGGAAGAAAAGGGGTGAAAGGACTCTTGCTGGTGGACCATGAGAAGGTGGTGTTACGGAACAAATGAGGGGGGGCCTGGAACAATATACCATTACTGAAAGAGACCCAGGTCCGTCATGTACGCCGCCTATAGGAAAGATGTCACTTAATGCCAGAGATTTGTGAAAAAGAAAGGAAATGTTTATTTAATACTACACAAACTTAAAGTAGTGACCTAATGTCTTTATCAAAATCCCAAAGTCCCTTAAAACACCCACAAACACATACAGTCCTTCCTTCCCCTTTGCCCAGTCTGGGGTAGCGTGTCTCAGGAAAGGAAATAGAAGTCCGGGCTCAGGCAGCCCCTGGTTCTTCCCAGTAATCCGTGTCGGTTGGTAGGCCTCCTTCTGCTCTCGACACCCTCAGCTATGTCACCGGGATATCTGCTAAAGCTGGGTGGTGGTTCCTCCTACTACTGCTGCGGGGGTCCCCACTCTGGCAAAGGTGTGTGGTTTTCTCTCCACCACTCCAGCCACGTGGTCCTCTCTCCCCCAGGGCCATGGGAGTCCCCACCCAGCCAAAACTGCATGATTCTCTCTTCTATGGCTGCCGTGTCTGGCTTTAAATCCCCGCGCCAATCTTCCTCTGCAGCCCCATTTCGGACTTTTCCCACACTCGGCCACACTTGCCCTCAATCTGCTGTCCTTTCCAGATTTTCTGGTTGCCATCGTGGGTCTGGGCAGGTGTCACCCCATGTCATGGAGCCAATCTTCTCCGAGCTCCCACGCAGGTGCTGTAACTCAGGGGACCTGCCCCCCAGTCACATCTTGGTGGGGGGTGGGGGTGGTTTCTATCCCCTTGGCCCAGAGCACAGCCATAGCTATTTAGCATATCCAAGCGACCAGCCTAAGGCTATAGGTATGTTAAATGACCATGCCATGGATTAGCTGCAAAGTTGCCCTGCATGTTCTTGCTCTGTGTGCTCCTTCCCCCAACTCGTACCTGTGGGGGAAGGGGTGAAGACATCTTAGAATCTCCTGGACACCTTGAGTTCTGGACCCCATTTCAAATGCCCATTTGGGGTCCCCCCTCTTGGCTGCACCCTGTAACAGTGCCACATGGCTTTGGATTAACTGGAGATCATGGCAGCAACACAGCTGATAATGCTAAGATCCCGAACCACTGACTTCTACTTCTTTTCCTGAGATACGGTACCCCAGACTAGGGCAGAGGGAGGAGGAAGTACTGTGTGCATTTGTGGGTATTCTAAAGGACTTTAGTATTTTAATGAAGACATTAAGTCACTACTCTAGGTCTGTATAGCCTTTAAATAAATATTTCCTTTCCTTTTCACAAATCTCTGGCATTGAGACACGTCTTTCCTCTGGTAGTGGGCATAGCAAACCTAGTGGGGGGTCCTTTTGGTAATAGTATATCTTACCCCCACCCACAGTCTGTTCTGTAAAAGTACTAATCCAATCCTTTTCATCTCCAGCTCTAGAAGTCTCATCAATTATCATAGTGCTCTGTGCTTCCAGCCTGACCCTCAACCCACTTTTTCACACTGGGGGGAACTAGCAAAACTTTGCAAACAGGCCGATTGGATCCAGTTGCTTTCTGGCTCTAATTAAAAAAAAACAACTTTGAAGTAGCTCCATGTGCTAAGAAACAAATATGTGCAACACCTTCAGGTGAGAATGGAACCAGTGACCTGAGGGTTCTTACAGAAACCAAAACATACAGTCCCCTGCCTACCAGCTGAGCTTTCAAAGAGTGCATACTGCAGGTTTTAGGAAATTTTTTGTTCACCACAGACAGGAACACTTTCGGAAAGATGCTTGGAAAGGCCTTCATCTCATACTCCTTAGAGGGGTACAGATACCAGTGTCTATTCAATCATCAGCCACCCAAATCGGTGAGAAACAACATTGTTCAAAGATACCATAGATTCGAAGAGCTCCAACAGTGGTGGAAAAGGCCCAGGTGAGGCCAAACTCTGAAAGCTCATGGGTATAGTCATCACTGAGGGTCAGTATCCTTACTAAAGGGCCTTTAATTGCAATGATCGTCCCTTGTCAATAGTCTTCACGTAGTGCTACTCCCTCTCTTTCTTTCTTGCTTATTGTTCTGACCTGGCGAAAATGATGGAGGAAACAATTTTTGGCCCTGAAGGAGTGGAAGATCTGTTTTCCCAGCTGACTTGGGTCAGAGCTCAGCATCCATATGCAATCCCCACTGCAGTCTTGCCCATGTACTGTAGGCTAGTGGGTCACTCAACAGTCCCCTGGAGGTGTCTTATTGCAGAAGGTACAAGTTTGATAGGCCCCTAAGGAGTGATTGAGATGGCAACTTGGACTTCTGCAGGGAGAGCATAAGGGTGGCAGGATTTGTTGATTTGACCTAAAAGGCTTTCCGCAAAATTTTCAGAAGTTAACCCCCCCCCCCAGGGTCAAATGGCATCCTAAACCAGAAAGTCCCCTCATTAATACACATGTGAATGCCAATCCCAATAACATCCTGAACCAGAAAGTCCCCAACAGAGCTGCTGCATTGATTACTTTTAAGGGTATCCACTGATCCTGCCAGTGGCAGTTTCTCTGGGGCTTCCAGTACTGCCTTCTCCAGGGGCTCAACAGGAGGCTCTCTAGAACCCCCAAGACCCTCAAGCCAAAGTGCTATGAGCTCTGATGTTGCCTGGGCAGGTGTTCCTCTGATGCTGCATTCTCTTCCTGCTTTTCTTCAGCCTTAAAACCATACTTACCCAGGATTTGATCTTGTCCTTTTCACCTCCAGCATGAGCACTGTTGACCTTAACCCACAGGGAAAGAAGCCACCCACTCCTTGAAGGAAGCAGCTCTGCCTGAGGGTTCTGTACCCCACTCTCCATTATTTCGACTCTTTGGCAATGCTCCCACTTTCACTAGTTCTCAAATATACTTTGCTGGTCCATGAGGTCTCAGCTCCTTCTGAAGACCAGATCTGACCCACAGTCTCCACATATCATGCCTGACAGAAGTGAAAGACCTCCAGAATTTGAATAGATCCTCCATTTGAATAGAGAAATGGAAATTTCCATTTGAATAGAGAATAGATTTCTATTTGAATTGAGAAATGGAAATTTCTCAATTTCCCTGTCCTGCCAAATCTGAGGAAAAGACAAGCTCTTCATCGAACATACATGCTTTTTGTCTTTTGGCATCGACAATATTTCTGCCTTCATCTGTTCTGATCCAAGATAAGAAGCTGAAAAAGTATGTGCAAAGAAAATGACAATGGGAGTAGAAATAAATGGAGTGGACATGAACGTGGAAGTACACAACATTGTCAACTTTTTTTCTGCTATCACTCTACCAAAATAATAAGCATATTAAGTGATAAAGCCATAGTTTCTTCTTTGAACTCACAAGGATTCTAGAGAAATCTTCCCTTTGCTTCTGGGGTGCACAGCAATTGGATCCACAAGAATATGCTGAGATAGGAAAAAATTGAATATACAGATCTGATCTTTGCTTCCTGCTAGTTATGGACTTCGTGTGCTTTAGTGATACCATATATAGTGACACACAAAATCAACAATCTCCTGGTTTCTGTTTATTTTTTTTAAAAATATATTTTATTGATTATGCTATTACAGTTGTCCCATTTCCCTCCCTTTATTCCCCTCCGCCCTCCATACCCCCTCCCACCACATTCTCTCCCTTTAGTTCATGTCCATGTGTCATATTTATAAGTTCTTTGGCTTCTACATTTCCCATACTATTCTTACCCTCTCCCTGTCTATTTTCTACCTACCATCTAAGCTACTTATTTTCTGTACCTTTTCCCCCTCTCTCCTCTTCCCACTCCCCTGTTGATAACCCTCCATGTGATCTCCATTTCTGTGGTTCTGTTCCTGTTCTAGATGCTTGCTTAGTTTGCTTTGTTTTTGTTTTAGGTGTGGTTGTTAATAATTGTGAGTTTGCTGTCATTTTACCGTACATGTGTTTTATCTTCTTTTTCTTAGATAAATTCCTTTAACATTTCATATAATAAGGGCTTGGTGATGATGAACTCCTTTAACTTGGCCTTATCTGAGAAGCACTTTATCTGCCCTTCCATTCTAAATGAAAGCTTTGCTGGATAGAGCAATGTTGGATGTAGGTCCTTGCCTTTCATGACTTGGAATACTTCTTTCCAGCCCCTTCTTGCCTGTAAGGCCTCTTTTGAGAAATCTGCTGACAATCTGGTGAGAACTCCTTTGTAGGTAACTGTTTTCTTTTCTCTTGCTGCTTCTAGGATTCCTTATTTTGAATCTTGGGTAATGTAATTATAATGTGCCTTGGTGTGCTCCTCCTTGGGTCCAACTTTTTGGGACTCTCTGAGCTCTTGGACTTCCTGGAAGTCTATTTCCTTTGCCAGATTGGGGGAGTTCTCCTTTATTATTTGTTCAAATAACTTTTCCACTTGTTGCTCTTCCTCTTCTCCTTCTGGGACCCCTATGATTTGGATGTTGGAATGTTTAAAGATGTCCTGGAGGTTCCTAAGCCTCTCCTCAGTTTTTTGAATTCTTGTTTCTTCTTTTCCGATTGAATGTTTCTTTCTTCCTTCTGGCCCACACCGTTGATTAGAGTCCAAGTTTCCTTTGCATCACTATTGGTTCCCTGTACATTTTCCTTTACTTCGCTTAGCATTGCCTTCATTTTTTCATCTAATTCGCGACCAAAGTCAACCAGTCCTGTAAGCATCCTGATGAGCTTTGATCTGTGCATCTGATAGGCTGGCTATCTTTTCATCGCTTAGTTGTATGTTTTCTGATGCTTCGATCTGTTCTTTCATTTGGGCCCTTTTTTTTTTTGTCTTGGTGCTCCTGTTACGTCATAAGGGAAGGAGCCTTAGGTGTTCACTAGGGTGGGGCAACCCACGTCACTGGGTTGTGACACTATACGTGGGTAAGTGGTCCAAGAGGGAACAATGGTACTTGCTCTGCTCTCTGCCGGATTTCAATCACTTCCCCCACTATCCAAAAGCAAATTGGGCCCTTCTGGTGCTGATTCCTGGGTGGGTGCCTTGTGTATGTTCTAGGACCCTCTGGGTCTCCCCTCCCTTCCTTTGAGGCTGGGAGTTTCTCCTGCTGCTGCCTCAACCCCCACAGGTGTTTTCAAATGGTGGTTTGAGTCTTTATTTCCCTGAGCTGGGGCCCTGGGTTGTGCAGCCTTTCTTGCTCCCCAGGTGTTCTTCCCAGTTTATCCACACGTGAATGTGGGACTTCCCAGTCCACCAGCTGCCACCTTGCCGGGTCTGCCAGCTGCTGCCTTGCTAGTCCTGCTCCACAATCCACCACCTCACTGGGTCCTCCAGCCGCCAGCTTGCCACGAGTCCTCTCTGCCTGGCTGCCCAGCTCCACCCCTCCTACTGGTCTGGGTGGCTGTTTCTTCCTTAACTCCTTTGTTGTTGGACTTCCATACAGTTCAATTTTCTGTCAGCTCTGGTTGTTTTTTGTTTCTAAATTGTTGTTGCCCTTCTTTTGGTTGTGCGAGGAGGCACTGTGTGTCTACCTACGCCTCCATCTTGGCTGGAAGTCTGGTTTCGGTTTATTTTTTCATTGTTCTGTGTCCACTCCACTTGCCGGATCATAGATTACTACCCCTGTTCTAAATCTCCACTAACTCCAGTGCATTGACTCTACCTGAAGACCTCCCATATTTTCTACATATTTTCTGGCTCATATTGTAAGTATTTGTTTCCATCTGCATGTCCCCTACAGAGAAAAAAAAATATTTTAAGGCAAGACCTCTATTTTAATATCTACATCCCTGGCATAATACAAGGGGAAGATTAGGTGCTTGTTATGTGGTTTGTGTCTAACACACATGTGAATGCCAATCCCATAGAACAGAAGCTCTTTTGAGTCAATACTATCTGGGTTCATGAGTGGGAAGAAGATGCAGAACTTACTAGGTCCCTTACTGTGTCATAAGACATGACCTCCAATTGAATGTGTTTTCATTCTCTAGTGGATGGAGGGAGTGTAAATAAGTGTCAGAGTCTTTTAAAGATGAAGTATGAGAGGTGTAATCTTAGACTATACCTGTCTCTGTTCATAATTTAAAGGACACCTTTATTAGTAGTTAGGGAAAAAACTCTAAACATAGTGGTTGATGTAAGAGACCAGTGCACACAGAGATACAATTTTGCAATCTCCAAAAAGACTAAGAGTTCATCATTGGCAGAGGAAAGCAGTGGGTGCATAAAAGTGGAGAGGAGGCAGGGATTGGCTGGTTGGGTCTGTGTGTAAGGTAGGAGAGCACCTCAGACTATTTTTCTGCTGAAGGCTATGTGTGTGTGGCATGTGGCAAGAAACAGAGTGTTCACTAGCAACAGCACACTCACAGGGTGATAGCACACAGGATTTTCCTGGTTTTGTCCTGTACTACTGAGGATTTGCAAAAGTAACAGGCACTTCCTTCAAGGGAAATTGAACTAGCAACCTAAGGATCTGGAGAACATGGGACACTATCAAATAAGCTATGAAAGGACACACAGCAATTGCCCTGGGGCATGACATTTTCTGGAAGTAAGGGAGGTGGGCACACTGGAGTACTCCAGGCCCAGCAATGCCTTGGGGTGGTTGGAGCCTCCTTTAAAGAAAGTGCACACACACCAGGGCTTGGGAGTGGCTTCACATCTGGGGTAGGGGAAGCAATTTTCTAGATGCCAGGGCCAGGGCTGTCACCAGTTGTCTCATTTCCCCTTGCTGCACCCCTTTTCACGGAGAGGGAAATAAAGGCCAATGTCCATGACCAGAAAGTGGGTAAGAGGGTGAATGGAGGTGGGCATTGGTGAAAGTCTGCTTATATCAGTTCCAGGAGGGCTTGCAGGGCAAAGGCAAGGGAGAACCCACTTGAATGGGCACCAGGTGGGTGCCACAGTGTCCAGTGGAGCACCTCAGGAAGTGCTTCATCTAAGTACCTAGCCTGGTTCTTCCCCTGCTTCTAATGTTCCACTACTGCTTCCCATCCCATCCTGCTGCCCGTCATGACCTACGCTCATTCTTCAGGTACAGAGTGGCTTATTGAAAAGTGATGGAGAAAAAATATCAGGCCAAGTGGGCAGACAACACCAATAGGTACCTAGTCTTCCTGGTAGTCTGGGAGCTTGGCTCCTCTCCTCTTGTCCACCCACCTGGTTTCTTTGGGCAGAGGCCACTTGTCCCTGAAGTAGCCCAAGGTTCTATGGCTTCCTGGAGAGGCACTTGAGAAAAGGACAGGGGCAAGAACAGTGGTGGCTAAATACTACCACTTACCCTTACTCCATGTCCTTTACGGATGTTTCATATCTCACCTGGTGTGTGCTATTCACCCCAAGAGCACTCACCCACCCACAGAGACAGGGCAAGCCATACCTAAGAGCCCTACTTTTGAGTGAGTGTGTCACTAACTCCAATAGGATCCTTCTGAAAATCACCTGTTTCACTGAGACTCTGGAGTCTGCTTGGGTCCACAAGGCCAAACCATTGCTGTTGAAGGGGTTCAGAACAGGTATCCCCCCACAATGTGCTACTTTGGTTCATGAATTATTTTGAGCTGATGGCAATCCAAACCCTACAAGCTCACAAGAAACTTTTACCTGTCCCTTAATTTAAATTAGAAGCCTTGCCCATAATAAGAGTTTTCACCAGAAAGAACTTTTTATGTCACATCTATAGGGTGGAACAAGGTTCTAGTTACTGAACATGTGTTCGTTTCATCCTGAGAATGACCTTCCTCCTCTGTTAAGTCCCAAGTTGGCTTACTGAATCCTTTGCTCAGAATGCCAGATATACCTCACTTATTCTTCTGTCAAATAAGTATGTGGAGTCTCTGAGTCTGTCATGTATGGGGAGTTCCCATACCTACATAATTAAATTTGGTTATATTTTTCTTGTTAATCTGTCTCATGTCAATTTGATTATGAGACCACCTGAGAGAACCTTGGAGGGTAGAGAAAAGTTTCTTTCTTCCAACACTATGGGACTGGAGACTTTCCAGAGGCACCAATTGCTCTGTAGCCATGAAGAGTTCCCAGCCATGAAGGTCACCATATGAGGAGACAAGCTGACATGAACCAAAGACAGAACCTTAGGCCTTCCTTGAATTCTCTGCCTGAATGGATATGGAAGTTCAAATCCTTGGCAATTTACCTTTTGTGCTATGGAAGAATGGAATGACACACTCAAACAAGGGAAGGTTTCTTGGGTGTGGATTGCCATGCCTCTGTGGGTAAATAAGCCATCTTGGAGTGGCAAGACAAGATCTGAAATGTTTGTAAAGGACCCGGAGCCTGAGCAAGTGGTCCTATTAGAACACCAGTGCTCTCTGGCCTTCTCCATTTGTCTCCAGTGCCAGTCCAGGAAGCCACAGAACCTTGGGCTTCTTCAGGGAGCTTTGGCCTCTGTCCAATGAATGTAACTTGGGAAGTTGTGACGCACCTTGCAGGTCTGGAATTCCCAGAGGTTATAATCTGCTGACTCCAAGCATCATGTGGGTGTCTTGCTGGCAGGCTTGGGCCTTGTTCAGACCCAGCTGTTTCTCTGTGCTCTATAATCTGGAGTTGCAATTGTTTGTACATAATGGACAAGTGTCAAAGTTGGATCTATTTTAACAAATTGCAAACCTCTCAATTCAGAACCTCTTTCAAATGGTGCTGCTAGTGCAGTTGTGTGCTCAAAAGTTTGTGCATGGTAAATCAGGGATTGTGAGTTCAAATGTAAATGGGGCTGAATTGTGCATAAACTGCCCAGTACTTCCACTTTCTTCATTACATTATCCTGCTGTGGACCCAAAAACGTGGAGTAACCTTCTTATTCAAAGAGAGTTTGCAATTTAGAATTTTGGGCTGAAAAATGTCATTCTAGTACTTTCTCCTTAATATAATGACACAGACTGATTTAGGTTGGTAATACTTGGCTCACAATTATTTTTTTTCTAATGTTTATTGTATAGAAAGTCAGGGTCATGAATGCAAATGTAAACAAAATTATTGTCTTACCTTCAGAGGAATACATGAAATGGAGAGAAGAAACTAAATTATAATATTTAATTAAAAGGTTAAGTACAAGTAGCAAACTCATACTCAGAAGAACTCAGAAGAGTCAGCTGCAGCCAGAGTTAAAGGCTTGCTTAATACAGATGAAGAATTAAAAGAAGCTAGAAGAACACGTAGTATAACAGTGTGTTTTGACCTTATCTAAAGTCTTTTGATTGTCTTGGGCAATCACTTTTAGTAACTGTATTTGCTAGCTTATTAAAACTTAAGTGGAATATTTAAAGTGTTAAAAGAAAAAAAAAATCCCATGAGCCCTGGCCGGTGTGGCTCAGTTGATTAGAGTGTCATCACATAACTAAAAGTTTGCAGGTTAGATCCTCTTTCTGTGAACGTAAGATCCCTGGTCAACTGCTTTATGTTTCTGTCTTTCCCTTCCTCTCTTCCTTCCCCTTTCCTTTCTCCCTCCCTGTCTCTCTAAAAGCAATAAAAAAATATCCTCAGGTAGGGATTAAAAAACAAATTCAACCAGCCTAGAATTCTGTGTCCAGCAAACTCTGTATCCAGAATTCTGTATCAAAATCATCTTCAAAAGTGATAGTGAAATAAAGACATTCTCAGACAAACATAAATTCAAGGAATCCACAGCACATACAATTGTCCTCCAATAAATGGTAAAAGGAGTTCTCCAGAGAGGCCTTCTTTCTAGGTTAGAAACTCAGATCTGCATAATGAAAGAGTGTTAGAAAAAGAATAAAAGATAACATCTATTATTTTTCCTCTTCTTAATTGTTCTAATGGATACAGTTTGCTTATAATTATAATAGCAGTAATAATTATAGCTTATGGTTAACAAAAATGAATGACAATGTTGTAATACACAGGATGGAGAAATTGAGAATATTGTGATATAAGCAGTATCCTGTTATAAAGTGGTTTAGACACTTTTAAAAGTAGAGATTAGTTAGAAATGTAAATTGTAAACTAGGGCAATCACTAAATCTGTTTTTAAAGAAGCAGGATTTATATGCTGATAAGGAAGAAAGGGAATCATAGGAAAGGCTCAATTAAAATCAGAGGATACAGAAATTTGAAAGACAAAAAAATTTTAAAAACATGGCAATATGTATAAAGGTTACAAATATGGTATATATAAATGTAAGCACAACAACAATGAATTTAATTGTGAATAGTCTAAAACCTAATTTAAAAATGGAGACTGTCAGTGATTTTACAAATGTAATTTCCAACCATATGAATGTCTATAAGAAATTCATATTAAGTATAAAGACATAAAAAGCTAAAAAGTAAAGGAATGGAAAAAATATTCCATGCTAACACTAATTAAATGAAAGATGGAATAGCTATGCTAATTTTAGACAAAGCCAATTTCAAAGTAAGGAAAATTATATAGCTCTGCATTCTCCCTAATTTGCAGCTTGGGTTTACATCATCTTAGAGACCCAGGGAACGTCTAGCCATAAACTTTTTTAGGGTCCTTTTGGGTTGATAGTGCTCCAGGTGCCTATGAGAAAGAAAAGATTATATTTAAAACCCACATTATTTCTCATATAATTATATATAGATATATAATATTCAGGAAGACAGCTTCATCTCAACCTCAAAAATTCACTGCATACAATTTTGCAAAGCCTTTGAGCAGTACACATTCAAAGATGGCCAATTATACAAGGAAACAAAGTAACATGAGTAAGACAAACCACAGATAAAATAATATTGAGATCATTAGTTCTAGATATTAAAACAACTATAATTACCACGTTTAAAGAAATGGTAATTACCATGTTTAAAACCATATAATTAACATGTTTAAAAGATCATCTGGAAAATATTTGCAAATGTGGGGAAGCTTTGTCTGCCAAGCCCCCCGTCTGCCACAGATGAGAATAAGTCTACCAAGACATGATCTGCTTGGGGAGGAAAGGTGGCCAGTCTCTCGAAGGAGAAGGACCAAGAGCCTTTTCCTCAATGGCTTTTATTGGGTTCGTTTACACAGGAATTCAGGTAAAGCTCATTACTCATTGCTGGGAAGTAAGGATCAAATAACAAGGAACTCTGAGGGCCTAATTTGAGTCAGGGTCAGATAGCTAAAGAGCTATAAAAACTTTAAGGAACAAACTTACTTCTTCCTTGGACCCTTATCATTTCATTGAGAGCATTCTAAACAAAGCAGGTTTCACAGGATTTTACATATTCTTTCTTAGGCCTGATCACACAGGGAACCTGCCCTTTCCAGCACAGGGTGGCACCACCCTGTCATTGTTTCAGGTTTAGGTGGAGTAAGGAAGTAAGGCAGCCAAGAGTTTAGGAGATTTTCTAGAAGATGGAATGAGAACTCAGGCTTTGTCAAAGCCGAGGGGTGAGGGTCCATCACCCCCTTTTGCTGTAGCTCCCAAAGTCCTTCTTTGGGGGCCCCCCACATGATCATACCTGTCTTAGGTTGTTCCCCCCTTGGGGAATCTTACCCGTCATTGGCTAACTGACCAAGCATTGAGGGCCAGGCAGGGTGAAGTAAAAGGAGCAGAAGCAGTGCTCCTGCCAGGGAGATAAGCTTGTCTCCTTGGTGGCTTACGGTTCCAAGGTCGTTCCCTCAGCCTTAGCCTTGGCAGGGGTTACAGCTTCTTATACCAGGCAGGGCAGTTCCCAACATGCAAGAAATAGGAAATGACAAAATTCGGCCTGTTGATGAGACTGCAAACTGTTATAACCACTAAGGAAAACAGTGTGGAGGATCCTCAAAATATTAAAAATAGAACTACCATATGATCCAGCAATTCTACTTCTGAGAATATATCCAAAGGAAACAAAAACACTGACTCGAAGAGATATCCACACCCCCCATGGTCACAAGCAGCATTATTTACAATAGCCAAGATATGAAAACAAACTAAGTGTCCATCAACAAATAAATGGATAAAGAAGCTGTGGTATGTATATACAACAGACTATTATTCAGCCCTCAAAAAGAGGAAATCCTGCCATTTTCAACAATATAGATGGACCTTGAGGGCATTATTCTAAGTGGGATAAGTCAGAAAGAGACAAACAAACACTGTATGATCTCACATGTGTGGAATTTAAAACAAAATCCAAACACATAGAAAGAGGGATCAGTTGTGGTTACTAAAGGTGAGGTGTGGGGGAGAGGGAATAGGAGAAAAGTGGGCAAAAGGTATAAACTTCCACTTACAAAATAAGTTCTTATATATGTAATATACAGCATGATGGCTATGAAAAAAGTTAACACTACTGCATAGTACATATGAAAATAGTTAAGAGAGCAATTCCTAAGAGTTCTACAAGAAAAAGATTATTTTGCTTTCTCTTTTTACTGTCTACATGAGATAATGGATGCTACCTAAACTTACAGTAGTAATAATTTCACAATATATGTAAGTCAAGCCATTAGTACCTTAACTTATATCTTAAGCTTACATAGTTATGTATGTCAATAGTATCTCAATAAAACTTGGAAAAATTCCTTTTGAAAAGGAATCAAATTGAACCTCTAAATTGAAAATTACAATTTATAATTGATTCAGTCAGAAGATATAACTGACTAAACATAGCTGTAGAAAGAATGACTAGATTATGAGTAAGAGCATGTAATTCAGAATGTAACATAGAAAGACAAAAAGACAAAATATAGAAGAGAGGTTAAAAAATAGAAGACAAGTTGTGAAGGTCTAAGATGTTTAATTTCAGTTTTATAAATGGAGAGGAGAAAAAGTACAAACACAACAGCTGAAAAGATAATGCCTGAGAATTTTTCGGAACTGAAGAAAGACAACAATCTACAGATTTAAGAAATCCCATACCGAAGAATCTAACACCTTAACCATTGGAAAAACATGGTATTTCCCTATAGGATCATTTATTACTTTTTTGCACTTCTCAATTGAAATCTTCCCTGGATACATCTGATTGGTGGAACCTAGGTCACATGCCCACTCCCAGCCCCAGGTGGGAAAGCAACTTTTCTAGAACATAATATATGAATATGTGAAGTTACCAAATGTAAGGAAAATGTTTAAAAAATGTTAAACACCCACTCATATAACAAATACAGGCAGCAGGGACTATTCAGAATGCTCCTATTCACACTTCTGCCGTTTCTGTACGTTTTGTCTTCAAGAGCACATAACTCTTAGCTCTAACTCAATGGATGATCGACGTCAACATTTTCAACCAGTGTGCTGCAAGAATTTTTAAAACATGCAATTTCTGTCTATGTAGTCAGGGGCAGTGACCTCTTTTCCCTTAGTTATTAAAAAACAAAAATAAACAAACAAACAGCCAACACAACAATAGATGTTTGTATGAATGCATCAAAATTATACCTAATTTTTTGTCAGATCAGAAAAAAATTTTTTTTTGGTTTGCCATTATGAGATAAAAAAGGTAAAAAATCACTGCTCTATGTAATTTGAGCTAACCTTGACCTATCTAATCTATGGAACTCTAGACAGAAGATTATTCTAGCTATCGTACAATTCCCATAAACTCCTCCCTCCTCACCTCAAATTCAGCCCATCTAAGTCTTAGCACCCTTTTGCTCTCTCCAGATACCCGTCTCCCCTTTAAGACTCTTTTCCCTGCAACTATCATCCTGCTTCTTCAAGCTATATTTGAGAATTCTCCCTGACTCTGTTCTCTTTATTGTGTTTTCCCCTTTATTCATACTTAACTTCAGCAGAATCTGTCCCGTATCTCTTTCATTCATTTTTTTCCCCTTTTGAGTGTATAAATGTTACCCTTTGAAGCTTTATTTTGGAGCATTTGCTGGTCAATATCTGATGTTCCTTTGACACCAGTTTCTCTTTCCTTCAATTCATCCTGCATATCCATGCCGAGTGAGTTTTCATTTTCAATTTTTCAAATGGCAAAACTTCATTCCAGAAATATCTTTGTCTCCTACTAACCTGTCCTCTTACCTTCCCTCACTTTCAGGAAGGCAGTGCGTTGCCTTGGTCCTTTCAACACCTCCAGGAGTCTATGAGACTTTCCTCCCAACTTTTCTACCAGAAATCACTCCACCCCCAAATTTGGGCCTTAATCTCCCTTCAGAGTGCTGCTCAAGCTCATCCCCTCCAGAAGGCCTGTATCTGTGATTACAAATTTGTGAACCTTGGCAGTCTCCACCGCCTCCTCACACCTTCACAGCTACTTTTTATTCTTCTCTTTCATGAAAACTAAAGTTCATTTATTCCATAAAACTATGACAGTGACTTCAAGGTAAAGACCATATCTGGGTGCCTTGTTCCTAGTGCAGAGCCTATCACAAACTTGGAATTCAGTGTTTGTTGAATAAAGAAATGAATTAAATAGCGAGTTAATGAATGTCTGCTCTGGCGCTGAGACTCGAGCTGTTACCAAGGGTCCCTACATCTAAGGAACTTAACAAGGTAGGCGGTTGCAGGTCGGTGGACGTCTTTAGTCAAGTATAAAAATGAGTGTAGATACCCAAGTTTCAGCTAAGAAACCCATGGTAGGCAACTTCTCTCTCTGGGATTTCCCTTCTTAATTTTGACAATCTGTAGCTGGGGGCCAAAAAATAAAATAAAAAAAAAGCTTTCACTGTGTTAGATTGTGTTGGGTCGGACATATTTTTCTAGCCTTAAAATAGTGGCTGTCTCTGTCACTGACCCCCATATTGCGCTATTCCCTAAAAGCCTGCAAATGGAATTTCAATGGTTGGGAAACACTGAAACAACTTTCAGATTTTGTTTGCTTCCAACACTCAGATATTGTAATAAAGACGCAACATAAAATTCTCCCTTCACTACCAAGAACAAAATGTCTCAAGTGCAAGGCCCTATAGCTCAGGGGTTAGAGCACTGGTCTTGTAAACCAGGGGTCGCGAGTTCAAATCTCGCTGGGGCCTTCCAAGTGTTTACTACCATTTTTAATTCTTCTCACTACCACCCTTTCTCCGATAACTTTAACCCACCCGGATATTCCCCTCTGGGTCCTCTTGGTGCAGTCCAGACCTCCGGAGTAAACCCCGCCGAACACAGCTGCTTCCTTTCAGGTTCCTGTGCCCGTGCGCAAGTGCCGTTTGCGCCGTGGGTCGTGGCGCAGTGCAGTGTAAGCCGCGTGAGCACGCGGGCAGATCCGCTCGCGGCCAGACCCTGGAGAGTGGCCCAACCTGAGCCGGCATGAGGACGGTGGAGAAAGACAATGGGATCGAACCCTCAGCAACCGCCGTGGGCAGGTTTTGGAACCTAGAACCGGGTCCTCCTGCCGGCGTCGGCCTTCCGGGTTACGCAGTGCGGCATGGTTTCCTGTTTCAGTGGACGTTTCGAACACTTCAGTATCTCAGTGCGGAGGATTCAGGTGGAGACTTGGATGGCCGTGTTATTGACTCGGAGATTGTGGCTTCCTCTCTGGAAAACCCTAAAATAGTTTCACCAAAAGTCAGTTCTCACGGAAACACTGGGTTTACCCATATATTTTGTATTCCACACCCTCTCCGTCCCCGAGCCTGCACATGTGTAAGCTGAAAAGAGCTGCGGCTGGCCGGCGCCCGCACGCCTGGGCTCCGAGGCGAGGGCAGGGAGAGAGGAAATGAGAGCCGTGCCCCTCTCCCTGGCTTGGAGAGGCGCGGTAAGAATGTTTCCCACCGCCTCAGTCCCTAGTTCCCCAAACGCCAAATGGCCGCTCCCACTCCAGGCACACACCCGGCCAAGGAAGCCCCGCCCCGCGCGCTCCGCGGAAACAACCGCACCCCGCGCCCCAGCCCCAGAGCGGGTCTCCCCCTCCTTCCCCATTCACCCTCGTGCAACCTCGGGATGCTTGGGTTCTGGCAGCGCCTGTGAAGAGCACAAGTTGGCCCTGTTTGGAAGTCCCTCGGTGAGGCAGGAGAACCCAGCTCTAGAAGGATTGTTCCCAAAATGTGGATGCAGGAAGTTCTCACAAAATGGTTACTCCGCGGTATCCACCTGTGGTAACGCAGGAGTCGAGTCGCACTCGTCTCTGTTTATCTCTGCCCTGAATAGGGAATTCTAGGAAAGGAATGTACGCGCTCCCTTCGATAGCTCAGCTGGTAGAGCGGAGGACTGTAGTGGTTCCCTTTCCAGTCATCCTTAGGTCGCTGGTTCGATTCCGGCTCGAAGGAGAAGCTGCTATTTTGGGCGCGGCTCCTCAGTTCCTTCCGCCCTTTATCTTCCGGAGTAGCTTTCTGCAGTGTGTAGACCTTAGCCCTATCTTGAGAAACACTGCTCACTCGCTGGTCGTTTAGCTTCAGGTATCACATCTTGAAAAATAGATCTTATCTGGTATGCTTGGTAAGGAGTATGCAGTAATTCATAGTTCAATCGATCAGCTGGAAAGGTTCTGAGATACCTTCTTTAAGATGTGCCTTACTTTCGCTTCTGGTTGATCCTAGGTTGCTGCCTGAGGACCAGATGTCGGAGGCCCAAGCCCACTTGTTGGTATAGAATATTTCACAAATGTGTGTATGTGCTCTGCTACCTTCGGGGCATTAATTTGTAGAACAAACCCCTTAACTGTGACCTGCAGCCCGAGTGTGTGACCCCATTATACACACACATCCATGGAGAAAGAGAGACTTTTTATTTATTTAGCCGTTTATATATGTTTATCGATATGTGAAACAATTTTGAGCCGCAGCAGGAAGGAATACTAGGATTTGACGTGAATAGGGATGAGACTGGGAGAGAGAATTCCAAGGCGAGAAAACCATTTGAGCAAAGGTGGGGAGAACTTAACTCTCATTCAGGAAAACTGCGGGGAGTCTGGAATAGCACACACCAGACGGGTGCACCACCGAACCAGCTCCAGCTCCACTATGGGGCTCAGGACCGTACAGCCTTGCAAACGAGTTCTGGTCGGCCCTCAGGCTGCAGCCTGTTTCCCTCCGGACTCCAGCTCGCAGCTAGACCCGTGCCTGAGGGGCTTGGTGGAACTCAAATGTGGCCTGAATCTGAAAGGCTGCCTCTTCACACCTCATCTGGAGTCTAGAAAGGTCCTGGATGTATGAGGACGGGACTAAAGCTAGACATGAAACTTCATAATGATGAAAATAAAAATTAAGGCAAAAAAAAAAAAATGACAGTCACAAGGAAAAAAACAGTGGAGTAGCCTGGCGGGAAAACGAAATTCAGAGGAAATAGACGCAAGGTGATTATCATTGTGGCTCGTTGGTCTAGGGGTATGATTCTCGCTTTGGGTGCGAGAGGTCCCGGGTTCAAATCCCGGACGAGCCCAGACGTTTTAATTAAGTTGTTTTTTCTCCTTTAGAAATTACTGAAAAAAACTTCGGTTCCACACAGGTTTTCTCCTGTTTCAAAATGTTCTGCAACCTGAGGCAGACGGGAGCTGATGACCTGTGAAAGACCAAATTGCCCGGCTTCCTGGACTGTAGGGGGCAACTTGCTACTGGGAGCACTTGCCAGTGTCCTACGAAGCTTCTGGGAGCTGGGGCGGATGTCCCGCGTTCTCGGGTCGGAGCCTTCATAGGTGTGGGTCTCGAACTTAGATCTCCAGGGTCTCTCCTGGGCGGGGTGGGGCAGGGACGCTCCGCTGGCCTGGGGCTGGGGCTGCCTAGGCTCCGGCTCAGGAGGCGGGTCCTCGTAGTGAGGGGCCTCCTCCAAGAAACAGGGCGCGGTCCGCAGCTACCCCAGGACTCACCCGCTGACTCTCCCCTCCTCGTTGTTCCCTATCCCATCGGTGTACACACACGGACACTGACCCCAAGAGATCCAAAGCAGGAGTCAAAACAACATCTTTGCGTTTTCCACGACCTCCCCATCATCATACAAAGGACAAAGAAGCAGGTGAGAAAAAAAAACTTCTCTTTCCACTGTTCTGCACTTTTCTGCAACTTTGTTCCAAGGTCCAGATGGGTTCATACTTGTGTTGCTTCTCCTCCTCCATGTCGGTAACTTTACCGGGGCGCTTTGGCAGTGGAGGGAAGCCCTTCTTAGCAGAGGCAGTGTGGGTATCTTTCGGGAGAAGTCGGCGGAACTGGACTAGAGGGACTGAGGAATGGGAAGCAAAGTAAAATGTAGTCAAGTTAGCGATTTTTCATTCCCACCCATGTTTACTTCCCGCACCTGGGCGGAGATGGCAACACGAATGCCTATTGCCTAGAACGTAGAATTCGAGGGGACCACTGCGTGGGCGAAACCAACCAAGGTCCAGGGAGGCCCGAACTTGCTCAAACTAAAGACTCTTTGCTTGGTAGTCAGGCTGATCGCCAAATTTATGAGGCTGGCCTTGTTCAGTTTTTCCAAGTGGAAATGACATTTGGGGACTGGTGTTTTCATTTTTCTGTTCAGTCACTTCTGTCTCCTCATCCTTAACTCACCCACAACCCATCCACAGCCAGTGCTGTGAAATCCTTGGAGTCACTGACAACAGCCTTTTCTTTAAGCTTTCTTATTGGAGCATTGGAATCCTCAGCTTTCTTCTTCTGAGACAACACATCAAATGATAACAGCATATGGGCATAACAGGGCATCTTTGTTTCTGAAGGACAAACACTGCTTCAGCACCATTGTGGGGACTAGGAAAATCTTAAATTAGCAAAGACCCTCCCTTTGTGTCTTTAATAACCTTATATTCAAGTCATAAATGTCATCACCGGAAACTCAAGTAGTGTAATTATCTGAAGGCCAACAGGTGGCCAACTGCTTCTGGGAAGCAGTTTCAGGTATTCAAAGAGCTATTTGACTCCACAACTACTAACTAATTAGTACAGAATTATAATTGTGTTACACTTTATTTCAAGTAACTTTCTTTTACAGATAAAGGGAGAATAAAATATTTTTGGAATTTATGGAAATATTCAAAGTAGGTTTCCTTTAAATAGCAACTTTCACAGGCACCTTTAAAATGAACTTTTGTTTTCTAGAAATTACTAGTATAAAATATGAAAACTTGTGCCTTGGAAAGCTTCTGGTCCTAATGCATCTAGTCCTAGTAATACTAGATGTTCCTTGGGCCATACGTGTTCTCTTCCTCTGTTCCTCAGTTTCCTTATCTGTAAAATGAGAGGTTAATAGATGGTCTCTAAGGTCCCTCTTCCCCTGTTTTTTTTTTTAATACCCTCCCAAGGACATGCTCATTGATTTTTAGACAGAATGGAAAGGGAGGCAGAGGGGAGAGAACATCAGTTGGCTGCCTCTGGCTTGCTCCTGGTGTCGGGACTCACACCTACGCATGTGCTCCAACTGGAATCGAACATGCAACCCTTTGGTTTACAGGACCACGTTCCAACTAACTGAGTCACACCAGCCAGGACTGTTCTTTATTCTATAACAGCATGGAGTGGCCAGGTATTGTATCCCAATTCATTAAAAAAAAAAAAAAAAAGGTACTCCAGTAATGAGAAGAACTATCATTTGGCAAAGAGGATAGGAAAATCCATTCCAGGAAAAGAGAAATGTCTCTAACTCTTGTCGAAAGTGCAGATGTCAGGTTATGGGCAGGCGAGGGTAAAAGGCTTGTCAAGTTATTGTTGGAAGCATTTAGCAGTGTGATTCATAAAGTAGATGGCTAAGAAAGTAGACCAAAGCAGACTGGCAAAAACCCTCTTTAGGAGGGTTTGTTATACTGTAGTCGAGCAAAAAGCAATCTCTCTAAACAGTTATTCTCAGAAGAACACTTTGAAACATCTGGGAAAGAGAGAGTGGGCACAAAGCCTAGAGTTTGTTGAAAAGTAAATGATTAATTTTTGTTCTATTTGGAAATAGAGCCATGTCAGCAGACCTTTGTCCTCGTTCTCCCTCTATAAATACTGTTTCCCCTTCCTGGAAGTGGAAGCATGATCCTTCTTTTCACGTGAACTACATCCTCTTTTAACCATTACTTCCGTTACTAAATAAGCTTCATGCTTATAAACCAAAACTATTAAGAGTTATAAAAAAATTTAGAGAATAACCCCTTCCCTCCATCACTCGGTTCTATAATTAGTCTTAAGGACAGAATGAAACATATGTACTCTGTATAAAGGGGGAAAGTACACCAGTAGTAGAGTCCTTAGAAGGAGAACCCAAGTGTTCTGTGTCTATGTGCAGGGAAACATTAGCTTGAAGAAACAACATAGAAAAACATTTCAGAAAAAGGGGAATAACTTTCAAGTTCAAGCTATCAGAACGCTTTTTAAGTATATGAGTATATTTTTTAATTGGCAATTGCTTCACAGCTACTAAAATTACTGACAAATTATAATGTGCATTAATCATAGACTATAAGTTTTTGTTGTATTTTGAAACACAAAAGAGTAAGCACTGAGATGCATTTTAATAAAATTGTAAAACTTTTTCCTCCAAAACTTTATTTTCTGTTTCATCATAACCTCATTGTGCCAAGCTGAAAATAAAAACAATTAGAAGGAAAACAACCATTCACTATTCTCCTGATACTGCATTGTCAACTTTTTAGGCGGGTTGTGAATTCTCCCAAGGTTGTTAAGTGAAACCACAGAGGCAGAGAAGGGATGTATCTGTGTTCAGAGACTGGAGGCTGCTCCCAAGCATCACTGCATAACTCTAAAATCAGAGGCTGATCTGTTTGTCTGAGCTGGTGCTTGAACTGGTATTTCAGGCCATGGGACTGTGTGTGTGTGTGTGTGTGTGTGTGTGTGTGTGTGTGCGCGCGTGCACGTGCTGTTGGAGTGTAGTACCTTATCTCTGTTGTTAGGCAATTTTTTAGAGGAGGTTCAGGTTGAGCAAGTTGTTTTGATCCCCAAAGTCTGTGGGAGTTGACCGCTGATTCAGTCTTCTTGGACTGCTAAGGCAATCAGGGTTTTGCAATGGACCTGGCAGTCATTTTCCCTAACAAATGACTAACAGACAACTTTTTAGAACTCACCAATTCAGTGTCCATTTAAAAAGTGCCATGTGATTGATTAATTTATAATGGGTACCACTCTCAAATAGCTTGTCTGCCCACAAAAGGAAAGTGAGCATTTGGGCACTCTGCTAGATGTCAGTAGAGGCACTACTCTATGGACCCCATGTCCTATTTCTTCTCTTTGTTCTTAAAAGACATTGAACTTTGGTGTTTGGCAGAACAAATGTACTGGCCAGAGACATGCCTGTTCCTTTCCTTGCCAGAGGCTGCAGTGACCCTGACGCACCAGCTACTGAGGGAGAGGCAGTTGATGGCGGTTTGCTCAGTCCTCTTCTCACTATCCCCAACATTTTGCCCTTTAGCTCAGGATTTGGCTGGGGATGCAAGGAAGAAGGGAGAGGATGGAGGAGGGGAGGAATGAAGCTCAGGCAGGACAGTGTCTGTCCCAACACAACTGAAAAGTAGGTGAAGTGTCTTTTTTGAGGGGTTGTCCATGCTGCCCATTGTCACCAGAAAGGGACTGGGAATGGCCTGAGGCAGGCCTGCTCTGTCACAGTCTGGGATGTGTGGATTCTTGACTTTGTGCAGGAAAAACTTCAAGATATGAGTCCAGGTGATTTTGAGAGTGTGTTTATTAAAGTTTGGAACAGTGAAACACAGGAAATGTTTAGAATAGAAGAAGCAAGATCACAGTAACAGAAGTAAGCCAAGGCAGGGCTGCCTTTGTCTCACTGCAAAGTTAGGCAAGAGAAGAGCCCTCAGAGCTTAGGAGAAAGTAAAATTGCATGCTTGAGGAGAGGGAGACAGGATGTGCTCAAACAGGATTGTGTCTGGGGTCCTTTGTCTTGATGGCTTTATCTGTTTTCTGGAGGCTGGAATTTTAGGGGAGGTATCAATCAGAATATTCATCAACTTTTTGGTGTGTTTTTTAACATACTGGTATATCAAAATGAGCATATAGTGGGGTTTGGGATCATTTTCTGGTCAGCTTTATCTTGGATTTATCTGGCTTTAATTGGGATTTTTGTTATTTATTCTCCTGACTTTATCCATTCTTGGCTTTGGCTGACACTAATGGCATTAACTAGATCTCTGTCGTCTATCTCCTTGACTACGGTGATTGCTACTCACTGTCTAGTTGGGGAGGAGAAATGTAAACCATCTGCTCCTAAGTATCCTTGGTTAGGAAGGATAGGGTCTTATGATTTATTAGCTGGCTGTTATTTGCTCGGCCATTTGTTTAACTATTTTGTCTCCATTTCCCTCATTCCACTTGCCAGGGCATTTTTACTAACCTACCTCACCCACTTTTTTCCCACCTTAAATTCTCAGGCCCTTCCAGTTACCACAAAAACTGTTCTTAAGGTAGGCTCTAGAGCACGTGCCTGAGCATGTGCAACTTGCTGACAGCTGTTTAAAGAGTTAATCTCTCCTAAGAGAGATTGCACTGGGATGGGGACCAACACCTCAGAAATGATGGTATCTCAGTGAGTTTTAAGGATTTATCAGTAAGCTAGAAGCAGAGCTTTTCTGGGACCCTTGGAAGCATTTCTACTCTGCCTGCTTTTATTGGTAACTATTACCAAACCCAGTTGTGTTGGTGAATCTTAAAGAGAAGTCAGGAGAGTTTTCAAGGTTGGATCTCCAAAGTGAGGTCAGAGAATGCACTGCTAGGCCATGAGGGATAAGAAAAAAACTTGGGGCCTAGGTGTCAGTCACTGTTTTAGAAGCTAAGACTGTAGAAATGAATAAGATAATGATTCTTCTCTCAAAGGGTTCTATCTAATAGGGAGACAATGAGATCAATTAACATTAAAGGAGTGATGGTTATCAGTGTTGCAGTGGTGGTGGAGATAATCCATTTTGCTACAAGGAACAGAAGATTGAATGCTCAGGGTTAGTCTCTTGTGAACAGCTGAGGATGAAAGGAAGGAGAAGCCCAGGAAATGTAGCAAAAATATTTCTCAAGTCAGTAGCTGGGAGGTTGAGGTCAGGGGCAGTGGGTACTAATAGCTGTCACCTAACCTTCTTTAGAAGTACTTTACTGGTTCTGTGAAATCTGTGGAATAACCTACTTATTGGCATGGCATCCTTTCATGAACTAAATTATGTGGGTAATTAGAAGGTACGATGGAACAGCATCCTTCTGGGAGACCCCATGTACTCTGCAGGCTCCTTCCAAGGCAATTCTTGGAGCTGGCCCATAGATCAGAAACAACATCTTCTGGATCCAGATCGTTATATGTGAACAATGAAACCTCAGTCCTTTCATGGGCAAGAGTGAGAACCACAGACATCAGGAAAAGGGTGGTTTTGGGACAAAGGGCTGTACTTGTCAGTATCAAACTTTGCCTCCCGGTGGGTTAATATTTGACACAGTCATGCCCAGGGAAAAGGTGAATGACTTTCTTTGTTTGTCCAAGAGCAGTGTCCTTGGTTTCCACATTTCTGCCAGGACTGGGGATTTTTGGAAGTAGTCACCCCACCCAGTGTATTTGATCACTATATAATCAGAACCAGAGGAGGCCTCTGGCTTCACACAGCCGCAACCATCTCCAAGAACAAACAGTTGGAAGCCATCCCAGAAGCCATCTTCAGTTGGAGGGAAACTTCCAGATTTTTGTAAGATTCTTACCCCTGGACAATATGTTGCTCTATTTGTTTTTATATATAGATATACTATTTCTAGCCATCTGCCCATTTCAGTGAAATTATTTATCCCCCTTTGAAGCTTCTGGGCCCAAGCTGATGAATTAAGGAAAAAAATGAGTCAGATTCTAAAGTTTACAATGAAAACAAATTTCTTTTGGAATAGCCTATATGTGGGAAATTAGTGAGACTGGGTGCAAGTGGAGGTTGAGGAGGGATTCTTGAATTGTATTAAAGTCCCCAAAGACCTGGGGAAGTCATTTGCTGAAGGGCATCTATATGCCCCCCTCACATCTCCCCACCCCCCCGACACAGGAATGAAATGTGGTGGAGCCAGAAAAGAAACCAAAAGTATACTTTTAGCTCTGTTTTCTTGTAACCTTCACTACTAATTTTTTTTTCTTAAAAAACATTTTGATTGCTCTTTAAGAGCCAAGTGGAACACATTCCAAGATCAAATGAAGGTACACACTGGCAGGTTGAAGGAAAGAAAGAAGAAAAAGAGATAAAGGGAGGAATATGTATTGTGTGTTATGCTTTTGATTTGGGGGGTATTGCCCTATAATATATAAAAGTGTGAAGCTACATTTATGGAAATTATAACCATAGTTACTAACCATAAACTATCAAGTTAACTCCCTGGCACGTAAAGTTGGATGGATCTCTTGAACACAAAACATTGCCTGTGGAAAGAGGAAGAGAGTGTTAATGCTTGCAAAGACTAAAGGATTGGTTTGAGGCAGGTGATAAAGTTTGTCTAATGATCAGTTGGGACAAATTTCACTGACAAAAAGCTGACTGACAGTTATGTGCTTAAATATAGAAAGACGTGTGTAAATGACTTTGACCAGATGTGAGGCTCTGTACGCTTGGCCTGGACAGATTCACTACCACACCACAAATTATCTGTCTCATACTTGTTTTCTCCCAAATTCACTGTAGCTCTTTTTGGGACATTTAGGATTGAATATATGAGTGAGGAAGTTGTGAGTTGAGGAGGTATTAAATACTGGTGGCCATGGTGTGTACTGGTTGGAATTTTATTTCTGGATGTCTTGGGGGAGTTAATATTACAATAAGCCTGATCAAAATTTAGCTGAGTTTTAACAGAATGAATGTGAAAATTCTGCAGATTAAAAACAAAGATTCTCCTTTACCTCTCCAGACGGGGATGTGAGACCTTCAACCTCCCACCAGCAAGTGGCTTTGTAGGATGTGAAGCCCCTGTGTAGCGTCCGCCCAGTACCTTACCTAGAGCTGGTCTGTGGGCTTGGCTATTACGCTGAGCTTTAAGAAATGATGCATCTCAGTGAGATTGGGTCACAGGTCTTCTTATCATCTATTTCTTTTACCTGGTGCCTTCTGCCACCAACTAAACTTATACAAAGTTGTCTCTTTAATTCCGCTCAACTCTTGCTAGTAAAACAAGAAAAGATTCTCCTATGCTTAATGAGAACCGTGGAATTTCAGATATTAGAATTAGCAACTCTCTCATTTTACAGATGAACAAACTTAAACCTGGAGAGGAAAATGAAGTCAATCATTTAAAAAATATATTGAAGGTCTACTGTGAGGCAGGCACTGTGATTCAAAGTGAGTAATATGGGCTCTGCCTTCCTGTAATTTATCAGTAAGAAACACTGACAAGTGAACAGATAATTGTTTGCCAAGAGCACATGGATAAAGGTTTGGAAATGGCACCCATGAAAACTGACAACAGGTATATCTTGTGTGTGTGTGTGTGTGTGTGTGTGGTATCCTTGTAGGCAGATTCTGAGCTTTGCGACTTTTGCCTTGACACTTGTATCTAGTGGGATGTCATTGGTCTTAAGATGTAAAGCATATAGTGTTTGTACAGAAACTCTAGACATGCCTGCCAGCTCAGACTCCCTTCTGTGACAATATCCCCACAACCTGTACAGCACTGGCACCTCTTACAAGGACCCAGGGTCTCCTCTACAGCATGAAAGACATTAGCAACATTTCTATCCACCACTGCCACCTAGTGATCCTTTTGGCTACTACCACCTCTGGTTCTACTTCCTGATTTTTTAAAAATATGTATTTTATTGATTATGCTATCATAGTTGTCCCATTCTACTTCCTGATTTTGAATCTGGGATTCTGGCCCAAGGCAGAGAAGTGTTGACTCTGTGACCTCGAAGGTCCTGTTTGTTCCATCTTGGGAGCCTGCAATTTTACAATTGCTTTTGACATTAGAAGGCAGTATTTGTCCATCACAGAGCAAGAGACTGAATTGAATCCAAATCAATAAACCTTTGATGAGGTCTTCCAAAAAACTAGAAAGAGAAAACACATCCAGAAGACTAAAAAGCACAATGTAAATGTAAAGAGCTTGGCAAATGGGGAGAACAGCAAGCCAGCAGCTGTATTGACACAGTGGCCATGTATGAATACTTATTCTTTTAGCGGTGGCTCTTCCCTCTGTGGTCATGTTCCACTTTCTTGCTAAACTCCCAAGAACACGTTTTCACTTGATTCCATTATAAATTAAAATTTGAGTTCCTAATAGAATTTTTTCAGCTGCTATTTATTTTACTATCATGGAATAACCGACCATTTTCTTAGTGTATAATTCCGTATTCTTCAGCAGTGTGGCAAATTTGTCTATAATTATTATGAAACAGACACGGTATATTAGTGCCAGATGATGATGAGAAAGAGTGCTCATTTTGCTCATTCTGTCAGGTGCCTTCCCATGTAACCATCAGAACCCTGGATTTCCTGGTCTTCCTACACTCACAGTCATACCCCCGGGGGTTGTTAAGTAACACTACAGGCTTAGAGCTGGAAGCTGTGGCATCTTTAAGTGCTATAAGAACATTTGATGTGAAAATAACACTTACTGACCTACACACAAGAAAAGCACAAAATAAAAATTAATAATTAATTTAATGTTTATGAGAATGTACCATTTGTTTCTAAATTTAGGATTTATATTAATTACATTATGCTTAGGCATAACTTGAAGGACAAATTTTTCTCCCATTGTAAGAATTTCTCAATATGTGTGATGATTACTAAAAACCATAGACAATCAAAAAATAAATTAGTCATTCATAGACAAAAAATTTGAAAGACAAAATTATAAAACTCAATTTCAAATTTATAGTGAAAAGTGAATTTTATTATTGGATATGGGAACATTCACACATATTTTATATAATGTAAGGTAGCACTGTGATGGTTTGTAAAGGCTCTGAATATTCTTTAAAATTTTCTCCAAAGAACTAAAAGTATAGTCAGAAACTACTTACTACAAACACCAAATATTTTTTAATTCTCAAATCTTCAATTTTCTTAAGTCATAAAGTTTTCAAGTTTGTAAGAAATTTGATTTCTATTTTGTTATAATCAATACTTATTTAATTCTACAATATTTTAATAACCTATCATTGCATGTGTTTGAACATTTGTGACACACTACCCCTAGTAAGTGTGAGTTCCACACTTCAGACTGAAAGCCCTTAAGAGATGATGGCAGCAATTCTGTTGTCTTCCTAATTCCTCTTTTGAGGAAAATGTTAAGAAATCATAACAGCAAATTATAAAGGCTTTGACTTGAAGAAAAGTTCTGAGGAGGTTGTATTATTTGTTTTTTATCACACAGTAACATCATTTACCTGTTGTGTAACAGTCTGTGTATATTTTCAGGGAAAACTAGGAAATAATCCCCATTGTTCCCAAGGTGAGAAGCTCCCAAGAATAAGCTTGAATTCCTCTTCCTCCAGTCACCTGTAAAAGTTGACCCCATACCCACTTCCAAGCATTACATTGATTCTTTTATGCTCCTCTCAGTTTTTTTTAAATGGTATATAATAATTACACATTTGGCCACAAGCCACCTAATTCTCTAGGAATTAGGTCCATCTCCCTTCTCCTCAAGGTTAGGTAACAACTGCTCTCCTCATAGCCAGTTGACTTACTGACTTGAATACCTGGCATCCTGTCTTCATCAATCCTTAGATTGACCCTTCCCTGGGCTCAGGTTTCCCTGAAAGTCCCTCTTTTTCATAACTCTCACCTCATACTGTCTTGTCTCAGTGAACTAGAGTGCCTGTACCTTCACCATGGATGCTACATCTCCTTTTAGGGAGGCATTTGATGTATTTTAATAGTCTATGTGTTCCAGGATCTAACAGTGTCTAGTACCCAGTAGGGAGGGGCTTATGTAATGTTTGTTATTAAATTAATAACTGAATTAAAGAGTATGAATGGATATTGTGATGCTGTAATTAATAGAAACGTAAGTACTCAGTGAATCTGAGGGATAAGACTGAATGCTTGGGGGCTGGAGCTATGTTCTGGAAACTTAGATTGCTTTTCCAAAGGAATGGATTGACAAGAAAGATGAGATTAATGAAGAAGAGAAAAGATATAATTAGGTGACTGGGGATACCTGACTCATGATGCCCAGTCAGAGAGAAAAGTCCCTGTCCTTTTAACCTAATTTGCCCTACCATACCTCCTTTGCCCTCAGCAGGCACCTTTGTTGGAAGAAAGGATGATGGGCCTGGGTCCCCTGTTGTTGGTCTTCATGTTGGGTCTGAGTCTGATCCCATCTACCCTGACTCAGGATGACCACAGGTACAAAAAGTTCCTGAACCAGCACTATGATCGCAAACCAGCTGGCCGGGATGACAGATACTGCAACCTCATGATGGCGAAACGAGACCTGACTTCACCCTGCAAACCAACCAACACCTTTATTCATGGCACCACGACAAAAATCAAGGACATCTGTAATGATAAGAATGGGGTGCCTTACGGAGAAACTTTCAGACAAAGCAAGTCTCCTTTCCAGATCACCACTTGCAAGCTTATAGGACAGTCCTCCCAGCCTCCCTGCCGTTACAGAGCTAATAAAGGGTACAGAGTCATTGTTGTTGCCTGTGAACATGGCTTTCCTGTCCACTTTGATGAATCCTTTATCCGTTCATAAGAAAGAGGACACTGGCCCAGAGTGGGCTCTGCTCTCCATTCCTTGCATTTCTCCTACACACTGCAGAACAGTGGCAGCAACATTCATTGCCGTGGGCCCAGGAAATGAACTACCTGGATCTTTTGTTTTCAGTTTTACAATATATTAATAAATAAAAATGTCTCTGAAACCAGTAAGAATCAAAATCATCTCACCAATTCTTGGCCTATTGATTTTCCCCCATTTTCTCAATGCCCCCCGAGAGGATTGGATGGAATACAAGTGTGTTTTTTCCTTTCTCAGTCAATAGAGGGTAGACTTTACCTTTCTGTGAATGTAAGGATGTTAACTATATTTTATCAAGAGAGCTAGGAAAATTCCAGTGCTTGTGTTTGCTAAGCAGAATTTTCAGGAGGGGCAAATTGTTTTTTGCTGTCAAATAAGCCAATATTACTTTTACAAATGTTAAACTTTGAGGAGTAGAGTTTAAGACTGAATACCAACAGATTAGTTAATCTCTCTCTCTCTCTCTCTTGCTCTCTCTCTCACACACACATACACAATCCTGCATGAATACCAAAATTCATTCCTGATAGCTACCTCTTGTCTTAGGCAAGAGGTTATTTTGAGTTGCTCTGAATAAATTGCTCCCAGGGTATTCTCATGGTTGCTTTATATAAAGGTAAAAAATTGATTACATTATTTTCTCTTTAATCTTTTGCTTTATCCACCAATGTCTGACAACTATGAGGTCTTTGGGAACTTATGAAAAGATTCCAAGCTTATCCCTTATTCCTATTCAACTAGATTTGTTTTCAAGTAAATACTAACTTAGGTAAGCAGACACTCTCTTTTTGAAATATACTAATCAATTCACAGATTTAGTGGTAACTTGTTATTACCTAATTCTATCAACAGATACCAGGATATTTTATTTAAAAAGTACTTGTTAATAAATTACAATTATAAATCACTAGTTTTGCTGTCCTGTGAATCTATGACTATAGTGGTCACAGTATTCCCTATGGTGGCCTCTCCTGCTGTCTACACTGCCCTGAATCCATTAGACGTCTCCTCAATAACCAGGTTATAGCCCTGGCTGGTGTGGTTCAGTTGGTCAGAGTATTGCCCTGTAAGGTTGTGGGTTCTATTCCTTGCCAGGGCACATACCTAGGTTGTGGGTTTGGTCCCCGCTCCAGGTGTGTATGGGATGCTTCTCTCTCACATCAATGTTTTCCTCTCTTCAAAAGCAATGGGGAAAAAAAGGTCCTTGGGTGAGGAAAAAAAAACACCCAGGTTATACATCAGTGTCCAGGTACCACTGGGGAGAGCACCCAGTATTTAAATTTATGGAAGAAGAGATGGAGAAGTAGGTTACTGGTGCACACTCAGCACATGAATATTTCTACCTTGAGTAAATCTATTTCAAAACTGAAATCACTATCACTTCCTAAGAAAGTAGGGAGAAGAGTTTTCCAAATTTCTTTTACTAGAAAATTTGCCTTATTGTAAAATCTTGAAAACCTCTTAGGAAGTGAGAAAGTTGCAGTTTTTGGTAGAATATTTGGATCCTTTGGCATGTTCTCCAACCAGTACCATCTCCTTGATGTGAGGCAAGGTGACTTCCACACAGATCATTGACCCACTTGAGGTTTTAATGGGGAAGGCCAAAGGTGTGGACCATTATTATATTGAATATGCCATAGCTGTGAAAATGCATGTCTTCTCCAAACACCTACTTAGAGTACTATCATTGCATACTCTGCTCTGGTGTTAGGGCAAATCACATGGCAGTGGGATGGGGCTGCTTCCTGACCTGCTGATCGAGCTAGCTACTGGATAGCCAATCCTAGTACTTCTTGCTCTGGTTCTCTTGTTCTCTCACAATCAAAAGAATGAAATGTCATGTGATGGGCAAGTCAGTTTTTATCTCCAGCGAATTATCTGAGGAACTGAAGTCCTGGTCAGCTATGCTTTGTTGACTTTTTCAAGGAAAAGAGAAGAAAAACCTCAAAATGCCAAGTCCTTTCAAGAATGGTGACATGCAAGGAAGAAAATTCCACTCAAACGCAAAGAGGAAAATCTTCTGTAGGGACACAGCATAAATTCTAGCAGCTGAGATATTTCAACTTAAAAACAGCCTTCTGACTTTGAAGGAATGCAAGTACTCTATAAAATAAAGGGGAGGAGAGCAATAATATACACAACTTGGTATAGTCATTCAATATTTTATCTATATTGAAGGAAGCAAAGGAAACCAAGAAATATAGAAATTATAAAAATTATAATTGCCAACATTTACTGAGCATTTACTATGTACTAGGCATTATGATATGCACTTAATACTTTATCATTTTTTCTTTACAACATCCCTAAGAGGTATTCTTATACTCACTTTCTTAGGAGGAAATATGCTGAGGCAGGTTAATTTCTCCAAGATCATACAGTTATGTGGCAGAATTAAGTCTTTGGGATCATAGCATCAAAAGAAGTTCTTACTGAGAATCATTGCAATACAGTGGAGAAGGACTTTGGGGCAAGCTCTGACCGAAAAGCATGCATTGGTATGACTCGGGTATCATTTCATCTTCTGTTGTAGCAAGAGCCTTGAGATATACCAATTGATGTCTACATTTGACTTCTGTTCACAAATATTTGTCCATATCTTGTTAAATCACTTGGTTAGTGTGACTGAGGCCATGGACTTACTCTTGCATGAATAATTTAGGTTTTCTCTGTAGCCAGTTATCTTTCTAAATAATAACTTGGATACAAGGAAGCATAATGAGAAAAAGTAGATAGAACCATACAAAATTAGAGGGGCAAGAATAACCAAGTAAAATTAGATTTGGGAAAAACAACCCAAAGCATATTGTTGTGATGATACCCAAGTGCTAAGTGTACCTCCAGAAGTCCTGTCCAGTAGTCTTGGGGTGAGGAGTAAATCAAGCATCATTTCTCCTTGCTACTCTTCTTCCCACACCATTCTCTTCTCTCTCTAACTCCATATCTCATATCTACAGCTGCAGGCACTGGAATGTGACAGACCATTTGAGTTTTCTATGCACAAGCAAGCATGGCTGTGAATATAGAAGATAGTATTTAAAAGAATAAAGTTATGTTTGATACTCATATGCATGTATGCATGTCCCTCATGAGCCATTTCAGTCACTCAGACAGTGTGATCTGCCATCATGAAGCAGCATATTTGAAAACAAAGGACAGTAGTACCCATATACATCAAACCAGGAGTTCAGCTATGGCCAGCCCTTGAACTACATATGTAGGAAAAGCCCTGTATGACTCTCAAAAAATTGATTGTTCTTTCTGTTTTGAGTTGCTCACTTCCTATTGAATCAGAGATTAGTTTTCTTTGTTCAAGTGCAGTGATTTTCAACTGGTGTGCCGCAAGAATTTTTAAAATATGGTATTTAGTCAGGGACACTGACCTCTTTTCCCTTAGATTGTCAAAAAAAAAATGATAACAGTCAACGCAACAATAGCCATCCGGTGTGAACGAATCAAAATTATTCCTATTTTTTGTCATATCAGCAGACATTTTTTGGTAGAATTTTAGTAGTTAGTTTATGTGTGCCATGAGACAAAAAAGGTTGAAAATCGCTGCTCTAGTGAGCCAGCCCTGCCTCATTGCCAGTAGATTCACAGTTCATGAGTTCCTGCCAAAACCAGGAGTGACCGCCAGATGGCAGCATCGAGCTAGTTAGTGTTGGTGAGGGATTCCCACTTCTTCCACTCTCACCCTGTTCTACCCCTGATTAAACTCTGTTGCTAGAGAGAAGCAACTCTGAACATAAGAAGTCTTTAATATCTTGAATATTGGGGGAGTGGAATGATTGAGACAATAGAAGATGTGGAGAAAGCACAGGTTTTAGAGTTAGATAGGTCTCAATTCCTTTCTTTACTCCGTCAACAAAAGCAATATTCTCAAAGCAGGGGTATCCAACCTGCAGCCACTGGCCAGATACATCCCAGAATGGCTATGAATGTGACCCAATACAACATCATAAATTTACTTAAAACATTATGAAATTGGTTTTGTGATTATGTGTCACAATGTATTTAATGTATGGCCCAGAGATGCCAAATGGTCGGACACCCCTGCTAAAGCAATGCTTCCTTTGTTGTGGCTCTGAAGGTTTTTGTTTGTTTATTTTTTAACTCTGTAATACATATTTATTTTCCATTGCCAAAAGTGCCAACAAAATGGTTCTGCAACCAGCAAACACAGACAACTACGATCAGAGCATCAAGGGTAGATGCATGACAATGGAATATATCACCAGGGCCTAATTTTTAGGTTGTGCACAGAAACAGCAATGAAAAAAGACAGTCCAAGTCCTCTTTTGTGGATATTGTGCTGTCTAGATTTGTTTGTTTGTTTAAAGATTTTATTTTTTTATTTTTAGAGAGAGGGGAAGGGAGGGAGAAAGAGAGGGAGAGAAACATCAATGTGCAGTTGCTTCTCATGCACCCCCTACTGGGGACCTGGCCCGCAACCCAGGCGTGTGGCCTGACTGGGAATTGAACTGACAACCCTTTGGTTCACAAGCTGGACCTCAATCCACTGAGCCACACCAACCAGGGTGAGATTTGTTTCTTTTTTAAAAAATTTTTAATCAATTCCACAAGCCTGGGAAAAACCTTCAGTCTCTATACCCATTTTATTTAGTTGTTAATTAACTCACTCATTTTGTTTATTAATTCATTCAACAGATATTTATTATCTGCAAAGCAACAGCTGGGTACTCTCTTTTAGACTTTGTTTTTTTATAGGCTTAGCAAGATTTCCAAAAGGACCTGATGCTAATACCCTTAAAAGAATAGCCACATGGTTGAAAAAGGTGAAGGAATCAAGAAGTACAAATTGCCAGTTTTAAAAATAGTTATGGGGACATCATTTAAGCATTGGGAATCTAGTAAAAAAACATTGTAATAACTATGTATGGTGTCAGATGGGTCCTGGACTTACTGGGGTGATCACTTCATAAGGTATATACATGTCTAATCACTATGTTGTACACTGAAAGCTAATATAATACTATATATCAACTATAGTTGAAAAAATGTTTTTAGTTTAAAAAAAGAGTAGACACATGAGAGAAAAGGCTAAATCCAAGCATTACTCTATCCTTTTTTTCTGCAGCTTCCTCAATTCACAAATGTCAGGAATTAAAATCAGTTTATAAACTTTCCTTGACACACCCTCAGTCTATCCAAAATTTTGGGATTCAGAGTTTCCAGGCAACCAAACACTCTCCAAAAATCACGTGACTAGAGAATTCCCTCAAGAGACCAAGAGCTTCAGTTTTATTTAGATCTGCCTTTTCTTACTTTTCACACCCTGACCATACAGGACATCCACCTGGACATCCACACTGTCAGTCCCTGCCATGAGACTGTGCTCGCTGTAGCAACTTCTCTCCACAAAAGAGAAAGGTTCCTCCTTTCAGAGAAGATCATGCTTGCAAACTTTTCACTCTTGGAGAAGCAGTGGTGAGAAAAATTGTGAGAAAAGAAGAATGGGGAGGAAAGTGTAGAGCTTGCCATTCCCAAAATCTCTGTAGTGCCCATTTGTTACCTTCCTTTCTTCTTCCCTTTGGTTTCTCTCTAGGCATCTGCAAGGCAGTGATGGCTCTCCAGAAGACCCTTTCATTGCTTCTGCTCTTGTTGCTGACCCTGCTGGGGCTGGGGCTGGTGCAGCCCTCCTATGGCCAGGATCGCATGTACCAACGATTCCTGCGGCAACACGTGGACCCTGAGGGGGCAGGTGGCAACGATGGCTACTGTAACATTATGATGCAAAGACGGAAGATGACTTCACGTCATTGCAAGCACTTCAACACTTTCATCCATGAGAACATCTGGAACATTCGTAGTATCTGCAGCACCACCAATATCCAGTGCAAGAACGGCAAGATGAACTGCCATGAGGGTGTAGTGAACGTCACAGACTGCAGGGAGACAGGAAGTTCCAAAGCCCCTAACTGCAGATATAGGGCCATGACCAGCACTAGGCGTGTTGTTATTGCCTGTGAGGGTAACCCAGAGGTGCCTGTGCACTTTGACAGATAGATGGTACCTTGCAGGGGTTATGGCGCAGTGGTTGACCTTTAACTTACTCCTTGAGTGGCAATGAGTAACGTATTTGAGCTTTCCCAGTCTCTATCTCCTCTGCTTATATCTGCTTCTTTTTGTTTATGTAACCCATTCTGTTAAATGCATCAAAGAGAAATGGAGACATAAACCTAAAATGGGACTGGACTTTTCTGTAATAAACATTTCAGTAAACTCTTCTGCTTCCTTTTATAATACTGGTCAGCATAACTTTCTCAGATCCTACCCTCTGGAATTTAGTCATATGTTTTTATGTAGCATTTCAAGTATTTCCAGGTGCTTGCACCTCAGTTATCCCATTTTAATACCACAGCACCCCTGTGATGCTGATAGTGCTATGTATAGGAGCCCAAAGTTAAGGGATTTGCTAAAGACCATGAAGTTAGTGGAAAAGCTGAAGCAAAAAAATCCACTTCAACTAGCTACTAATCCAGGACTTTTTCTACTTCATCACCAAAAGTGTTTTGAAAGTATCTGCTTTTTGATATTCCCAAAAGTCAGCTGTTGGGGGAAGCATTAAAATTTTGCAAATATGTACTGATAAATGAGAGCTCTGTCTGTTTGATTTGGCAATCCTGTTATGTTTGGGTCTAATAAGATCAAGAAATGATGTGGGACAACTGTAACTAAACAGCAATAAAAAAAGAAGTTCAAGAAATGATACAAGGAATTTTCTTTTTCTCTTCCCAAACTTTTGAATCACTGTAGTAAGTCAGAGTATTAACAATGTACTAGATCAAGACTCAGTCAGTCTTCATAAATGAAAGATTTTTCATGTTTTCCGTGTAATAAAGAACTCAAATTGCAGGTATCTGTGAAGATGGTGCTATGGTTTCTGTGTGGGGAATTTTTCCCCCTACCCTCTTTTAATTCTCTAGTTTATAAACACACACCAACACCTTAATATCCTCAGAAACTCACGTCCACCACTAAAGCCTATCGTTTGATGAACATGACACAGAAACATTTGTGTCATTTACTAAAGACAATTCTCACATCCCTCCCTTTCAATACAGTCATACCTTGGTACTCATCGACTTCAGAACTCATCAAACCCTGTACTCATTGCATTTTGACAAGAGAAAAATGTTTCAGCACTCAGTGCTTGCTCCATAGTCGTGGCACTGACTAGAATTTGTATGAGTCATGATGCTGCCCCTCAAGAGAAAATGCTTCATCACTCATTGCTTGCTTGGTACTTGTCACAAGTTCTAGAACGAATTAACAACAAGTACCGAAGTACCATTGGATTTTGAAACAAATTAAGTAACAAAGATGTATGGACACCAGCAACTAAAAAGGAAAGTGTGTGTGTGTGTGTGTGTGTGAGAGAGAGAGAGAGAGAGACTGTGTGTGTGTGTGAACGGACTAAACTGAAAACATTTGAATTACAGAAGATATACATTATTTATATTTAAGATGTGCAACCTGATTCAGTACAAATATGCATTGTGAAATAATCACTGCAGTCAAGTTAATTAGCATATCTACTATCTCAAATGGTTACTAAAAGTGACTCCATTTTCAACTGTTTTGGACTCTGTTTATTTTTAATTCTCACCTGAGGCTATGTTTATTTTTTTTTTTTTAGATAGAGAGAGGAAGAGAGACAGAGAGAGAGAGAGACATCAATGTGAGAGAGAAATATCAATTGGTTGCCTCCCCTACATGCCCAGACTAGGGACCCTGACAGGACATCAAACCTACAACCTCTTGGTGTATAGGATGACACTCCAACCAACTGAGCCACCCAGCCAGAGCAAGGACTTCATACTTTTTAACACTACTGAACATCATAGCTTAGTTTAGCCAGTTTCTATTGAATGCATATTGCTTTTGCATCATTGTCAAGTCAAAAAAAATCATAAGCCTGAAATATCATGACTGAAATTGTGAGTCACTTTGGCTAAGCCATGTCACCAAACTAAAACTTAATAACTAACCAAATTTCAGTTTCAGCCTTTTCCAAAGGTGAAATTTTAAACTAATCAATCTGAAGCTTTCCTGATCAGCACTGTGAGGTAATCTGCCTGTTAAGTTCCCCTGCCTTCTACTAAATGAAGGTGAGCTTGCTTAAAATAATCCATTCCTTTTAATTTCTTAGTCCCATTCTCTTTCTGCCTATAAAAACCTTCCATTTTGTATAACTCATCGAAGCACCTTTCTAGTTGCTACATGGGATGCTGCCCTGATTCCTGAACTGCTTAATAAAGACAATTAGATCTTCAAATTTACTTGGTTGAATTTTGTTCTTTAACACCTGCCCCCAGGGCCTTACATTTCTTTGCACCCAGAAGACTGCTTTTGATGTATGATACCTTTGCTCCAGGCGAATTTCAGAGTGAACCCAAGTATTCTAGATGAGAAGATAGAGAAATAGGTTCACATAGTACGACTGCCCCTCTCCCACACCACCACTGCCAGTCAGTTGGAACACTGCAACTCATCAATTCCTTCCTGTACCGCTGCAGACTTCTTAGCTCTACGAAAAGAGAAAGGACACAGACTCTACTGTTTAGATCACATACTGACCCCCACTGTGACCAGAGACGTGAGTATTGAATCTGAATAGGGCAAATTAGAAGGGTTGGTACTAAGGATGGTTGGGGGAAAAGGCCCGGGAACACTGGAAGGGGCTTGATTGAACTTCTGGGTGGTAGAGTTGAGAAGGCAAAGTGATCCAACTTGTAAAAAGCAAAGACCTGAATTCAACTCAGCGTTAATTTCACTAATACACACCTTCCTTCCTCCCCATTTTTTCAAGCATAATACATTGGAGCAGCTTGAATTCTGGTCTTCTTGTCCTGTTTAGGCTACTTGAGCTAGGGATAGGATGCCACAAAGGAGCATGTGCTGAGCCTGATGTAGCACTTGAAATCCTCAAAAGTGCTCTCACGCAAATCTCATTAGACTCTCACAGTTCTGTAGGGGAGCTATTATTAGGCTTATTTGAGAACACCAATTCTGAGAGAGATGATAATTGAGTTAGAGTTTCTGCAGGACCAGGTAACTCCTCTTGGTAAATGAGAACAGAGCTAATTTAAAGTGGAGACTTTCTCAAATATCTCTAATCACTGATTTTGACCAGACTAGCTCCTGTGAAGGCATTTTCAATCTTGGTACTTGGTTGGTTAGAATATTTCAAAACTGGAATTTCTTTATGATGGCATTCTTTTAAAAATATATATTGTATTGATTATGCTATTACAGTTGACTCAATTTTTTCCCTTTTGCCCCCTCTGCCCAGTACCACCTTCCCTCCTACAATCTTCCCCTTAGTTCATGTCCATTGGTCATGCATATAAGTTCGTTGGCTTCTCCACTTCCTATACTGTTCTTAATACCCCTCTGTATATTTTGTACCTACCAATTATGCTTCTTAATCCCTGAACCATTTCCCCCATTCTCCTTCTCACCCTATCTGCTGATAACCCTCCAAATGATCTCCATATCTATTATTCTGTTCTTGTTCTCATTGTTTGCTTATTTTTTTTTAGACTTAGGTGTTGATAGTTGTGAATTTGTTGCCATTTTGATATTCATAGTTTTGATCTTTTTCTTTAATAAGTCCCTTCAACATTTCATGCAGTAATGGCTTGGTGATGATGAACTACTTTAGCTTTACCTTGACTGGGAAGCACTTTATCTGCCCTTCAATTCTTGTGGTTCCCAGGTCCTCGCTCAATCCACTGAACTACACCAGCCAAGGCTTGCCCTTCAATTCTAAATGATAGCTTTAGTGGATAGAGTAATCTAGGTTGTAGGTCTTTAGTTTTCATCACTTTGAATACTTCCTCCCAGTCCATTCTTGTCTGCAGTTTTTTTTGACAAATGAGCTGAGTGTCTTATGGGAACTCCTTTGTAGGTAACTCTCTGCTTTTTCCTTACTGCTTTTAAGATTCTCTTTTTATCTTTGACCTTTGGCATTTTAATGATGATGTGTCTTGGTGTGTTCCTCTTTGGGTCCAACTTATTTGGGACTCTGTATGCTTCCTGGACTTGTATGTCTATTTCCTTCACCAAATTAGGGAAATTTTCTTTCATTATTTTTTTCAAGTAAGTTTTTCTTGTTCTTCCTCTTCTCCTTCTGGCATCCCTATGATTTTCATCCCTATGATTTGGTATGTTTGGAGATGTCCCAGAGGCTCCTTAGCCAATTCTTGTTTTTTTTTTAAATTCTTTTTTCTTCTTGCTGTTCTGGTTGAATGCTTGTTCCTTTTTTATGTTCCAAATTGTTGATCTGAATCCCAGCTTCTTCCCCTTCACTGATCATTCCCTGTAGATTTATCTTTACTTCACTTAGTGCAACCTTTATTTCTTCCTTTATGTTGTTGCCACACTCAATGAGTTCTTGGAGCATCCTGATCACCAGTGTTTTGAACTCTGCATCTGATAGGTTTGTTATCTCCATTTCATTTAGTTCTTTTTTCTGGGGTTTTGTCCCGTTCTTTCATTTGGGTGCTATTTCTTTGTCTCCTCAATTTGGCAGCTTCCCTGTGTTTGTTTCTATGTATTAGGTAGTGCTGCTTTGACTCCCTGTCTTAGTAGTGTGGCCTATTGTTGAAAAGGCACCCATCTAGATGAATGTGGCTTCTCTAAATCTAGATGGGTTACAGATTTCCATACAGCTCAATTTCCTGACAACTCTGGATATTATTTGTTTTGAAATCTAGTTGTAATTCTTTCTCTGGTTGCACAAGGAGGCAAAGCAAGTCTACTTATGTCTCCATCTTGACTGGAATTATAATGTTATTTTTTTAATGAAAAATCAAGATCATTCATCAGGATGATAATTAGGGAAATAACCTCTGAAAAGGGAAGTGGGTGGTCAGAAGTGATGTTTCCCATAGACTTTAGGGAAGTGTTATAAGTAATTCAAGATTAGATAAGTACCATCTATAGAGTCAGTTTAACTGCAGCCTGGGATTTCAGGGAACTAAAGCCTCCTGCTTGGAAAATGTTTCCCAAGTCTTTATTTGTCTTCTACATTCCCTTAAAAGGTGACAGCCCTTTCTACCTAACAGACATAAAACTGAAAGTACATTCTCTTTCTTTTTTCTTTCTTTCTTTTTTTTTTTTAGAGAGGGAAGGGAGGGAGAAAGAGAGAGAGAAACATCAATGTGTGGTTGCTGGGGGCTGTGGTCTGCAACCCAGGCATGTGCCCTGACTGGGAATCGAACCTGCGATGCTTTGGTTCGCAGCCCATGCTCAATCCACTGAGCTACGCCAGCCAGGGCTATTCTCTTTCAAACACACTATTTTATAAGAACCCATCTGTACTGTAAAACAGAGCTAGCTAGAGCACTCCTTGGTTTGGGTAGAAGACAGGGCAGAAAGGAGGTGTTTGGAATTCTCAAAATAAACTTCACCTATCTTTTACAATTTTGTGCTTGTCTTACTCAGGCTCTAGCGTAAATTTTATTATCTAATGAGACTTATCTTCTAGTCTGGAATCAAATGGTAAAATTGGGCCTAAGTGTCTAAATTGGCATGGAAGGAATTTTAAGGTGGAGCTCAACTCTTAGGGCATTGCTGCAATAATGTTTTCCTCTTTCTTCCATGTGGACCCACAGGAAACCCTGGTGACTAAGATGCAATCCTGTCTAAGGGTCCTAGGTCCCATCTTGTTCCTGCTGTTCTCTGTGTGGGGGCTCTTTGTAAACAGTCAGAAGCTTTCCTGGAGGGAATTCATGAAACAGCACCACTTGAGCACAAACTTGGAATTCAGTGAGTACAGATGCAATGATCTCATGAAGGAAAGAGAAACTCCAAAAGACCAGAACTATCACATCTTCATCTATACCTTTTGGTACAAAATCGAGCATCTATGCATCAGGAACTGGAGAGGTCGCTACAGAAATGTATATATATGGGCCCAGTATCCCTTCAAAGTACTCAAGTGCTACCCAGGAAATAACAAAAAGACCTACAAAGAGCACAGGAGCTACAGCTACATTGAATTCCACTGTGGCATGAATGGGTTTGTTGATAGCATAGAGGATACCCGGTTGTTAAATGTTATCAGCAACTAGAAAGTCTACACACACCTCCAGGTTTTAGAGTTAATGCTCCCCAAGTTGTGGTGGGCTTGCCCACATCAATAACCCTTACTATTCACTACTTCGAGTTTATGTGCCAATGTTTTCCAACTACTTAAAGTTATGTATCACATGGTTTCATGTGATACCTATAACTTCACCTATATTGATTCTCTGTCTGGAATATGCTTCTGCCCTCATTTATCTGCATTACTCTGTTTTCTTTTCTTTTTCTTTTGTTAAGATTCAGCTCACATGTCATCTCTTTTTGACTAATCCAGGAATTTTCCTTATATTGACTCCTTATACCTACCCAAACTGAATGATCTTTCCTGCCCTAAATAAATTATATCATTCCAATCTGTGTGACTTTTATATATGTTATATGTGCAGAGTGTGTGTTGTGATTGGTGTGTTAGAGGTGTGTGTGATATATGTTATGCTCGGATGTGATTTGTGCTGTGTGTAGGTTTAAGATAAGAGTTATATGTTTGTAATATGCTTGTGTGTATGATAAGAATGTAAATATTTATGTACTAAGCTGAAGAAACTTGTCACCTAGGCACTGATTGTGTCGACATCCTGAATTTCACTCAGATTGGGGGGGTGTAAGCAGAGCTGATTGAGTATAACATGGAGTATGGTCCTGGCTCATACTGCTCAGTCAACATGGATTTTCTTCCTTTCCATCCTTTGGCTTGACACTTTAATTTAGACTTTGATAAAGCCAAAATCACAAGTGTCCATCAATCATCTCCTCTCCCTGGCTTCAGAAGACAGAAATTTCTAATGTAAAAATAAAGTAGGCTACCATTTATATGAAAGCTATAAGTTCCTAGAATTATAAATAACCTTCTTCATCAGCTATAGAATGTCAGAGATTCCTATTGGACTCATTTGTTAAGAATATCTCTAAGAAGGCTAATGCATTTTAGCTGGGTTAAGGCATTATGTTTCCTGAAGAACAATACATAATATAGAAGACATCAGCACAGTCCTATTTATCTGATAATCATTTTCACTTGGCAGAGAAATAGGGTGGGATTGAAGAACTTTAAAATGCAACTCTTCTCAAGAATGAAGCAAGACTTAAATTTTGTTGGAGGGAAGAGGAAGTAAATTAGAGGAGGAAATGTCAAGGACACAAGTAATTTGAGTCCTCTGGAATTCTATTTGCTAAATGGTGGTGAAAGATACAGAGTAAGAGAAATATTTGCTTCATATAATTTTGCCTAAGGCAGGTATGAGGAGAAGAAATACCAAACATTAAAATACAGTACTTGTGTTCTTCAGCCTCCTGCGTTGTTGAATGACTCCAGCCTTAAAACAATTAAAGAAAAATCCATGGTACTGAAACCAGAAAAGTTGGCATTTGTGCTGCCTGTCACCACCAGAACCAATAAAAGATTGATGTAGAATCTTGAGAAAAAGATTGAATCTTTATGGGTGCTTTATTCAGATGCTGGCAATCTGAGAAGACAGTGGAGTTATGTACCCTAAAATTCATCTTAACATCTCATCTCAAGCTGACCTTTTTATAGGAAGAAGGAAAGGGTAGGTAAAGAGTTTGGGGAAGGTTAATCAGATAAAAGTTGCAGTCCCACAGCAACTTTTCTAATATTTCTTTATTTGCTGATCAACAACTCTTTATCTCCCTGGAACACAATGGCTTAGATAGAACCCCTGGGGCACAAAGGTTGAATTGCTTGTGACTGTTGGAGTCTCGTAGTCACATTTTCCAGTTCCTGGAATAACAGCCTTCCACGTGTATTAATCACTTAAGCCTATTAACTATAACTGAAGCTAAAAGCTTTAACTCTTGAGTTCCCCTTTCAGTACAACACTTTAATTAGGTGACTGGACACCTTCCTAAAACTCAAGCCTCAATGAGTAGCCAATGAATGTAGCTTAGTCATTGTGTTCTAAGGGCAGCTTCTCAGCTTTGCAGTTCTTCAGGGCACCTGGGGATGGGCAGACACCTGGGAGATGATGGCCTACATCAACCATATTCACAAGAGATTAGTGTTAACCCAGGAGTTCTTCATCAATGATCAATTTTCATATGGGGAATACTGGTTGTTCTTCTCACTTGATAAGTGCTGCTTCAAAATGTAGTAGCACACAGGGGATGAGAAGGGGGCAAGTGGAGGTGGAAGAGGGTAGGGGGGATACACGACAGTAGAAACAATACAATAAAAAAGAAAAAAATGTAGTAGCTTATTTGGGGATGACATATTCTGGTCTCCTACAGTCATATTGTAGAGCAGTCTATTCTGTCTCTTAGAGTAAATGTAAACAAATACCTCACTTTAAACTCTTTAAAAGTTGCTTTTATTAAATGGTTAAAATGGTGGCTCAAAATAGTATAAGAGGAAAGTGGATTTAATTATATATTTAGTATGAATAGCCAGTGTTTTCTTAGCTGTCTCATATCCACTTAGCCCCATGTAGATAGCTGGATATTCACTTCCCTTAGAGAACAACCCTTTCCTTTTCCACATGCAGTTTGGTGAGGCTGGCCATCAGGGCTCCCAGTCTCCTCTACAGAGCCAGGTGATGGTCATGAGAGTCAAGATAAGCTAACTGGACACTCTTGCACAGCACCAGAATAGACCACCCTAAAGTATACTTCTTTGGCTTAAGAGTTATTTTGAGAAAGAGCAGACAAAGAACGGACTCTGAAAGCAGACTATAAATTATCCTTTTGTAGTTGAAAAAGGAGGTTCTATGAAAGTAACCTCATAAGGTGATATAATCATAAATTCCTAACTGGGCAGATCAAGGTGGTCAGTCAGCCCTAGGCATTAACTTTTTAGTAAAAAGTCACTTAAGTAAGCCCTGTCCTTGTGTGTGCGTGCGTGTGTGTGTGTGTGTGTGTGTGTACCTTTGAAATAAGCAGTAATTACCCTTCAGAGGGCACATAATTTTGTTAAATATCATGTAATCCAGTCCTTACCTTGTCTTCTCCTACCTCTTCCTTACTTCCCTTCCTTAATTTCAAATGCATGAATTAAGCTGTTATTCTCCACAGTATTTGAGATCCTGCTCCCCCAGCGTGCATTGTCAATTTGGCTCAAATAAATTCATAAAAAATTCTTCATACTTTTTAGAATAAATTTAGTTACAAAGGAAATCTCTATTTGTAAGGGTGTTTCCCTCTCTGTACTAGGAGGAAAAAGATGACTTTGAGTTACAAGAAACTCTTATTAATGGAGAATTCAGAGTTACATCTATGTAATGAAACTTAGCCTAATTTACTGTGCTTTTCCTGGTCACCTTTCCATAATTTCCCTCTTCCACACTCTTCTTCCTTTGTTTTAACTATGAAGGTATGTAAGCCTAAGTTCTAGCCATCTCTTTGGGTTATTCATCTTTGCATTTTTCTCATGTATAGTATGAAATATTCATGTTAATAATTCTGTTGGTTTTTCTTGTTAATCTGCCTTTTGTTACAGAGGCTTTAGCTGAGTACTGATAAGGACAGAAGAAAAAGATTTTTTTCCCTCTACAATATCCTCAGAATCTGAGTTTCAAGTATTGATGCAGGATTAAAATATAAATTTGAACTGGATTTATACCCATTAGGCCCTGATCTCCAGCTACCCTTTATTGGGTTCCAGCTATTTCCAAAAACCAATCCTTCTGCTATATTTTTCATATGTAATCCCTCCCAGATTCTTCCAATAAATTCCCACCCTACTCCCACCACTATTCCATTTCCCCCCTTAACTTAGCTCAAAATGGTTTGGATTGCTTGCAACCAAAAACTCTAATGAATAAACTCTGTCTGCAACATTTGTGGTCTTCATGATCACCTGTACGGTTATGCCATCCAAATTTTGGAATTTTCCATGTATACTAGGTGCATATCCTACAAGAACTGTCAACTTTCTCTAGTAAAGCACATAACCTCCTCCATAATATGATTTCTGACTGCTTTTCTAGGCTCATCTCCTGTCATTCACTTCACTTTTCTCTTAACAGCAGTCATACCTAGCCAATTACAGTTCCAGGAATATGCCATACACATTTCAGCCACTGAAACTTCTTTCTCAGTTGTTGCTACTGCCCTATGTTTATAACCCAGTTTAGTTTTATGACTGTTGAGAAGCCTGTAGGCTCCAATTCATGGTAATCCCCCCTCCCATTTGTTAAAAAAACAAAATTCAACTGAGTAAATTTGAAGACCTAATTGGCTTTATTAAGTGATTCATGAATCAGGCACTATCCCATCTAGCAACTAGAAGGGTGCTCTCGGGGGATGTACAAAATGGAAGGTTTTATAGGAAATGGTGTGGGGCAAGAAAGCTATTAACGAAAGAAAGAAAAGAAAAGTCCTATTAAGGACTGGAACATCTTTTCTTGGTCGGGGGAGAAAAGGAAAAGGGCTTTTTTTATGTAGATTGCCTCTTCTTTCTATGGAGGATGGAAAGAGCCTCCTGGACAGATTACTTTACTGGGGCTTGACCAGAAAATTCCATACTGGTCAAATAAGATTACTTACTGAATAAATTGAAAGTGCAATTAGATCAGGTATTAAACCTATGTTTGGTGCCTGGGTTGCGGGCCAAGCCCCTGGTTGGAGGCATGTGAGAGGCAACTGATCAATGTTTCTGGAGCACTTTGATGTTTCTCCCTCCATTTCCCTCTCTCTAAAAAGTATATAAATAAAATCTTTTTAAAATTTTTTAAAGAAAAAAGAAAACACCATAGACCCATAATGAGATCCCTTGTATTAAAAGTCTGTGATAAAAAACCTAGATTCTTCCTATGATTTATAGGGGAAGAAAACATTTTCTTTGACTTTCTTTGGGTCCCTGGCTGGTTCTAAAAGTTAAACTGACAAAGACAGATCAATAGGAAAAAAGTCTATGAATTTTATTAAATTTTTACATGTACATGGGAGCCTTCACGAGAGAATGAAAGTCCAAACAAATGAACAGAGCAGGAACATTTTATACCTTTCAGGAAAAAAAATCAAAGGGGTTTGGTCTATAGGTAGAAAATGGTAAAGATAAGAGTTAGTTTGCAGATTCTTCTGGCACCCTCTCTGGGCTGATTGTCTATCTTCAGTAAAAGAATTTATTTCCTGCCTTTAGGCTGAAAAGGGGTGGGGGGATGGCATTTTTTTCTGCATTTCCTGATTCTTAATCGCCTTCAACACAAAATGATTTTTATGTCTTTTTATATCAAATAGCTATATTTTTGGGTGACAAAGTCTGGTTTCCTTCAGCATAAACATAAAATATCTCTCCATTTATTTGAACCTATTTTTATTTTTTTTCTATCAGAGTTTTATAGCTTTCATCATAGTGATCTTATGCATACTTTATCTGCTTTATACCTAAGTATTTCATTTTTCTTGGATGCTAATGTTATGTTTGTCTTTTTTTGTAATTTCAAATTCCAAATGTTCACTGTTGATATATAAGAAAGCAATTGATTTTGGTACATTAACCTTGTCTCCTGTAAGTTTGTTATAAACAGATATCATTTTTTATCCTGTAGTTAATCAGAGCCATTAAAAGCATTACACAGGAGTGTTTTACTATAATACTTACGCTAAGGGATACTAATCTGCAAGTAATATGTGGCATGGGTTGGACTGTATAAGAGGCTAGAGGTAGAGTCCATGTAGGAGGCTTTCCTGTGAATTCTCCACCATACACTAAGTTTCTGAATAAGGGAACTGTATTACTGTTACAGAATGGACCTGTTGGGTGGGGCGGAGGGCAAAATACTATTACCAAAACAAGCCCTCTCCCCCAGGGTCCTTCTGTCCTAGGTCCATCCTTGCCCACCAACAGGTGTTAGAAATTTTGGCTCTCAACACCAGAGTTTGGTAAAAAGGAAAGGAACTATTTATTCAAAAGTCACAGATTTAGAGTAATGATGAAATGTCACCATTAAAAATTTAAAGCTTCCTTTACAAAAACCCACCAACACATATATAGTCTTCCCTTCCCCCCTTTGCCCAGTCAGGCCAGTCAAGGGAACCATATCTCAGGAAAAGAAATACAAGTCCATGCTCAGCTAGACTTCTGGTTCCCCCCACCGGTACCGTGCTGGGCTGGGCAGGCCTCCCATGGTTCCCAGCACCATCAGCTGCATCGCCTGTTCTTAATCCAAAACCACGTGGCAGCTTCTCATGGTTCATCCAGGAGAGTCCTTTCACCCTGTTTCTTCCTGCATGGTCTCTCATCATCCCCCCTGCATTTTTTTCAAACTGCTAAGAGAGAGCTCTGCATGGCTGCTACATCTTGCTTTCCTGCTTGTCAGAATGGGCGGGGTAGGACAAAAGGGAGCCGCCTCCATAGTCGCCACCGTCGCTGCTGCCACTGACCAGGGCCCAGCCAGCGCCCACCGTTCTGGAGCCGCTGCCCGAGCCCTGCCAGGAGCAGAAGCGCCGCCGCCGCAGTAGCCGCCTCAGCAGCCGTGGCCGACGTGGACTTCCAGCCTCCATCATTGTCTCCCAGGCCGGCCTCGCGTAGCTGGGGCCCCGTGCCGCCCTCATCCCCTGCCGCCGCCGCCATCCCAGCTGGAGCCCGCTGCCGCCTGTGGCCTCAGCCCTCGGGGCCACGGTCTTCTCCGGGCGAGTGCCCAGGGTGGCAGCACCTGAGGCCGAATGCGGAAGCAGCCAAGAAGGCGGCAGACAAGATGACCTCTGTTTGGCCTGCAGTCAAGATGGCGGCTGAACTATAACCCGGAAGAGATGGCTGACATCAGACCAAGAACCACCAATGATATTCGGCAATTTGTTCACTAAAGATGAATCCTCAGCTCCCACGGAGAGCCAACCCAAAATACCCCCCCCTTCCCCTGCTCCCGCGTGGTCTTTCCTCAGCCCTCCCACTGTGCAGGCGGAGAAAACCTCGCCCGGGAGCATGCAATCTCCAAATAAAGCTCTTCTGCCTAATTTTGTGGCTAATTAGCATTTATTCCTTGGGAGAGTCTAAGAAAACCTTACACTGCTCCCTAAGTCACATGGTCAAGGGAGTCCCCTCTCTGCTCCTAAAACTGCGTGGTTAGACCTCAGCATGGCTGCTGTACTTAGGTTTAAATCTTGGTGCTGTTCTTCCTCCTAAGCCCATTCCCCCAACTCCTCCCACAATTGGCTATACCTGCTAGCACTCCCCTATTTTCCCCTTTCTGGGCTGCCATAGGAAGTCCAGGCAGGTGTGTCCCCATTACATGGAGCCGACCATCTACAAGCTCTCATGCAGGCATTGTAACCCAAGGGCGCTGGCTCCATTATGTCTGGGTAAAAGCTATGCATACTTTCTGGCTCCACATTCAGGCTTTAAGACTAGTCTGCTGTTATTGATATAAAAAATAGCTGTTAACTGAATGGTTGTTGGTGGTATGAAGCTGGCCTGTTATTATTGATATGCAAAATAACTCTTGGATGGCCCTGCTCCATGTCTCCCATTCTCCAGCCAGACTTGTGTTGGGGAGGATATCCTATATTCTGGGACACCCCAGGTTCTGGAACCCATTACAAATCTGGGGGCGGGGGGGGGGGCGGCACCTGGATGCACACTGTTACAGTACCAATGGAGAGGTAAGAACAGATTCAGTAGGCAAATACCCTAAATTTTCCCTTCTACTTCATGTGTATGAGTCTCAGAGTTCTCTTCACCTAACTTCTAATTAATTCTCAAAACTCATTTCAGGTGTCATGCCCTCCAATGACCCCTCCTCTCTACTATCTCCTCTCACTCCCCTGTCATTTCCCCCATCAGAGCTGTAATTGTTATTTATATTTATTAATGTATAATGTATTTGGCTGTTTAGCTATCTCTTTCATTAGATCATAAGCTCCCAAATCTGAGTAGCCCAGAATCTGACTAATAAATATACACATAAATAAGTAATTCATTTATGTCTGTTGTTGGAACTCACAAAATTACCAAGTATGTGGCAACTATTATTTCAGATTTACTTGGTCTGTTTTCTGTTAAGAAACAGAAATCATAGAACTTTATAGAAACTGAAACTTCGGATCAGGAAGAAAGCATTCAACCCATATGAGGAAGTGATCAGTTCCTCAAAACTGTGTTTAGTCACACTGTTTTTTTAAATAAGCTTATTCTTCCTGTGTCTATGGTGATATTGACACTATTTTACATGGAAAGTCTGAATATCTAGCATATCATCCACACTGCTCATGAGAAGTTTATCTTCCAGGCCCTACTTTTAGGCTTGGCACTCTCCCCTTGCCCAGGCAGGAAGCTGTGACTCACCAGGGGCAGCAACAGTGTCTGAAAGCCTCTGAGCCTGAGGCTAACTGCTGCTTCTGTTCTCAACCGAAGCCCCACTGTGGAGACCAGGTAAGAGACCAGGTAAGAGAATCCTCAGGGCTGGGGAGACTAGAGCAGTGAAGGTGGCTGGGAGGTCCAGGTCTAATGGGTGGAGGGTAAATAGTTCAGGACTGAAGAGGGGAGAGACAACACTTCTGACATGGGGGCCATCAAACACAGTACGGGATGAAGAGAAGAATTAGATCTGCCAGTCAGAGGAAAGGTCTTCTTCATATTCCTCTTCACTGAGCTTCAGGGTCATCATAGAATTGTAAGACTCAAGTGAAAAAGATGGTTAGAAAAAAAAGCTAAGACATCTTAAATGGCACAATAAAAATCTAAATGGTTGTAAATAATAATGTTGCTTTTATTGCTTTTACTACTACAATTATCTTTCCTCTTCCTACACAGAAAAGATGGTGGTACATCTCCTGGCACACTTTCCTCTCCTTCTACTGTTGCTGGGACTATGGGAGCCAGTGTGTCCTCTTTATCCTTTGCCTAAAAATCTCACCAAGGCTCACTGGTTTGAAATTCAGCATATACGGCCAAGCCCACTCCAATGCAACAAGGCAATGCAAGATGTCAATAATTATACTCAGCACTGTAAGCCTCAAAACACCTTTCTGCACGACTCCTTCCAGAACGTGGCTGCCACCTGTGAGTTGTCTGATATTGTCTGCAAGAATGGCCGGAAAAATTGTCACCAGAGTCCAAAGCCTGTCAGGATGACTAATTGTGATCTTACTGCAGGGAAGTATCCTGACTGCCGCTACAAAGATACTGCCGAGTACAAGTTGTTTATTATTGCCTGTGATCCTCCTCAGAAGAGTGACCCTCCCTATCATTTGGTTCCTGTACATTTAGATAAGATTGTTTAAAGTTTTCATCATTTCCTCTTGCTTGTTACGGGCTCTCTTATGATCTCTTCCACATTTTGTTGATTTCCCTGGTTCCCATTGAAGAAAAGAAAAAGTTTTGGTTGAATTCGAGTGCCAAGGCCACCAGACCAGATTTAGGACAAAAAGAAATAGGATTCTTTTCTGCTTTGAAGCTTTGTGTTTCCAAGGATGGTGATAAGGAAAACAGCAAAGAAGGACCCAGGCCTTCATATTTTTAAGCTTGGAACTTTTGCTGAGCTTTGTTGCACTGTATTAACATCAATAAAACCACTTTCTGCGGCATTCTAATGAGCGTGAGTCGGAATGTTTGAGAACCCTTTTGTTATCAGAGGAGGACGGAGACTGAGGCAGGTCTGCCTTGGTGTGGTCTGGAAATAGTCCATGGTGTGGCGGGAAAAGAATTTCAGGGACACTTACATAGGAGGAGTTTAGTAATAGTGGCAAGATTTATAAGAGCAAAAAGTAAACAGTGATAGTGAAGCAGGAGATAGCATAGGAAGAACTCAGACTGCAATACCGTCACTGGGCAGCATTGAGCACCCTGGTTGCCAGGAAACGCCTTTTACCAATTAGGTAGAATAAATAGTAAACCGAGGCAGGGAGGAGGAAGGAGACAAGTCTCACACGCTAACTCAGCAGTCCTAAGCCTGTTCTGATAATGTTGCCAGGTGTTTCAATATCACAAGAAACACTATATTAGCAAGAAAAAAAGTCCTTGAAATTCTATGTAATATTTCCACTACCTGGGAAAGAAAGCCTTGAAACTGTGCTTTCATCCCAAGGCCTGAATGTGGGAGAGGGTCCCCAGTGTCCAAAGAAAGAGCCCATAAAACAACTTTGGTTAATTGCCTACCTCTGGTCACTATCCGTTTTAGGAGGGAGTCCCTTATGCTTACTGAAAGAGCCCATAAATAACTTTGGAAATTGCCCCAAATTTTGATTAACTGCCTCCTGTCAGGAATTTGTTTTACAACAAGATGACCAAATGGAGTCTGGAGCAAGATAAGGATTCAGGCTACCAGACCCCCACACATACCTAAGTTTGGGTAGTCACATCCCCCCAGGAAAGCTGGCACCACATTTACCCATTAATAAATATGTAACTTTTTTGCCCTGGCAGGTGTAGCTCAGTGGATTGAGCGTGGGCTGCGAACCAGGCATCACAGGTTCGATTCCCAGTCAGGGCACATGCCTAGGTTGCAGGCCATGTCCTCCAGGAACCGCACATTGATGTTTCTCTCTCTCTTTCTCCCTCCCTTCCCTCTCTAAAAATAAATAAATAAAATTTTTTAAAAAATATGTAACTTTTTCCCTTCTATCCCACCAACTATATAAGTCCTGAGAACAAAGGACTCTCTCTCTCTCTCTCTCTCTCTCTCTCTCTCTCTCTCTCTCTCTCTCTCGGGGTCTCAGGGGGCTCTTGGCTCTTGAGCCACAGGGCCTCTGACCACCCGGCCTCAGGCTGTCCAGGGGCTTGCCACCCTGGTCTCCAGCCTCTCTTGCTTTTCTCACCCTGCTTTGCCCTGAAACTTTGCCTTTCACCCCCTATTCTACCCAGTCCTGTTCTCTTCCATGGAAGCAGACCAGTAGTAAACTGATTGTATACTACTAGGTTTGCTGATATGTAATTCTTTACATGTGTCAACAAGAAGAACCAGGTCTCTTCCATCAACAATAGTACCTGCCCAGAGAGGCAGAAAGAGCAAGCCGGCTATAGGGCAGTGACCATGTGAACTCAGGGAACGAAGTTACGGAGGGAAAAGGAGAGTACTCTGCTGCTGCTCACTGCTGCCCTGGTTGCAAGTCCTGTGGGGACCCTTAGAATTTAGGAAAAAGAAAGAAACAAAAAAGTGCCTGAGAGAGGGTAGGGTATGAACACACTGGGTTCTTCATCTAGTTTCCATGTATTTCCTTGGGTTTGGGGAAAAGCAGGCTCCTTTTCAGACTACTCAGTCTCTTTCCTGGATTCTCCAGGGCTTGTGCCCTTCCCCAATCCAATCCTTAACCCAACCTTCCCAGGCTAGTGCCTTCTTCCTTGCATGGTCATCATTTTGGCTCCTACTGAGCATGCCTCACAGTTTTGCTTCATACTTGGCTTCTACTACACATGCACTTAGTAAGAGAAATACTGTGCAAAATAGAGACAGACTCAGATAGAGAGCAGGATGATAGCTAAGGGGCAAGGGAGGGGGAGGAGGGATTGAGTAAAAAGGAAAAGGACTCATAGACATGGACAACAGTGTGGTAATTGTGGTGGGGAGGGGGATGTAAGGGGATTAAATGGTAATGAAAAATACAATAAAAAAAGAAATTGAAAAAAATAAAAAGAAATTCTCCTGCACTATCATGGCTTCTACCATGCATGCACTCAGTAAAAGGAATCCCCCCTCACCATTTTCTCTCTCCCTTTGGTAATCTAGCTGAATGATGCCAGTTACCCTCTGGGGTGGCTGTAAAGCTATCTTTCCTGCCTAGCCCACTAGACAGGATGTTTTGTACCACTTGGCAGAATGATAACAGTTAGTCCCCAGGATGACTGCTCCATTTGTTCCTCATCTTTTGGTAATTAGCTAACTAACTGCTTACTCTAACCCTTTCACAACAGTGCCAGCCTAGAGAGACCTAAGCTTGCATTTGCCAGTTTTCCAAGAGAGCTATTTTGATCCTGGGTGTAGGGGAGGACAGTAATTTTTTTCTCTATTCTTTTTGATTGTTGGCTAAGAGCCCTATGTAATAAAAAGTCAGATATATGAGAAAATAATTTTAATTACATATGTACATATGGGAGCCCCACAAAGCTATGGGACCCAAAAGGTAGTATTACTGAACCAAAGTGTGGTTCGGCTGCCTGCCGCCATAAAAAGGCAAATTCTAGAGGCAGATGCTGGTGGTAAAGGAAAGGGGTTTTTATTCAAAGGTTCAGTGATCTGGGAGGATAGGGAACTTCTCATTTCCTGGCTCATGAGGTTCGTCTCTTCCACAAAACACAGGCAAACCCCAGCTGTACCCAGCAAGACCAAAACTAAAGGCAGTGCCCAGAATTCCTGCTCCATTTTAAAGTACTATCTTTTGGAGCCTAAAGTGACTAAGTGGACTGCTGTCCAGCTTTGGACTTCCTCCTCTCTCCTGGAGGCTGCATGTGGTGCCGGAACCACCATTGGCTATGTGGCTTCTAGCAGCAAGGCCCCATGCTCCTGGGCAGTGGAGCTGGTAGAGGCACCAGTGAATGCTCTGCTAGGTCAGCAAGAGAGAGAAGCTTCCTCCTAGAGGCCATGGAGTCCTGTGGCCCATGAAGAGAACAAGCCAACACACTGTCCAAGTGCAGGTCCCAAGCAGCAACCACAAGCCTCCCAAGCTTTCTTTTTCCCCCTGGAATTATATGTTTCCTATGTGGATGGATAGGTCCTTTCTCATAATGCCCAAATAACTTCCCAAAATCCACATGTTCCAGCAGGGTCCACCCCTCAACCAGCCCCTTCTTTTCCCCAGGCTAGACCGACAGGTTTTCTCCAGTCCTGCACCTCCCCTTGTCCTCTCACCATTCTGACTTCTCTGGCACATATTCCTGCCTTCCCCTGGTCCTACACCTGGAAGGGGGCAGGAGGGTTTTCCTCCTATCCAATTATCTTGCTAGCCTTGCATGTGTTTACTGCAATAATTCCTCCTGCTGTGATCTTGCTTGGGGGTAGGTGATCTGCCACCAGGAGCAGGAAACTCTGCCCTAGGGGTGGAGCATTTGCAAGGCACCAGCTTGGTTACCTGAACACTGCAGCCCCATCCACTGCCTTGGGTGGTTTGCAAACTTCTCTGGTCATCCCTCCCACTCCCGGTCTTCTACCTGCTCCCAGCAGTCTGGCCAGGCTATCCGTATCAACTCCCTCCTTCAAAACTCTGGACCCTTGTATTTTTACAAGGGCAACTGGGTGAAGGTCTCATTCTTCTGAAATTACTTCCTGCTGACAAAGGCCATAGTCTTACCTAACCCCAGGTCCAGAGATTTTTTTACTAGCCAACAGGTGAAGGGGGTCAGTAATGGAGGGAAGCCTTTATGTGAGGGAGAAGGATCTTGCAAAGTCCAGGTCATTTGGCTGTCCCTAGGGAGCAGCATATGTGATATCCAAAGAATGGCATTGCAGGACAAGCTGGCATCCTTGTTGTATTCTGGAAGTGATATGTTTGGCAAGAAGGTTAAAAGACATAGTCCAAAAATGAGGAGAACCACAGCAACTAAAGGTCTAGTGAGGGATAAGAACTAGGTAACAAAGGCAGGGACTAATTCTACAATGCCACAAATTAAGTTGGAGGAGTGCCTTTCTTGGAGGAAAGTGTGCAAGGTGTGTCACAGCTGTCTGAAACTCTTTTGTCTACCATAATTAACTCAGACCAGGCAGAGGGAATATTCTAAAATTTCCCCCCTCTGAAGAATTATGGGCCTTTTCTCTCTGAACCATTAGGGTAGAAAAGGAAAGCAGTTTTAAGCAAAGCCAATTGACTACCCCATACTTCACCAACTCAACAATCTAGTCCTGACATGTCAGCCCAGCCAAACCATTGAGCCTCATTTCAGGATGCAGATGGGTTTTTAAAAAGAGGTCTATACTGTGTAAATAAGCAACCAGGTAAATAAGGTCATAGGCATACACCCTATGAAAACAGGAGGAAAAACACAAAGGTTAATGCACAAAACAAATTACAAACTAGTCTCTGAGTTCACAAGACTGTCATTTGAGAAGATGTCCAGTTGCAATGCTTTTTCTGGAATGATATTAAACAGTGCCAATATCCACAACTGGGCATTGTGATTTTCACTGAAATACAATATTTCTCCTTAATATCACCCTCATTGTCATCAAAGAGACTGCATTACAACCAGTTTTAACTTGGCCTGATAATTTGCATAAACACAACAAGAATAGCAATTACTCACATAGGCTCTTTAGAGCTGCTTTGCTGAAACTACACAGGAATCTTGTGTAAGTTTCACCCACTCAGGGCATAGAAGCCAAGTAACACTCACCATCAGGCTTTGCCTACAATACCTATAGATTTGGATAAATTCCTCAAGTTCTTAAGGTACCCCCAAAATGTAGTGAAATTTATTCTTTGCCATCTTTCAGGAAAGCAACCTCCGTTCCTTTCCTGGAAAGACTGCCATTAATCACATGACCAAGCAAGGTATCAGGTTATTTTGGCAGTGGGTTTTTGTTAGCTTCAAAAGTCAATCTCAGTTCCTCAAGGCATTCTGGTGACATCCAGAGTCCAGGCACATCTCTTTTAGACATGACATTCCAGTCAAAGTCTTGGTATAAAATCACAATTACAAACTAGTCTTATTGGATTTATGCAATGAAATATATTACCATAACTCACTCATTAAGGACTGCCAACCTCTGCCCTGGCTGGTTGAGTCCCAGCCTGCAAATCAAAAGGTCACTGGTTTGATTCCTGGTCTGGAGCACATGCCTGGGTTGCAGTCTGGGTCCCCAGTGCGGGGCACACAAGAGGCAAACACACATTGATGTTTCTCTCCTTCTCTTTCTCTGTCTCTTCCACTCTCTAAAAAAATAAATAAATAAAATCTTTAAAAAGAAAAGAACTACCAACTTCTGGAGGGATCAGGTAGGGGGAAAATATAAAACCAAAACAAAAATTCTTGTCCTTTTAACAGTAGAAAGGACTATTCTCAACTCTGTATCAGACAGCTAAAAGTAGGTAATAACATTCCTTAGATTTGCAAACACATTCCATAACTTCTCAAAACAGGCTTTTTGATAGACAAACACACTTAAATAGGCCTAATTAGTTTAAAATTTTTCTTCTATAAGCAGAGAGAAAACAAATCCTTGAAGCATTTCAGGGGTCCATTTTAGAATAATGCATAGCCATTTCCAGGTTAAGAAAGTCACCTTCTAAAATTAAAACCCTGGGACGGTTATCAAGCATACTTGACCAAAAAGATTATTCATTATAAAACAATATTAAATTATTCATTTCCCCAAAGTGACAATATAAAGTATCATACAAATATAGGTTAGCAAAACTTTAGTTCTGAGGATTGAAAGATTGTTTTCTTAAGTAATCTAGAAACTGATTAAGAAAATATGAAACAGAACTATTTTAATAAAACATAAAAGCTTTGTTGTCAGGTAGAAAATTTTCATAATGTCTTCTCTGCAGCAGAATAATAAATACAGAAAAAACTGTACTTTTAACAGAGGGAAAGAAAATCAAACTCTAATTCTGTATTAGTTTACATTTGTCATTTAAATTCCTTTACTTAATTTTATTTAGCTTAACCATAAATAAATTTACCCTCAAGATTAATTTTAGTAAACATTCTGTAACTTTCCTAGTCCTTTTTTGTTTATCTCTTCTTATTAAAAAAGTAACCAACTTACTGCTTTTGTTTCTCTCTGGATCATATACATCTTTTGCCTTTTACAAAAATAACCAACTTAAGACAAAACTAGTTTCCTTTAATTTTCTTCAAATGTATCTCCATATCTTATACCTTGTATTACCACAGATATAATTTTTTCATCTTAATTAGAATTCTTAACCCCCAGAAACTGCACTTTCTAGTGACAACTTAAAACATAAGCAATAATATTCTTCAGATTAGCAATTTTATGAATACATTTTATAACTTCAAGAAATATAGGCTTTTTTATTGGCAAATACATTTATAATTGTTTAATAAATAACTTATTAAACAGTTGAATGCAAGACATATTCATTAACAGATCCAAATTTATCTTTTAGTTTTTCTCTAACAAGAAGCCCAAAGTAGGTAAACTTAAGACTTATATAGCAATCCATGTATCAGTATTATATCTCAATAAGAAATAATCTAGACATTCAATGACCATCTACTATTCAATCTGGCCAAGAAAATTTTAAAGCTTCAAATTACCTAAGAACACTATTTTTAAATACATATACATTATTACTAAAAAGTTTTACCTAAAACCTTTTATTTTTATTTATATCTATTTATTATTTTTAAAGATTTTTATTAATTTATTTTTATTTTTAAGCATATTTTATTGATTACACTACTACAGTTTTCCCAATTTTCTACCTTTATCCCTCCTCTGCCCTGCACCCCAAACCCTCCAGCCTTCCCCTGCCCTTAGTTCACATCCATGGATTGTACATATAAGTTCTTTGACTTCTCTGTTTCCTACACTATTCTTAATCTCTCCGTGTCTATTCTATGCCTATAAATTATATTTCTTATTCCCTGTACCTGTCCCCCTCCATTCTTCCCCTCCCCATCCTCACTGATAACCCTCCATGTGATCTCCATTTCTCTATTCTGTTCCTGTTCTAGTTGTTTGCTTAGTTTCTGTTTTCATTGGTTTTATCTTTTAGGTTCAGTTGTTGATAGTTATGAGTTTGTTGTCATTTTATTATTCATAGTTTTTTATCTTTTTCTATTTTTTAGATAACTCCCTTTAACATTTCATATAATAAGTGCTTGGTGATGATGAACTCCTTTAACTTTACTTTATCTGCCTTTCCATTCTAAATAATAGCATTGCTGGATAGAGTAATCTTGGATGTAGGTCTTTGTCTTTCATGACTTGGAATACTTCTTTCCAGACCCTTCTTGCATGCAAGGTTTCTTTTGAGAGATCAGCTGATAGTCTTATGGGCACTCCTTTGTAGGTAACTCTTTCCTTTCCTGTTGCTGCTTTGAAGATTCTCTCTTTATCTTTAATCTTGAGTAACTTAATGATGATGTGCCTAGGTGTGATTTTTATTCTAATTTCTGTCCTTCCATTTTATTAAGTATATCTTAATGGCTAGATATTATACCAATATGAGAGCTCTCTAAAATTTTTAATTTAAAAGATTTTTCAGTTCAAAACATCAACAGTCTGGTCAGTGACAGTCAGATTTTAATAGCAGCTCCAACAATAAGCCTTTTACACCTTAACCAAAGAAGCAGAAAGGCTTACATGAAGAGAATGCAAAGGATGCAGCTCTCATAGACACAAAAGTTCACTCTCAAAGCAAGCCAGAGAAAGCGCAGACCATCGTTACATAAGTGGTCAAGGGTGGTGGGGGTCTCCCACAAATGTGAGGTGTCTTCAGCCACAAACCTGCTAATTTATGGCACCAGGCTGATACTACTGGAATGAGATTGTACAGCACTAACAAGTAACAGTGGTTTAGACAACAAATACCCACTTAAGAGCTGGGTCCCCTTCTGACAAACTCCCCTGAGAGCCTCTATAGCCAAACAGACAGATTCTTGGCAGTCCATTTGACTGCCCCCAAGTGCACTCCAGTAAGTGCATCAGCCAGATGGTGGAGACCAGAGAAAATATTTTTGCTGCTCACAAGCCAAGCTCTTAGGGCACAGAATAAGATGGATGAAAAAATCTCATTTGATTTTTATATAAAGACTCATGGCAATGTTTGTCTGGAAAGATGCTGGTCTGGAGAGATCCACTTAACTCCTCAGCCAGTGAGACCAGCTCAAACAACAGGCTTATTGGGAGTTTATGCCTGTGTTCTATCCCTATGGTATTTCCCTTTCAAGACAAAATGACTTTAAAAAACTCATAGACATAAAAGAACAAAATAACCGTCTCTGGAATAAAAGGATCAATTTAAAAAATTACATTAAATTTTAAAAACTCAAGAGTTACTAGGCCCAAGAAACTAGTTTCACAAATATTTTCTCCTGCCTATCTACATTTAGCAGAGAGAAATAGACTCACCACTTTCAATTTCCACTTAATCCCACAGACAAGAAATCACAGAGGCTGAGGTCAAGAGCTTCATTTCTGGTCAGAGCACACATCTAGGTTGTGGGTTCAATCCCCATGTAACCAAATGCAGGTTCAGCTGCCTGCCACTATGAAAGGCTGACAGGTTAAAGTGCTTACCACCTCTCCCAACTGTGTTCAGATGTCCAGGATCCCTCAGCCGTAGCACTCTAGGGAGCAAGCAGAATTCCATTCAGTAATTCTTATGGCTGGCTCATCAGATTGTGGGGGATAAAAATAATAGTGCTTTTCCTCTTACTTTTTAAGTTCTTTTGGCTGGGCTAATAACAAATTAACAAAGATAGAAAACAGGAGAAAATCAAAGTTTAATGCATTCACATAGGCATGATAATTCCAAAGGCAGTGAGGCAACACTGGGTATAAAAAACATTTTCTGGACAAAGGAGAAATGGGGGAACAGGATATTTGATTTCAGAAGTGAGAAAGGGTGATTTACAGGCAGTTGAGAAAGAGCAGAACACACATGGCAGGAAAGTTCCTGTGAGGCAACTCAGAAACAAGGAGACACAACTTGGCCAAGTGACTCAGTTGGTTGCAGCATCATCCGGTTTACCAAGAGGTCAAGAGCTTCATTTCTGATCAGAGCACACATCTAGGTTGTGGGTTCAATCCCCGTGTAACCAAATGCAGGTTCAGCTGCCTGCCACTATGAAAGTCAATACTTGAGAGACAGGTGCTGATGTAAAGGAGAGTGGTTTATTTGCAGATGCTGGCCATCTGGAAGATGGGGGACTGAAGTCTCAAAGCTCATTCTCTGGGAAGACGGGGAACTCATGTCTCAAAGTCATCTCCATCTCTCATTGGAGGCAGAGGTTTTTTATAAGGAGGGATAGGGGAACAGAACAAAAAGATCAAGGGAGGGAGTCACAAAGTTCTCTATGTTCAGACTAGCACTGTTCATCCTGATAAAGCAAGTGATGTTCTGGTGTACATCATCCTGTTTTGTCATCATGGGTTCACATCATCCTGGCCCCATGGATGAAGGGCAGCAAATCTGCTGGAGCTGGGATGCTTGAAGGTCTAAGTTTATATCTTTTGAAACTAGTTCCTAGGATTCTGAAACAAACATGGTGTTCATATATGAGACACATATTAGTCAAAGTTAGCACTCACAGAAACGGTGTCAAGAATGGTAGGGTGAGTTACAATTTCCCACCGTTACAATTTTTCACTGTTACACCCAGTCAGAGCCCATACAGGAAGCAACCAATTGATGTTTCCTTCTCACATCCATGTTTCTCTCTGTCTCTTTCTCTTCCTCCCTCTCTAAAAACCAATATCTTTGGGTGAGGATTTAAAAAAGGAAAGAAACAAACAAAGAAACACAGGGTATATCTAGCCAATAGGTCCTTGTCTGAAGCCCCTTGTTTGCCATACTTAATTCAAATTGGGCCAAGTCAGCATTCTAAGATCTCCTTTCTGAAGCAAATTTCTCAGTCTGAATCTGTTGAGCTGGGAATGGGGCGAGTCAAAGTTTTTTTCTGAGCCATTTATTTCTTAATAACAGCTTAAAATTAATATCCAAAAAAAAGACAGCTTTAGGGTGGAAAAACTTTGGTCCCTTTATTAGTAATAGCTAGTATATCATAAAAAACAAATAAATATCAAGCTGGTGATTGTATGAATAGGAACAATCATCTATCACAAGATTACCAGGAAGTATGGCCCCTGGTGAGTACTTTATTCTTTGTCCCTTTGTCTTGTCAATCATTAGTACCTGAATTACACTATTAAGAAAGTACTGTCCCTAGTTGAGTGGCTCAGTTGTTTGGAGCATCACCCATACACCGAAAGGTTGTGGGTTTGATCCCTGGTTGGGGTGTGTATGGGAGGCAACCAATCAATGTTTCTCTCTCAATTGTCTCTCTCACTTTCTCTCTCTCCTCCCATGCTCTGTCTTTAAAATCAGTAAACATCCTCAGGTTAGGATTAAAAAAAAGAAGAAAGTACTGTAACAGGGACCTGTTAGTAGCGAATTTATGCAACATTTATGCAAAACTGCTGGGTTATCTGCTTTGCCACTACATTCCTGTAAGTATATTACCCTTCAGTAAATTCTGTTACCTTCCGTATTGCCTATATTGTTCTCCACTCTGCAGATACCTTCTCATTACAATGGCCATTATACCTTTGCCCCACCGTGAGACATTTACTACCTGCACAAGTTACTTAGCTCTGCAGACAATCAGGTGCCTCGTTAAGAACAGTATACTACACATACTCACTTTAATTTGTAAAATCTGCTAAACTCTACTTGGTCTGGCACCCTGCAAATCACCAGTCATACAAGGAAAAAAAGAACTGGTTTCTGTTCTCTAATAGCTTTCAGTTTGGTGTGAAAGACAAACAAGAAAACTGGAGTTTTCAATAAATTAGTGATTTAGTGTTAGCTGATTTAGTGTTAGTGATTTAGAGTGATTAGTGTTAGTTGTCAGTACAGTTGCAAGACCTAAATGAACAATACAGATATAAAATTGGCTTAATGAAATTCCTGGTACATCATAAAGTTAGTTCCATGTCCCCTCAAATTATTACAAACTTCAAGGGAAGTTGTTTTATTTCTCTACAACAAGACATTCTCAAACAGCCCACCTTCCAGCCAGCTCCCAATCTTCTGTCTTTCACCTTGGGACAATGACTTGCCACAGTAGTGGAGTAGCTTTGTATTAAATATTATTGTTGCACTTTTTCCAGGTGGCTTAGTTGGTTGGAGCATTGTCCTATATACCAAAAGTTGTGAGTTCTATCCCTGGCCAGGGCACACATTTCGGTTGTGGGTTTGATCCCTGGGCATGTATGGAAGACAATCAATTGATGATGTTTCCCTCTCACATCAATGTCTCAGAGGCCTCTGTCTCTCTCTCCCTTCCTCTCTCTATAAAATCAATAAACATATCCCTAGGTGAGGATGACAACACTGGATTCTGGTGTGACAGGCAAGGAGCCAGAGGGGAAGCCAGCCAAAATCATCTAGAAGGAAGGAAGTGGAGAAACTCAAGGTTTTCCTTATAGCCTGTAGTGATGAATCCCTCCCTCTCTGAAGGATTGAGCTGCTTTGCCTTTACAAAAACTGCTGTGGTAACCAAGGGTGTTTATTAAGTTCCTTCTAAATAATTTTTTTCTTGGTTTTCTTTTATTCATTACAAGTCCTAGTCTTGCATTCTGGGCAACAATGAAAAGTCTATATACACATAGAGGAAACTACTTTTTCCCTTGGTAGGAGAGGGGATGGAGTGGTCTGGGGAGCACATGTAAAAAATAGTTTTATTGAGGTATAACTGGTATATTTTCACATGATACATATTTAAAGTGTGCAATCTGATCAGTTTTAACATATCTATACATTTATGAAAATAATCACCACAATAAAAATATTGAACAATAATCCACCCAGCTGCATAGTCATAGAATTCAGAAAAAGAAGAAAACTAACCTTCAGAGTCACTCTATCCAGATATGTAGCAAGAAGAAACTAGAGAGTGACAAATAGTAATAATGAGCTTGAAGTACAGTCACCACACTCACTTATAAAACATACCCAGTGATGAGACAGGGTGGGGGTAACATCCAGGATCCACCTTGACTGAAGGAACTCCATCTTAGATGCCTGACCATGATTCCCTGCTTCAGTAAAATTCCATAGTTGAAATTGACCTAACCACACTCTTAAAGTATAACCGAATGAAATGCTTCCTTTCTCTGATGGTCTGCAGGCTAGTAGCTCCTGCTATAGATATCCTAATTAACTAAAGGAATTCTCCTTGAACTTGAGCAGCCCCCTTGTCAGCAAAGAGGTGAGAAAATAGGCACAAAATAATGACTGTTTTTCAAAGAATCACAGGCGCTCGGTAACTGGACTCAGATCAGTGGTGGTCCATGGACCAACTGGGAACAAGGGATTGAGAAATTTCACACTCTTCCTAGAATCCCTTTTGATGCCTACCTGTCTATGACCAGCCCATACCTTGTCTTGCCCTTCCTCCTTTCCCTTAAAAATAAAAAATGCCGGATTCCAGACTCTTTTAAGATGGATTTAAGAAGGATTTAAGATGGATTCCAAGATAGGCCTATTTTAAAAACAATTAACCTTTCCTTGCTCCAAAGTCTGATCTATTAAATATCGGCCTTTCTTTTGGAGCATTGGGCGAATGCACCTTGGGCCTGTAACAAAAAGATAGAGTGTACAACAACAATAACATCCTTTTTTAACATCATGTTCTGCAAAATAGTTGTTTTTGTCAATTAAATGGTAATGAGTAGGGTATGGAGCACAACAGCTATAATCAATAAAAACTTCAAGAAGTGTCAAGAAGATAGTAAGACTGCCCTCCACATTGGCTTAAAACTGACAGAGACCACATTGGTCCAACATAGCAACTAATTGTACCCCTAGCCTCATTACTATGCTCATTGTAACACATCAGCATGCTAAATGACACATCCAAAGCCACCATAATGGTAAGTGGAAAGCCCATAAAAGACTGCAAAATGGCTGATGGAGCTCCTCTGAGAAATCTCCATGCACTACTGGCCAGCCCTATGCATGGTCCCTTTCCAATAACAGGAAGATCCTGAATAATTCTCCCCCTTATTGAATACCCTATCCCTTAATTAAGTGAATCTCAATTTTAAAAAATGATGTAAAGGGGGAGATGTCCTTCCTGTCTGTGGAGTAGCCCATTCTGTATCTCACTGCTTTACTAATAAATTCATCTTCACTTTAGACTCTGTGCTGGCCAGTGTTTGAGTTCTTCACTGTGTGAAGCCAAGAACCCACAGTAGGTTGCAGAACCTCAAGTCTCTGGACCCATGACGTGCCTGAGTAACAAGAATATTTTTGCAAACATTATTTTACAGAAACTCTGAATGGTCCATTGACCATGGAAAGCATCTTGTAACTTCCCCTGGATCAACTGCCACCTGCTGACAATTGATTGTGAGACAATCAACCTCATCTTCATTTCCAAGTCCTACACCCACACCAAGGCCTCTATATAAGACAACCACAAGAACCCCTCAGAGAGCTCAACTACTCTTTCTAGTCAACTCCCCTGTGAACAAGCTCTTTGCAATAAAATCTATGTGCTTGATCTCATACTTAGTTCAGTGAGTGCCTATTTCTGTGACATTGAGACTCAAGGATACGAGGAGATTGGGAGCAGGCTTTCATTTCAGAGAGAGAGAGCTCAACATGCAAATACTGATGAGGTTGCTCTTGGAAAGGAGGAACTTGCTATAATTATCATTTACTCTGTTGACTGAAGGACTCACTTTAGTTGTGGATATAGTACTGCATTGGGGAACTATTGGCTGCTGAAACTGAAGACAGAATTTACCACAGAGAGAGGCAGAAGAGGATTGCCAGGCCAGAAGAGGAAGAAGACACTATGATTTTGTCAATATGTAGATGGTGAACAACACCAGATGTTAGACCTCAGTCTTTGAGTTCAGCTAAGAAAAGAATTCAGAGCTAAAAAACTCAAATACAAGTGAAAGTTTATTTAGAAAGTCACAGGGGTAGAAGTGAGCCATTGAAGAACTGAGCCAGCTGAGCTGCATGAACTCAAGAAGCAAGTTACAGGGGCAAAAGAAGGGCTTTGGGGCTTAGGAGAAAGAAAGCAAAGATAATGTGTCTGATGGAAGAAAGGGGGAAGGAAAGGGGTGGGCATGAGAGAGAGGGAGAAAGAGAGAGAGGCTGTATAGAGATTTTTTAGGGGAGGATCTCAGTAAAATATTCATCAGCTTTCCAGATGTGTCCTTTCAGAGTCATAATTTCTACTGATTGGTCGGTGCTTGGGTAGGGAGTTATTAGTCATTGCATCTGGTCCTGATGTCAGCGGTGGTGTCATGTTGTCTGGTTTTGCTGCTTTTCTGGGCCTGAAGCTAAAACACAACTGAGGCCTAGATGTTATCTCTACTTTGACCAAAGCTCTGTCCTTGTGATCTACAGATCCAAGGCTTTGTTCTTAATATTATTTGATGTTGATCAGAAAACCTCATTGTCTTAGGGGCTTAATGCTTAAGGGAGTGGTCGTGCAAGAGCTTGTATGAAAGTCAGATGAGGCTATACTTTGGCCTTGTTTCTCCTCTAAGGGAGTCTACCACATCGCTAGGGACATGCCAGAGGGGAAATGTCAGATGAGGGCCTGAACTGCATGGCCAACAATATGAAAGCTCAGAGGGTCTAAACCACACGACTAGTAATATGCTAAGGGAGGGCAGGTCACCCCACAATACTTGTTTTCCAAGTTTCGCCTGTTGCTAAACACCCCGGGCTTTCTGCCCTAGTGACCTTTTGTACTTGGCCTTTCATTCCTGCTCTGCTCATGTCTGTCTAACTGCCAACTATATCAGATACACTTAAAGCTGCAGGGGTAAGGAAGAGCTGAGCCCTCTAACATGTTTATCTGTCCACTGAACGTGTGGAATTTTTAAAGCTTCCTTGGTTTAAAGAAGCTTCTAAAACTTAACATTATTCTTCATTGGATATGGCCATCCCTGCCTTCAAGCAGATACCCATCTTAACATGTTAGTACCTCCATTTTAGGATTAATCTGCCTGGGTTAGTCTCCAGTGATACAGTAGGCATTTAGACAGGCATGAGCAGAGCAGGAAGTATAGTCCAGATACGGAATATCACCAGTGTGGAAAGTCCCAGGTGCCTAGCAAGGAGCAAAAGTAGAGAAAACAAGTATTACAGGCTAGGAACCTTAACTCAAGGGTAACCTTTCCTCCCCTAGCATGTTGCTAGTCATGTGCTTTAGATCTTTCATATCACCAGTCATAATTTAGACTCCCTTAGAGAAGGAACAAGGGGGCTAGAGAAAAACCTTATATGATTCCCATACAAGCTTTTGCACAACTACTCCTGAGGTATTAAGCCCCTAGGACAATGAGGATCTGATCAACATCAGATAATCTTAGGAACTAGGGCTTGGGCCTGTTGACCACAGAGACAGAGTTTTGGTCAAAGTGGAGATAACATCTAGGCCTCAGCTGTGCTTCAGTCCCAGGCCCAGAAAAGCAGCAAAACCAGAAATGTGACACCACAGCTGACATCAGGACCAGATGCAATGACTTATGACCTCCTGCCCAAGCACTGTCCAATCAGTAGAAACGGTGACCCTGAAAGGACACATCTGGAAAGCTGTTGAATATTCTATTGAGATCCTCCCCTGAGACCTCTAAAATACCTTCCTTTAGAAAACACATGAAAACCCTTAAGATGAGGGACCCAGTGTATGCTCTTTCTCTCTGGAATACACCCATGCCTTCCTCTTCTTTTCTCAGGCACACTCTCTGGAGCACACCCATGCCTTTACCCTCTTCTTCCCTCAGGAATGTTATCTTTGCTTTCTTTCTCCGCAGCTCCAAGAGCCCTTCTTTTACATCTGTGACTTGTTTCCTGAGTCACACAGCCCAGCTGGCCACTGCAAATTTTACCCACTTCTACCCACTTCACAGCCCACTTTTACCTCTGCAAATTTCTAAACAAACTTTCATTTGTATTTGAGTTGTTGACTCTGAATGCTGTCTTAGCTGAACTCAAGGACCAAGGTCAAATCTGCCATTAGCACTGGAAGGACTAGTACTTCTTTATTTGTAGGGTAGCAATAGTCTCTCCACAGAACAGAGGCCTCTGATTTGTCTTCAAATAACTGTTTCTCTTCTTAATTGTGCCTGACCCCTCCAGAACAAGGCTCCATCTTTCTTCTCCCATTCTCTACCTATTTAGGCCACTTTCCTTCCCCACTGGCTCCCTGGCTGCGTGAGCCTGAACCTGGGCAGTCTGTTGCCACCTATTACTTTTTTCCACACATGGAGCCCTCCAGCAGTCTCATGTCCCATGTGAAAGATAACATAAGTGGAGCCATATAAATATAGACCTAAAGTAGCCATTTCAGAGGAACTGCCCTGCATGTTTTATTTTTCTTTATCTTACAAACTGGACCAAATCACCATAATTCCAAGAAGTTAGTAATAACTAGAATATTCTGTTTGTAAGGACAGATACAATTGGGCTTTGTCAATGACCAAATCACTAACCAATCAATTAAATACAGTTCTAGCTGAATCTCAAGCCAAACCATGAAGTACAAATCTAACCTTACTCATCCAGCACCAATAAACTCTTTTTAAATACAACTTACTTATTTTTCTACCATTTTTCCATAAAAACCTTGAGCCCCTCTCCTGTGAAGGGGGAACACTATTTAGGTTTCTGCCTGAATTTGTTCTTCCGAATTGCAATTTTTTCAGATCCCAAATAAACACTTATGCTTCTCACTTTTGCTTTTTATTTTTTAGGTTAACATCCAGGAGCTTCAATGACCCAGGAACCAGGACTGCTGAATATGCAGATACAGATGCAGCAAAACACCAAGTAGGCATCCTCAGAAGCTCCACTAAAGTGTTACCACTAGCAGGAGGAAAAATGAGGAGCTTCAAGCTTGGAAAGAAGAGTGAGATGACCTTAAGAAAAATCTGTCTATAGGAAACATATCTGGAAACTTAAAGTTTCCTTTCGTTCCACCTGCATCCTCACTGCTGGTAAGGAGTGAGATCTCCGTTACCCCAGAAATGTAGGGATCTCTGGCTCCCTCTCATCGCCAGACCCTCCTCCTCACACAGAAGCCTCTAGGGCTAAGAATTCACTTTCATAATAAAAATATCGCTTCCAATATTTATAAATGTGGTGTGTAAAGACAATGACAGAACAGGTCAAACTGGTTGGAAGTAGGGCCTTTCTCTCCCTATGACCTTGTCTAAAGCCAGATGCGGCTATAAACAGGGGAACACATAAAATGATTAAGTGATGAAAGTCTAGTCTTTTCAACGGCTGTAAGGAAGGTTTGCCAAGAACTGAAGAGACTCACAGGCCAAGTACTCTGAGAAATCTGTGAGAGCCACCTGTGAGCCCAGAAAGAAAGAGCCACAACCCCACAGCACGTGGTGGAGCAGAGAGACTGTTTTTTTTTGTTGTTGTTGTTTTTTTTAAGTGTACTCTAGTGGCAGAAAGGATGGCTTGAAAGCCAGAAGACCTGGGGTCTACTCCCAGCTCTGCCACTAACTAGCAGTAGCCATGAACAAACCACTTAACCTTTCTGAGATTCAGGTTGCTCCTCCTTAGAAAGCAGGGGTTACATTATGCCATGGATGGCAAATAGGTGGAATGTACCTCTTTACCTCTCTCGTGCCTTCCGTAGACACTACTGTTCAACTACATCTCTTTTTAGTTCTACAGCAATCTAAGCAGGCACTTCCAATTAAAGTTTGTACACAAGTTGAGATTTAATTATTTTCTTTCTAAATTCCCTTCTAGCTCCTAAATGGAAGGTTCCAATTTTCTAAGAAAGAAATGACCATTTTTCTTTTTCATTTTTTTCTTAGAAAATTTTTGGTGAGCCAAACTGATGACAATTGCCAGGAAGCAAAATCTCAACAGACTGAAAAATGCTTCCTATTTTTCTGACAGAGAGAGAGAGAGAGAGAGAGAGAGAGAGAAGAGAAGAGAAGAGAAGAGAAGAGAAGAGAAGAGAAGAGAAGAGAAGAGAAGAGAAGAGAAGAGAAAGGAAGGAAGGAAGGAAGGGAGGGAGGGAGGGAGGGAGGGAGGGAGGGAGGGAGGGAGGAAATTAAGGCAACTTTAAGATTATACTTTCATACACTCCTCCTCCCTAACCCGAGGCTGAGCAGGGTCTTCCTGTGGTCAGAGATTTTAGTGTTTAAGACTTTCCTTCTGTCAGTTCACTCAGCACAACAGTGTCCCCTGTAGCTCCCTTTTATCTAAAACATGCCACACTTGTTAGTAAGTGCAAACACAGGGAAAAGTCCTGGGACTAGAATCCTACTTCCCTAAGGGGAGGACCAGGAAAGACCAATGAAAGAAGCTCGTCACTTCATTCTGGTAATTAGTAGAATTCACCAAGGGAAACTTTCATACAAGGCATGTCTTGGGTGACTGCAAGACAGAATGGATCCCTGCAGCACCTGACAGGTGCCAAAGAATTATATAGGGTAAAGGGGGCAGGGGGAGATAATCAGGAATACTAGTATACGAGTGCTACCAGATATAAAAATTACATGCTTGACCAGGTCAGGACAATGACCCGTTCCAGGAAATGGCAAGTCACAGGAAGCAGAGGAAATGTCTTGATTTTATATCATAATGAACATCAATTATGATCAGACAGTCTGTCAGGGTGGTTTGTGGGAAATGGTCTCTGTCTCTAGCCTGGGTCCAGCTCAGTGGTGAGAGAAGGGGTCACATCATGGAACAGTCTTTCTTCCACAACATTTAAAAGTTTATGCTTGGCATCAAGGAATCTACCTGAAAAGGAATTATCTTAAAAAAGAATTATCTCTAGAAGCCAGGAGTCAAAAGATGAGGCCTTTAATGATTCTATTCCCTGCTCACCAAAATTAACCAGATTTACAGTTCTTACCCTCTGGCAAGAAAGCAGGAATGGAGAAAGCTTCAGGAATCCAGGTGGTTGCAACTGAGTTTTATTGAAAGAAGCAGTAAAGTGGTTAAAATGGAGCCCTCCTCACAACCCACTCCTTACCCTCCAAACTACACAAGGGCAAGCCTCATACCAGGGAAGCATGCTTATATCGGATAGGAGCCCTAACTTGAGTTATTTCCCACAGGGCAAGGAAGGAAGAGGGGAGAGGCAGGTGACACGATGAGGTCGGGCATCTCACTGCCCTGGGTTCAGCTGGAGGCCTCTACTGTAGCATCAAAGTGAACTGGCACATATGGGTTTCCCTCACAAGCCACGATGATCTGCCTCTCTTTCTGGCTGGTCCGGTACGCACAATTGGGGTACTTGGAACCATTCGTCAGGCGACAGTCTGTGATGTTCATGCTGGAGCTGCTCTTGTGGCAATTGGACTGCCCATTCTTGCAGGTGATGTTTCCCTGGAGGCAAATGGCCTGGACATCCACCAAAGGCTCATGCACAAAGGTATTCACTGGCTTGCACCTTCCCTCTGTCATTTTCCTGCGCCTCATCATTTGGTTGCAATAGCTGGAGTTGCTGGGGTGGCCGTCTGGATCCATGTGCTGCCGCTGAAACTTCATGGCCCGTGATTCCTTGCCCAGGGAGGGCTGGGCCCATCCCAGCACCAACAGCACCAGGATTAGCAGTGGGCCCAGGATGAGGGACTTCTGAGCCATGCTGTCCTCACTGCCTTGGAGGAGCCTAGCCAGGAAATGAAGAGAAGAGGAAAACCATTACTTTGGAAAGAGAATCCCAGCTCCCACCTGTGGTCTCCCTGGCTTACAGTCTACCATCAGATCAGCCAGAATGACATCCCTCTTCCTGCAAGATTTTCCAAGTAATGAAACACTCACACAGACTCTTCTCCAAAAGCATTTGACTCCTACTAGTCATAGAGAGGAAGTCCTCTCCTCTGGGTTGTGACCTCCAAAGCAACCTAAAATCCTGTCAGTCCTGTTTTTGAATACTGGAGGTCTTTTTTTTTTTTTAATCTAAAAATACATTTGTACTCAGTGCTCTAGTGGCTCAATAGAAGATCCTTTTAAACAAACCATGAGCCAAATTGTATCCCAGATACTATCATGACATCCAGGATCGGGGTGGACAGAGCCCTGTTGTCCTACAACACAAGGGAAACTCAACCCAGTGCCTGACACTGGCATCATAAAGGGATGCCACTGTATTCCAAAGAGATGCTTGCCTCCACCCTGCCAGAGGCTGCTCCTTCTTCAGCCCCATGGGTTCTCTGCAGCCATAGTGCTCCCTCCTCATCCCAGTTCTGCTCCCAGCTGTGTTTGCCTAGCCCAAGCTTTCACACTGTTAGCCTTGCCCACCCTCACTCCCTCCTCTCCAACCTTCAAGCAGAGCAGCTCCTGAGACCACTTCTTGGGCCACTTACCTGGGTCTCTAGCTTTGATTCCAGACCAGGGTGAGAGCAAGTGGAAGGCCAACTTATGCAGTCACAGGATCCTTGTGGTGTGGACTTTATGTAGATTACAAAGGGGCTTGGCTTCCAACATGAGAAGTGGGGGAGGAGCATTTTGGTTCCGCCCTAGAGGAAAAGAAGGGCATTGTGAGGAAGGAGTGGGGAATTGCTCTTGCTCCCCCCTCTGTTGTTCCTGCTGGTTCACAGGAACAACAGAGAAAGCCACTATGGCACTAATGCTCAAACCCCAACCAAGTCCGAACAGCCCTAGAAGGTTAGCAAAGGGCACATAATATGTAATCAAGGGAGAGGAAGGGAAAGGGAGGTCCTCTGTCTACCCAGGAGTCCTGGAGTGGTTTTGACCAGAATTCCCTATCTCCTATTAGCAGATGGGGGGATGGGGGTGGGAGGGGTGAGGGGGAGTTGGAGAGGTACCCAACTGTCTGTAGCGAGAGAAGAAGGAGGAGAGTGCCTGAACCGTTTGGTGAAGAAGGAAGCCTCTACATGACCTCACCCAGTTCTGGTCGCTTCAACCCTCCTGAGGTGAGTGTGTGACAGTTTTTATCTACAGTGACCACTCATCCTATAGGTAAGAGCTGAGTAGAGAATGTAAAGATAAACCAAAACCCCAAATCCCTTTTGGAGAAAAAATAGAGAACATCGTATTTCTTAGCAGCAGAATCCCCTTCTAGAAAGAGATTTCTTTTTGCTGGGTGACAATTTTGATACTGCTTGAATGAGAAATATCAAAATCTAAACTTATTATTCTTTATAGTAAAATTATTTTATTTAGTTATATAACTCTCCAACAGCTTGAAATAAAAATTTCCATGGTTTCCCATTGAACTGTATGTCACTTTTTAAAGAATGTCCTGTTTCTCATTAAAATAACTTCTTAACCACTTAAAATGTTTTAACTTTCTGTTTAACACTCAGATACGGGTTTTTGGAAAGGCCACACATCCCCAGCTCCATGAAGTGGTGAACTGGTCATTGTTTTGGAAAACCTTCCACATATTCACCCAGAAATATACATCCATGAAATTCTGAACCATCATCATCAAAACCTGCTTTGTTGCTAAATGGGAACTTCCATAGTCTCCCCTCTTTTATCCACTGGATAAAACCATTCTGAAAAAGGCTGTTTATTTACTGCAGCTAACTGCTTAGCAAATTCCACTTTCTGAAATGAAGGTGCTGTTTCTGTTTCAGGTGCCTCTTCAGTAATGGCCCTAACATCAAAAACATTAAGTTTCTTCCCTTTGAATATATTTTTCCTAAAATTGCTAAGGGATTCACTGGCTCTGAACGCCAGTGCTAGAGCAGCAGCTCCAAGAGCCAGGTACATACAGGGAGAAACTGGATTGTCTGGCAGCCCATGCTCTGGATTTAGACTATCTCAGTCCAAATTCTTGTTTAGAACCTAAAGAGCTGGGCTAGTTACAGAACTTGATTTATTTCCCTGCTCCTTAGTTTCCTGGTCTCTAAAATGGGCACAGTGTACCTCTTAGATCTGATACTAGGACAAAATAAGGTAAGAAGTGCAAAGTGCCTAAAGTTGTGTTTAGAAAGCATCCATCAGGGAGGACCCAAAAAGACACAATTTATCTTCTGGAGGGAGGGAACCTTGTACTTTGTAGTACAGGCTTCCCCTACTAGGAAAGTATTCTAGGAACCTGTCTGTATCAGCGTACCAGCTGGCATTGTTGTGACAGACTGCATTCAGCCTCAGTGAATTTTTTTTTTTTTTGAAGACTCTTTCAACATGTCTGCCCATTTCATGATAAGGGATTTAGGAGCATATTTGCCCGCCCACAATGCCCTGAGTGTTTAGCAGTTTTTGACCAAAAATGACATGACCCCCAAGCCCCACCCTTCCTATCTACCAAAGCAACTTTTTCTTGTATACCTGGATGAAAAAAGTCCTCAAAGAGACATGTTTTGTCTATGTGGAAGAGGTGAAACGAAAAACAGCAGAAGCACTAAAAGGCATCAAGATTGAGGAGCTCGAAAACTGTTTTAAGCAATGGAAAAAAACACGACGATAGGTGTATTGCATCAAATGGAAACTACTTTGGAAGTGACTGACGTTTAAACATGTAAGAATAAATACACATTTTTTTCTAAATAAATTCCATTTTGGGGGATTTCCCCCTTGGTAAGTGGTAGGTCAGTGATTGTTCACAGAGAGTGGTGTTGAGATATCTCACAAAGGAATAACACTGGGTGATCTCTGAATTTAAATAACATTGGTTGATCTCTGAATTGCTTTTTATAAGGATTGGAGTCAAGTAACAGTCAGACCTTGGTTTTGCTAAAAACCTGAGCTTAAAATAGCAGCCAGTTTTGAAATCCTGGGGAGAGAAAGAAAGGGGAAGAGGAGAAAAGAAAGGGACCTTGGTAGGAAGAACATAATTTTTTAAATAACATTTTAAATTTTTTTGTCCCATGATATCCTAGAAATCTCTAGTCAAGTCAACCTTATTTGCCAATGTGTATGACTTCAGGAGTAGCAGTGGGGCTAAGGAAGCCATACCATGACATAAGGTTTTCGTTTCATGTTTATGTAGTGAACCCACTCATCCTCTACCCACATTTTGCTTGTTTGTTAGTTCTTAGGTAGTACTCATTATCTTGAGTAATGGTGGGAGGGAAATTTTTTCTACCCATTTAGGTTCCTGTTTGAGGGCCTTTGAATTAACTTATAAAAGCCAGATTAAGAGGAGAGACTAGACAAAGTTTATTCACGTGCACATAAAGGAAACAGGAAAAGACACTAGCGTTTGTGCTGCCTGTCATGTACTGAACCCAATAAGCAGAGACAGGTATCTCTGGGTGCTTGAATCTTTCTGGGTGCTTTATTCAGATGGCCAGTGATCTGAAAAGATGCCATGTTCATACCCTAATGGACCATCTTACATTTTCTTTCCAAGCCAGTCTATTATAACAGAGAACAAAGTGCAGTGAGGGGTTCTGAAATTCAGGGAAAATTAGACTTAAGAACTGCAGTATTCTCACTCTGGACAGTTAGCCATTCCCAGAGGCGGTGGTCATCTGTCTCTTCCTGAAACACAATGACCCAGATGCCTCTGATAGGGAGCTTAAGACTCGGAAAATTGTAGCTTAAGGTAAATAGCCATAAATCTAGCAAGTAATGTGTATGTTAAGCTTTTGTTTCAGAAACTACAGATAAGACCCATCCTGAGAAAAAGCAGCTGACCTCCTGGGGCGCTGGCTAGAGATTACCGCCTGGAGACATCTGTACTGGGAAGAAGCAGGCGACTACCCCTCCCCCTTGGAGACAGCTAATTGCCCAGGGTAGAAATGCTGCAGCTGCTGAATTTCAAAGCTCTCACCAACCCTTGTTTGTCCTCCCCCAGCCCCCTTATAAAAGATCTGGTCAGGAAAGAAAGGGGAAGATGGTTTGTTAGGGTATGAACCCACCATCTTCTCGGATCGCCGGCCATCTGAATAAAGCGCCCATAAAAGATTCAATCGCTGTCATTGCTTATTGGATTTGGTAGTGACAGGCAGCCCAAACGCTGGTGTCTTTTCTGGTTATACCTCCACTTGTTCCCCAGGCAGTAATCTTTAGCAGTTCCCCAGGAGCTTAGCTGTCCCTCCTTGGAGCCAGGATGAGCCTTATCTGTACTTTCTGAAAAAATACCTTTAACATATGCATTACTTACTAGGTTTATAACCATTTACCTTGAACTAAAATTTTCCAACTCTTGAGTCCCCTATCATGAAGAAGCTCAAGAGGGTTGAGAGAGGATAAACTTGAGTGTTCAGTTGGGTTCCCAAGACCACAGGACATCATGAAGCCACATCAGTGACTGGCCTGAAACCGGACACAGGTGAGAAAATGAAGGGAAGTAATTTTTTGCCCCTTAATGGATGCCTAGAAATTAACCTCTGAAATCCTTCTAGAGCCAAAGGTAGCCCAGGAAGATTAGAGTTGCAGGGCCTCTGTGGGCTGTGGTGCCCAAGGAGCCTCCTTAGAGAGAGGCTGTGTGGCAAGGGCCCACCCACTCCTCTCATGTGTCTCACACTTTTCTCTCAAGTAGTATACCTGCTCCTGTTCCAAGTTGTGCACAATTTTCCTGATTCCTCTTTAGGAGTGAGGCTCCAGACCCTCTGGAGCTAACTCTATGGAGACAAAGGTCAGTTTGGATTAGAGTAATTTGGGAGACTTCATGACCCTATGACATTAAAGAGCCTCTTATGGGACAAACAGCCTGGCACCTCAATCCTGTCACAAATCTATGCATTATAGGCCTCAATTGAGAAACCCTTTCCTTAGTGAAACATTGTACAGTCTTCTCCCAATTCCAGCCTCCTGTCCACATCCCAATATTTCACCTCACATGACAATGACTAAAGGGCAAAAGGCTTTGAAGGATGTGCAGGTTATAATTCCTGTTGATGATTCCCATTTTATAAGATTTCTCATTTCTCTTTCCAAGCTCATTTCACTTCTATACATCCAACAGTATGAACTGGGAAAGAAAGGGATTCCAACATCTGAGCTCTTGTTTGAGGCCAACCAGGTACAGGTTGCACTTTCCCAGAGGGTGGCTGTGATGTGTGTGTGAGCCCACCAGCTGTAGTCAATAGCATGGACTCCAGAACACACAGAGAAGGGCCCCAGTCTTCCACCTCCCCCTCCCAGCCTCTCCACACTATCAGTTTTCCTCAGCCCCAAGGACAGAGTTCTCCTATGTCCTTTCTCACCCCAAGTGCCAGCCCTGAGTCTTCTTAATTGGAGGTCAGATATTGCTCAGGGTATCTGAAGAAAGATGAAGACTTGGGTCTCTGTGGTTCCTGATAAAAGACCTAATTACCCTTCGGCCTAGGTGATTCAGTAGTCTCCTTGGTTTCACCCATTTTAGGAGAGTGGGACCAGTGCCTTCGTTCCTTATTTAAAGGTAGCCCACTTGTGCCAGCTCTTTGATAAATTATCACAGTGGCATTAATTATTGACCTGGACTCCTGTGTGAAAGGAAACAGCTGATAGAAGAGGAAGGAAGGACATGTGAGGGACCTGGGAGCCTGGAATCTGCAGTCTCCACCAGGATCACAGACCTTGTCTTCTCCTGAGAAGAACTAAACAGTTAATTCAAGGTCTTTGTTGTAGACCCAAGTGCTCAGAATCCTCCCAAAAGAAGCATCCCCTGAAGTTGTGATCAAACCAGACCTTGATAAGAGTTCTGGTACAGGTGAGGACAGGATTATCAGAAAACAATGGGAGAAAAGGGGTGGAGTGAGGGAAATCAGGAAAGGTTTCAGAGCAAAGATTATCTTGGGGAGGATTTTTAAGGATAGTTTTCGTTTTAGTGTTGTGTGTGTGTGTATGTGTGTGTGTGAGTGAGTGAGTGAGTGTGTGAGTGAGTGTGTGTTTTAACTTAAGGATAGGGGAAGGACAATTCATACCCCCCCAAAAAAAGTGAGAGAGAGAAGTAGACACTCACAGTAGAGCACTGTGTATTTAGAAAATACCAAGGTCCTCCATGTGACTAGGAAAAGGTGAGGAATGGCACAGAAAAGAAAAATATAGGCCTGACTAGAAGTAACTTTAATGCATGCAAAAGGCTTCAATATGTAGAATATATAGACAGGTACTTTGAACTCAAGGGATGGAAGAACACAAGCAATGGAAGGGAACTTCCACAGTTTTCCCCTTATACACACAAGGAGACTGAGGGCCACAGCAGGCCCAAGGTCAGAGAACGCCTTAGCAATAAAAACAGAAACCAGCCTCATGTCCTCAACTTCCAGGGCAGTGCCCCCACTACACTACGCTGCCTGGTGTGCCCTGGGTGGGGAACAAATGCCTAGGATGTGCACCCAAAGGGGTTCAATATCTCTTTGTGAACTTGATCTCTTAGTCTAGCTATGGACTCCCCCCAGAGTTCTCTCACCACCCTTCCTACTGTGAAGTGTGGTGGGAGAAGGCAGGGATAGCTTTGCTGCTGCCTGTACCTATGGACTTATGGGAGCTGGAGACTCACACGAAGGTACCAGCAGGGGCACTTCCATTGGAGCAGCTGCAGTGAGGGAAGTAAAGGCAGGGAGGCAATGAGTGACTCCTGTCACTGTGTTTTGATTTTTTGATTCAGGGCAAGATGTAGGTGGGGAAACTGAGGGGAGGGAACTCATGTTACCTCATCTACTCTGGAAAAGACTTGAACTCACCCAGAGGCTACCCCAGCCTGGCTACCCAGGAGCTATTCTAATAACAACTCCCTGTGGCATTGGTCCTGTGCAGCTTCTAGTGTCAAGGTCCTTCTCTCTGACCTTCAGCTCCCTTCTCCCCAATCATCTTGTGTGGAGGGGATTAGGAAATATGTCAGAGATGAAAAGCCACTTCCTTTATAGAAACAAACCCTGATCTCTGGGCAAAGCACCCTAAGGAGCTCCTACATTGAGGAGAGGTGGCCGGCCATGCAACGCTGGTGCCTATGGCTGCCTCATTGGCCCGCAGGAGGCGCTGCATCACCTGAACCCTGGTGAATTTCTTCCTGTAAAGACAGCAGATCAGTTGGAAGCTTCTTGGTTACTGACTCATGGCTGGAGGGTAATTGAGAAATAAACAGAAAATTCATCCAGCATAAATACCGCCTAACGGTCAAAGAACAGATTTCTCAGTTTACCTTAACCTTCATGCTCTTTTTCTCTTTAGTATTTAATATGCCACCTTCAGATTTACAATCTAGAACCTCATTTTTGTTTGGCTGTGAGTGAGGGATGTTGTTAACACTCTAAAACAAAGAATAAGAACATTAAGAACAAGTTCTCTGGTAATCGCACGCACTTGAAACAGCACATCAGGAAAGGCTGCCAATAGAACATATAGGCATGATGTATGGACATGGGCAGTGGTGTGGGGATTGCCTGAGGAGGAGGAGGTTGCTGGGTGGAACAGGGAAAAATTGGGACCACTGTTACAGCATAAACACTAAAATATATTTTTTTAAAAAAAGGAAGGAAGAAAGGCCACCACTGAGGGCAAAATTTCAAACAGTTATCAGCTCTCAGTCTGGTGTCCTGAGTCAGGAAATAACTGAAATACTCAACAATGATGACATCAGCTAGGATGCAAATCTCTGCTGCTGCCAGTTTAAGTTACACTTCAGGGGAAAGTTTACAGGAATGAGAGAACACATCTTTCATATTGCTAAACAAAAACTGAACATAAAATGTTATGTATTACTTCATACATATATATATGTTTTAAACATAATCATAGAAAAACCTGGTTAGAAATAAGTAAATGTGAAAAGTGTTTGTCTTTGGTTGGTGAGATTATAGGTGACTGTTTTTTTAGTTTTGTGATTTTTTCCTCAAATATCTTAACATTTCTGTACTAAATATGTGTTACTTCTTTATTTAGAAAAAAATAAGTCTTATTTAAAGTACTGGCTTCTTAAATCAGACATTCTGAGGTCTTTTCCAGTCCCACAGGACCCTTCTTCTTGCCCAGAATTTTGGACTCCTCCTCTCAGTAGATGGTACTAATAGATGACTATTTGGAATCCAAGGGTTTGTTCAGAGAATTCTTGACTAATTTTTGTGGGGTTGTTAACCTAAAAATAAAAGGCTAAAGTGAGAGGCAACAAGAATTTATTAGAGATGCAAAAATATAAGTATTTGAATTTGTACTGGATAGTCCTTTTGTTTTCTTTGCTTTTGTCAGTGAATCACCTAACACAGAACCCCTGGAGGCATCATGTCCCAGGACTTCTGCACCTCCTTTGCTGTCGGACATGCCATTAATAACAAAGGAGGACCTGGAGCACACTTTTACTAGCCCCTTTGTTATGACCTGTCATTCAAACGTCAATGCATTTGGACATCTATGGAAATAAGAGAGTCACACATTTTTAAGGTAAATAGGAATTGATATGTTAAAAATTATTTCTTATTTATTTCTTATGTGACAATAAACGGCCAGTTCACTGTATTTTGATCCCTCTGGGTTTAAATATCAGATTTATTACTTTCTAGCTTTTACTATGCCAAGTTATTCAACTTCTCCGAGTTCACTCATTTATAAATTAGGTATAATAAGAGCATTTATATCTTAGAGTTGTTGGAAGCATTAAATGAAAAACTAAATTGCTACACAGAACAATGTAATCTTGGTATTCTATCTGATGTCTCCCTTCCTCTCGTTGCCCTAAACCAATCATTCACCAAGTTCTGGAGATTTTACCAGTTTCATATCTGGAACGGTTTGTTACTGCTTTTCATTTCCACTGCTCATCTTAGACCCTAGGTTATGAACTATAATTGCCTCTGGTCTTTCCCTACTGTCTTTTCCAGTTCCACTAGCCTCAGATTCCAGCCACACAGGTCCTTTAGGCTTTCAGGGCCCAGGAGCCATGCTCTCCCTCATCTGCAGGTCTTTGCATTGCTGCTGCACTTGTCCGGAAAACTCCCTCAACATTATTTTACTCATCTTTTGGGTTCCTACTCAACTGTGAAATATTTCTGAATTCACAGGAATAGGGGAAAGCACTCCTGGCATGTGTTCTTCAGAACTAGTAGTCTTTGTCACGTAGCATTTTAATTTGCTGTTGACTTTCTGTATCTCGCAATAGACAGGAAGGTCACAGAGGGCAGGAACTCTGTTTGATTCACTTTTGTATCTGAAGTGCCTAGAACGTTCCTACAATGGGCAATCACACTGTTAATGTAGCAGGAATAGAGGTACCTTTAATAAGCTACTCGCAGTCACCCCATATCCATCCTGTACTTTGCGATTGGTTTTCTGCCCCCAAGAGTAAAAAATTCATTCCTGTAAAATTTTGTCTTTTCTTCTTGTGGATATATTCACTGCCTCAGGCTGGCAAGAGCTTTTTTGGATCTTGATTCTATCATCCATGTTATTTTTTTCTCTCTGTCTGTCGTCTGTCCTGCTATCTATTGTGATGAGATTTGGCATGTTCATCCAAGTCATTTGTAAATATAATGAGCAAGACAAGCCCAAGGAGGCAGCTCCTGTCACAGCATCACTAGTAAGGCAGCCAGAGTATGGTGACTTTTATCAAAGGCTTTGCTGAAGTAAAGATGCAAAATATTTCCTGCATTTCCTTTTTTTCTTATTTTACTTTTATCTGACTTTAAAAGTTTTAATTACAGTTTACTTACAACAATATTTTAGTTTAAAATGGACAACCTTGTGATTAAATGTTTATATAACTTAAAAAGTGATACCCTGATAAATCTAGTACCTATTTGACACTGTGTATAGTTATTACAACATTATTAACTATATTCCTTATGCTGTACTTTACATCCCCATGACTATTCTCTAACTACCAAATTATACTCCTTAATCCTTTCATCTTTTCACACATCCCTGCAACACTCTCCCATCTGGCAACCATCAAAATGTTCTCTGTGCAGATGAGTTTGTTTCTATTCTGCTTGTTCATTTATTTTGTGTTTTAGATTCCACATATAAGTGAAATCATCTGACATTTGTCCTATGATTCTATTCCTGTTCTAGTTGTTTGCTTAGTTTGTTTTGTTTTTGTTCTGTTTTTGTTCTTTAGATTCAGTTGATGATATTTGTGAGTTTGTTTTCATTGTAATATTCATAGTTTTAATCTTCTTTTTCCTAAATAAGTCTTTAACATTTCATATAATAAAGGCTTGATGATGATGAACTCCTTTAGCTTTACTTTGTCTGAGAAGCACTTTATTTGTCCTCCCACTCTAAAAGATAGCTTTGCTGGATAGATTAATCTTGTTTGTAGGTCCTTGCTTTTCATCACTTTGTATACTTCTTGCCAGGCCCTTCTTGCTTATAAGGTTTCTTTTGAGAAAGTAGCTGATAGCTTCATGGGAACTACTTTATAGGTAACTCTCTGCTTATTAAAGATAAGATTCTCTCTTTATCTTTAACCTTCAGCATTTTAATTATGATGCGTCTTGGTGTGGACCTCTTTGGGTCCAACTGGCTAGGGATTCTCTGTACTTCCTGGACTTGTATGTCTATTTCCTTTGCCAAATTAGGGAAGTTTTCTTTCATTAATTTTTCAAGTAAGTTCTCAATTTCTTGCTCTTTCTCTTCTCCTTCTGGCACCCCTTGATTCAGATTTTGGCCCTTTTGGAGATACCATAGGGTCTTCTTAAACTGTTCTCTCTCTCTCTCTCTTTTTTTTTTTTTTTGAATTCTTGTTTCTTCATTTTGTCTGGTTGAATGTTTATTTCTTATGTTCCAAATCATTGACTTGAATCCCGACTCCCTTCCCTTCACTCTTGGTTTCTTGTGGATTTTTCTTTATTTCCTTTAGTAGAGACTTCATTTCCTCTCTTATGCTTTTGCCATATCCTATGAGATCTTTGACCATTCTGACCACCAGTGTTTTGAACCCTGCATCTGATAGGTCAGCTACCTCTGCATTGCTTAGTTTTTTTCTGGGGTTCTGTTCTGTTCCTTCATTTTGGCCATATTTCTCTCTCTCCTGATTTTGGCAGCCTTCCTGTGTCTGTGTACTAAGTAGAGGTGCTTTGATTCTGTTTTAGTGTACCTATTAAGTTGTATGGCTCAGAGCCTTGGGTATACACCAGGGCAGAGCAGCCATGGCTTTGTGTGTGCAGGAAGAGTAAAAAAGGGGCCAATGCCACTGCAGGCTGACCTCTGGGGGCTTGCCTGGCCCTACCCCATTTCAGTTCACTTCCCCCACTACCCATATGCATTTGGCAACCCTCCAGTTGCTGTCCTGGTTGTGGTTCCCAGGGTGGGTGAATTTGTGAATGTTCTGGGCTTTCCTGAGAAACTGGTAGTTTCTTCCACTGCCCCTACCCCCACTGGGTTTACAGCCAGAAGTTATCAGGCTTTCTTTCCTGGCACTGGAGTCCTGGCCTATGCAGTCTGGCCTGAGGCTGGGCTCACTTGCTCACAAGGTGTCTCCCTGATTTTTAGCCACCAAATGTGAATGTAGGTCTGCCTGTTCAGCCAGCCACTGTTGGCTTGCTGCCTCTTCACCCCCAGCTTACCACTGCCACACTGAGTCTTTTCTGCCCCATCTCCCAGTCTCCACCCTTCCTACCTGTCTGGATGAATATAGCTTCTTTAAATCCTTGGTTTTCAGAGTTCCATATAGTTCTGAGTTTTTTTCTGGGTGACTTTCTGGCAGTTCTGGGTGTTTTTCATTTTTAAGTTAGTTGTGTTCTTTCTTATGGTTGTGTAATGGGGCAAGGTATCTCTATTTATGCCTCCATCATGACTGGAAGCCCACCTTTATTGCCATTTTATTATTCATGTTTTTTATCCTCTTTTTTCTTCATTTTTTTGAAGTTATCTTTTTTAAAATATTTTATTGATTATGCTATTACAATTGTCCCATTTCCCCCCTTTCACTCCCCTCCACCTTGCACACCCTCTCCCACCCACATTCCCCCCTTTAGTTCATGTCCATGTGTCATAAATTCTTTAGCTTATACATTTCCCATACTATTCTTACCCTCCCCCATGTCTATTTTCTACCTACCATCTATGCTACTTATTCTCCATACCTTTTTCCCCTCTCTCCTCCTCCCACTCCCCTGTTGCTAACCCTCCATGTGTTCTCCATTTCTGTGGGTCTGTTCCTGTTCTAGATGCTTGCTTAGTTTCTTTTTGTTTTTGTTATAGGTGTGGTTGTTAATAATTGTCAGTTTGTTGTCATTTTACTATACATGTTTTTTTATCTTCTTTTTCTTAGAGAAGTCCCTTTAACATTTCATATAATAAGGGCTTGGTGATGATGAACTCCTTTAACTTGATCTTATCTGAGAAGTACTTCATCTGCCCTGCCATTCTAAACGAAAGCTTTGCTGGATAGAGCAATATTGGATGTAGGTCCTTGCCTTTCATGACTTGGAATACTTCTTGCCCGTAAGATCTCTTTTGAGAAATCAGCTGACAGTCTGATGGGAATTCCTTTGTAGGTTACTGTCCCCTTATCTCTTGCTGCTTCTAGGATTTTCTCCTTCATTTTTACCTTGGCTAATATAATTATGATGTGCCTTGCAGTGTTCCTTCTTGGGTCTAACTTCTTTGGGACTCTCTGAGCTTCCTGGACATCCTGGAAGTCTATTTCCTTTGCCAGAATGGGAAAGTTCTCCTTTATTATTTGTTCAAATGAGTTTTCAATTTCTGGCTCTTTCTCTTCTTCTGGTACCCTTATAATTCAGATGTTGGAATGTTTAAAGGTGTTTGGGAGGTTCCTAAGCCTCGCCTCATTTTTTTGAATTCCCATTTCTCCAGTCTTTTCTGTTTGGCAGTTTCTTTCTTCCTTCTGATCCACTCTATTGTTTTGAGTCCCAGTTTTCTTCCCATCACTATTAGTTCCCTGTGCATTTTCCTTCATTTCTCTTATCATAGCCTGCATTTGTTCATCTAATTTGTGACCAAAATCTACCAATTCTGTGAGCATCTTGATCACCAGTGCTTTGAACTGTGCATCTTATAGGTTGGCTATCTCTCAGTCACTTAAAAGTACTAACTGCAGAGCTTTCGATTCTGTTTGAGCCATCTTCCCCACCCCACCCCCTTTGGTCTGGTCGCACCTGTTACATATGAGGGGCAGAGCCTTAGGTGTTCACCAGGGCAGGACACCCCAGTCGCTGGGTTGTGACTTTGTATGTGGGGGTGGGGTCTAAGAGGGAACAATGGTGCTTGCTCCACTCTCTGTCAGAGCTCAGTCCCTTCTGCCACTTCTCCCAAGCAAACTGGGCCCCTCTGGTGCTGATTCCCATGTGGGTGGGCTCATGCACCCCCTGGGTCTTTCCAACAACCTCCCCTGTGAGGCTGGGAGTCTTTCCCTGTGCCTCAATCCCACAGGTGTTTTCAATCAATGTCCCGAGGCTCTATTTCCCAGCACTGGGATCCTGGGTTGTTTGCAGTGCCTTGCTTCACAATTCCTGCCTCGCTATGTCTGCTGCTTTCCACCCCTTAGCCAGGGTCTGCCAGCTGCCACTTTTGCACTCAGGGCCCACCCGCTGCAGTCTTGCATGCCCCGGATGCCTTATGTGCCCAATCCCAATGCTCTCTGCTCTCCACGCCACAACCCACGCCTGGCTGCCTGATTCTGCCCCTCCTACCGGTCTGGATGAATGGGTCTATTTTAACTTCTTGGTTATCTGACTTCCATACAGTTCAATTTTCTGTCAGTTCTGGTTGCTATTCTGTTTCTAAATTGTTGTTGTCTGTATCTTGGTTGTGCAAGGAGGCACAGTGAGTCTACCTATGCCTGCACCTTGGCCAGAAGTCACTTTTTCTTCTTTTTAAAGAAGACACTTCATTTTCTTGTAACACTGGTTTGATGATGATAAACTCCTTTAGCTTTTTATTGTCAGGGAAGCTCTTTATAATATGGCTGGATCATATTCCATTGTATATATGCACCATTTCTTTATCCATTCATCTATTGCTAATAACTGTTCTGTGTAGAATAATCTTGGTTCTAGGTCCTCGCTTTTCATCACTTTGAATATTTCTTATCATTTTTTCTAATGTGCAAGTTTTCTGTTGAAAAATCAGCTGACAGTCTTTGTGAGCTACCTTCTAGGTAATTGAGTGCTTTTCTCTTGCTGCTTTTAAGATTTTCTTTGTCTTTAACTTTTGACACTCTAATTATGATTTGTCTTTGTGTAGGTCTCTTTGGAGTCCTCTTGTTTGGGATCCTCTGCACTGCCTGGACTTGTATGTCTATTTTCTTCACCAGGTTAGGGAAATTTTTGTCATAATTGTTTCAAATAGCTTTTCAATTCCTTGCTCTCTCTCTCTTCTTTTTCCAGCACCCTCATGACACAAACATCGGTATGCTCTAAGTTGTCTCAGAGGCTCCTTATACTATCCTCAGTTTTTTGGATTCTTTTTTCTTTTTGCTGTTCTAATTGGGTATTTCCTGCTTTCTAATCTTCTAAATCAGTGGTTTGATCCTTTGCTTCATCTACTCTGTTGTTGATTCCCTATAAGGTAGTCTTCATTTAAATTAGTGTAGTCTTCATTTGTGACTGGTTCTTTTTTATATTTTCTATCTCCATTTTCATGTTTCCTATCTCTTTGTTGAAATTCCAAATTTCTCATTCTTTCTCTAAATTCACTGAACATCCTATGACCAGTGTTTTGAACGCTGCATCTGGAAGAGGTCTAGTTTGTCTCTGTTTTGTTTAGTTCTTTTTATGGAGTTTTGTTCTATTTTTTTTCATTTTGGACATGTTTCTTTATCTCCTCATTTTGACCATCTATCTGTGTTTGTTTCTGTGTATTAGGTAGAGCTGCTACATCTCCTGGTCTTGGTAGAGTGGCTTTATGCAGTAGATGTCTTGTAGGGCCCAGTGGTGCAGCTTCCCCAGGCACCCAAGCTGGACACTTCAGGTGTGGGCTGTGTGCACCCTCCTATTGTAGTTGAGCCTTGATTGCTGTTGGTATGTCAGTGGGAAGGATTTACCCCTATGCTGATCATCTGTGAGGACTGACCATGACTGCTGTGGAGAATCTGCTGTGCAGGGGCTAACCCAACAGACCAGAGATCACTTCAGTGGGACTCAGGTACCATCTGAGTCATTCCCTTGAGTGTGTCACTTGTGAAGGTAGTTGGGTAGTGCTTCAGCATGGTTTGAAGCTATGCACCAGGTAAGCTGACTCTGGGGCCTCCTGGGGGGTGCAGGCCAAGGTTAACTGTACTGTATGCCCTTCCCAGGGCCACCCAACATGAACTACAAATTGATCTGCACATGACTACTCCTGCTTGTCTTGGAGGTGCAAGGAGAGGCTAAGCTGGAAACAAAAGCCAGCTGCTCCTAGTGCCAGGCTGGGGCCATTTAGCAAGATGTATGGGGTACACAGAAGCCAGATGCTGCTTATTTGAGATTTTAGGAAAGTCTGAAGCATGAGCCAAGACAAGCCATTTGTATGGAAAAGCCACTGGAATGGGCTTGGATGGGCCTGCAGGTTGGGACAGAGTGGGGAATCATAAGAGTGGGTCTAGCAGCATTAGCCAGGTTGATGGAGACTCAGATATGGTGCCTGCAGGTTGGCTATTTAGGGGAGGGCTCAGCGAAGGAACAATGGCCTCTACCAGCACTTCTGTCTGGGAGAAAGTTGCCTCTCTAACTTTTGCCCCAATGCCAAACAATTTGGTTCCTTCTCGTGTGTCCCTGGTGCCTTTTAAGCTGTTGCTCCAGTGCTGGAGCTCAGAGTAAATGAATGCAAATAAGTCTTGTGTGGGCCCTTTAAGAGCAAGGTCTAGGACTCCAGGAGCTCTCTTCACTCAGCTGGGTTTTACAGCCCAAAGTTACAGGGACTTTTATTCCTGGCACTGCAAATCTGGGCTGGGGAGCCTAGTGTGAGGCTGGGATCCTGACTTGTTAGGGAGGACCTCTGAAGCCAAGATGTTTCTACCAATTTTTATTTTTATTTATTTTTAATACATTTTATTGATTATGCTATTACAGTTGTCCCATTTTTCCCTTTTCACTCCCCTCCACCCTGCAAACCCCCTCCCACCCACATTCCCCCCTTTTAGTTCATGTCCATGTATCATACTTATAAGTTCTTTGACTTCTACATTTCCCATACTATTCTTACCCCTCTACCTGTCTATTCTACCTACCATCTAAGCTACTTATTCTCTGTACCTTTCCCCCCTCTCTCCTCTTTCCCCCATCTTTGCTACTTATTTGAACTGTACCTTTTCTCCCACTCCCCTGTTGATAACCTTCCATGTGATCTCCATTCCTATGGTTCTGTTCCTGTTTTAGTTGTTTGCTTAGTTTTTTTTTGTTAGGTGTGATTGTTAATAATTGTGAGTTTGCTGTCACTTTACTGTACATATTTTTTATCTTCTTTTTCTTACATAAATCCCTTTAACATTTCATATAATACGGGCTTGGTGATGATGAACTCCTTTAACTTGACCTTATCTGAGAAGCACTTTATCTGCCCTTCTATTCTAAATAAAAGCTTTGCTGGATAGAGTAATCTTGGATGTAGGTCCTTGCCTTTCATGACTTTGAATACATCTTTCTAGCCCCTTCTTGCCTGCAAGTTTGCTTTTGAAAAATCAGCTGATAGTCTTATGAGAACTCCATTGTAGGTGACTGTCTCCTTTTCTCTTGCTGCTTTTAGGATTCTCTCCTTCATTTTTACCTTGGCTAATGTAATTATGATGTGCCTTGGTGTGTTCCTCCTTGGGTCCAACTTCTTTGGGATTCTCTGAACTTCCTATACTTCCTAGAAGTCTCTTTCCTTTGCCAGAATGGGAAAGTTCTCCTTTATTATTTATTCAAATAAGTTTTCCACTTGTTGCTCTTCCTCTTCTCCTTCTGTTACCCCTATAATTTGGATGTTGGGACTTTTAAAGATGTCCTCCTAAGCCTCTCCTCATTTTTTTTTTTTTTGAATTCTTCTTTCTTCATTCTTTTCTGTTTGGTTGTTTCTTCCTTCTGGTCCACACTGTTGATTTGAGTCTCAGTTTCCTTCCCATCACTATTGGTTCCCTGTACATTTTCCTTTATTTCACTTAGCATACTCTTCATTTTTTCATCTAATTTGTGATCAAATTCAACCAGTTCTGTGAGCATCCTAATTAACAGTGTTTTGAACTGTACATCTGATAGGTTGGCTACCTCTTCTTTGCTTAGTTGTAGTTTTTCTAGAGCTTTGATCTGTTCTTTCATTTGGACCATTTTTTTTTTTTTTGTCTTGATGTGTCGTTACACAGTGAAGGGCAGAGCCTTAGGTGTTCACCAGGGTGAGGCAACCCACATCACTGGGTTGTGATGCTGTATGTGGGGGAGGGGTTGGAGAGGGAACAATGGTGCTTGCTCTGCTCTCTGCCAGATTTCAGTCACTTCCCCCCTTCCCACAAGCAAATTGGGCCCTTCTGGTGCTGATTCCCATTGGGTGTGGGTTCTAGGACCCTTTGGGTCTCTCCAGTGAACTCTCCTGTGAGGCTAGGAGTTTCTCCTGCTGTCGACTCAGCTCCCACAGGTGTTTCAATCAGTGGTTTGAGGCTCTATTTCCCTGTGCTGGGACCCTGGGTTGTGCTGTCTGTCTCGCTCCCCAGTTTTGCCTTGCTTGTCTGTTTGCAAATGTGGGACCATCTGCTCCACCAGTCGCTGCCTTGCTCATCCCAGTCTGCCAGCCGCTGCTTTGCCGTGAGTCCTCTCTGCCCTGTTGCCCGACTCTGCCCTTCCTATCAGTCTAGTTGAATGTGTCTTCTTTAACTCTTCGGTTGTTGGAGTTCCATACAGTTTGATTTTCTGTCAGTTCTGGTTGATTTTGGCTTTTAAATTGTTGTTGCCTTCTTTTGGTTGTGAAAGGAGGCGCAGTGTGTCTACCTATGCCTTCATCATGGCCGGAAGTCCCTCCTCCCAATTTTTAATGACCACACATGGTGCAGGACCAGCTCATTTTGAGTCTCCACCCTTTCTAACTGTCTTGGTATGATTTCTTCTTTATATCCTTAATTATTGGGCTTCTGTTCACTTAGATCTCAGGTGATTCTAAATGATGATTATTCTGTAGTTCAGTTATAATTTTGAGGTGGTTGTACAAGGTTCTGAGTACTGAATTTACCTGCTCTCTGGATTTCTTAATTCATCTTGTCAAAGCAGTAGATAAAATTAATCTCATGTGACTTTCATGTGCATCTGTGCTGACTGCTATTTATTATGCCTTTCATGTTAAATCCAGACAGTAAATCAGAACTTTAATAGCCCTGCTTAGAATGTTTCTTGGAATTAGTGTATTATTTTAGACTTTATCTACTTCTCTTATGTTTTTACTTTCTCTGGCTCTTTAACAGGCCAGATCACCCAGGTATCACATCTTGGCCTGTCCTTACAATGATCTTAAGTGATTATTCAAGACCATAGCACTTATGTCCTGTTCTCCTCAACTTTGTGTTCATTGTCATCCCTTATTTTGAATAGTTTGCAATATACTTGCATATAAAATTTTGACTTAGTTTTTCTTAGATTTAAAAGTCCTCTGTTTGGACTGTTCCATATTTTTTAAATATAATTTTTTCATTTTGAAAAAACTTTTCAAATTTACATAATTGTTGCAAGTAGAGTTCCAAGAAGTTTTTTTTTTTTTTTCTTGAACCAGTTGAGACATAAACCACATTGAGGACATGTTGCTTATCACCTCCTGCCACACCCCAGCCCTGCCAGGTAATACAGTAGTGGGTATTTCATACAAACAAGGATGTTCTCCTATTTAATGATAATCATCAAATAGTCATCAAAATCAGCAACTGATCATTGATACATTACTTCCATCTAATCTTTAGATGTCATTCAGGTTTTGCCAGTTGACTCAATAGTGTCTTTTATAGCAAAAGACCCCAGCTCAGAATCACATGTTACTTTTAGGTGTCATGTCTCTTTATTTGCCTTCAGTCTGGAGCAATTCCTCAGTCTTTTCTTGACTTTCATGACTTTGATGGTTATTACATAGCATATCTCTTAATTTGGGTTATACCTAAGTGATGTATGAATTTATTTAGACTCACATTTTTGCCTCTGGAAACAAAATCAGGCTTTTATCCAACAAACCTGGGAACCATGAGGTGTGATGAATTCACCAAGGAAATACTATATTGTGAATAATATAAGCACTAATTAGCAAGAATTTTTCATTGCTACCATTATCGTGCCTTCTCTCAAACATTAGCAATTTTCAAATAAAATATTTTTATAAATATGGTGCCTTCTCTCAAACATTAGCAATTTTCAAATAAAATATTTTTATAATGTAAGTCATTTTAAGTTTATGACTTCATACATAATGACTTCAAATGTAGAACTCTTTATAATAAGATAGTCATACACACATTTATAACTAGTCATTTCTAAGTTCTTTTTTCAATATAATTTTAAAAGTTAAAAAAAAATTTTAAGATTTTACTTATTTATTTATTTTTTAGAAAGGGAAAGGTAGGAAGAAAGAGAGGGAGAGAAACATCAATGTGAAGTTGCCTCTCACACACCCCCTACTGGGGACCTGTACCACAACCCAGGATGGGTCGAAACCATACTAGACTGGGAATCAACCAGCAACCCTTTGGTTTGTAGGCTGGTGCTCAGTCCACTGAGCCACACCAACCAGGGCTAATTTTAAGTTTTTAATTGGTCATGTTTTATTTATTTATTTATTTATTTATTTATTTATAGACAAAGGGGAAGGGAGGGAGAAAGAGAGGCAGAGAAACATTATTGTGTAGTTGCCTCTCGCGTGCCCCCTACTGGGGACCTGGCCCACAACCCAGTCATGTGCCCTGACTGGGAATCAAATCAGCAACCCTTTGGTTCTTAGGCTGGTGCTCAATCCACTGAGACACACCAGCCAGGGCTTTTTCCTCACTTAAGTAATATCACTTAAAGATAATGCTACTGTAATTTCTTCCTTTCTAAATTTCTTAAACATGTTTTCTTTCATATCTTATTGATTGACTAGGTCTTCCAAAACAATATCAAATAATAATAAATATTGCTGGTATCATTGGCTTCTAATTTCAGAAAGATATTTAGATAGATAAACATTGGTGTTTGATGCTCCTTCCCACTCTTTTTCATGTAAATTTGCCTGATTGATTTACTAAAGATAACTGCTACAAATGTTTAGATTTGGCACATCAAAGGAAACCACCAGTCATCTCAATCTAGATACCTTTGTCATATTTAGGAAACATCTTTCTGTTCCTTGAAAGAAAATCAACATATTTTAAATCTTATCTTCTTAAAAAAATCTATTGGTGGGATCCTGGTTTCTAAAAATTTCTGGTCATTCAAACTCTCTTGACCCTTGGGTTTTGCTCTGCTCCTTTCTTGAAGGAAAACAACCAATTTTATAAGGAAATGTGTCTTCTGTGTGACATGTCCTCTTCTGTGAACAAAAGAAAGCCAGGCAGAAGAATATTTATGAAAACATACAGTAGGGAACCTTGGAAAAATACACATAGGGGAAAATATATAGGGAAACTTGGCTATTAGGAGTAGAAAGTATTCCTGGAAGCTCTCAGAATTTTTGAGACAATTGCATCTTTCACATGGAAGTTAGTCAGCCATTTATAATTAAGGAAACTAGACAGGTAAGACAGAGAAATTGTGACAGCTCATGTGGAAGCCATGTGTTGCTGTGAAAAGTTGAGAAACTCCTCCCAACCCTGTCACTTAGCTGTGAATTTAGAGCAAATTACTCATGCTCTGTCTGGTCGAAAGATTCTCCACTAATAAGCCAGAAACATGATCCTTGCCCCAGGTTTTATAGCTATGTCTAGAGCTGTGTTAAAAGCCCATGCCCTCTAAACACATTGAGGAGGTTTTGCTTAAAAGTTAATAGGACAAGGTGTAGTGGATGCTGTGATATGTGTTGCAATTTCCCCACTTCAAGACCAAGGCACTTACTCCCCAGCTGTTGGCATGGTAGTAACAGACAGCTCTCAGCCATGTCCCTCTCAGGGAATCACCCACAGTGGCTGAGAACCATCCTGCCTAAAGTAAAGCATCTTCCCCTCCTGTCTCCACCCGCTGTCCCCAGCAGTCCATGTCTAGTGAATAAACAATGAGGGGGTTTAAAGGCCTGGCCCCTTTACCTTAATTCAGGACAAGTCTGAAGGGTCATTCTAGTTCTAGAGCTTCTTGTGGGATTGGCTGAGACCTTCATTGTGACTGCATCAAAATTCAACTCCTCCTTCTGTTCAGTCATGCTTCCTTCACTCCCTATTATAGGGTTGTTAATTTAGGGAGATAATTTTGTTTATTGTCAAGGACCAAGAAACAAAGTCTAGAGATGCTCTATACAAGTGGTGGTATACTGAGGGGTGAGTTGGAGAGGAGACAGTAACATACAGCATTATTTTAAGTGAGCTCCAGCTCTTCATTCTAACATTTGAACCAAGGAGAGATAGCCACCCTTTTTCACTAAGGCTACAGAAGAATGGAAACCTCATTCAATTGATCAGTTCCTACAGGGCAGGACAAGCAAGAGGCTATTATTTTAAGCTGCTGCAAGAGGCCACTCATGGTCTGTTGGGATCTCCCATCCCAAGAATAGAATGGATGCTGAAGGTGGTACAGGGTTGCTGGTGGTGGCTGGTGATGGTGGTCCTTAGGTCTTGGATTTCTCTTCTCAGTTATAATCTTGGCAGTCAAATAGAGATGACTGAGGTGGATCTGTCCACAAATCATTCCAAGGTCTCTTTTGGCTTTATTCACTAGTCTGAATTTCTACAGGATTTTTTTTCACATTCTTATTTTCTTTGAAGACATCCCTTATCCTCCTGATAGCCTAAGTTCTGTAATTGTGAGTACTGAAATGCTTGCTCTCTCTTAGCATTTCTTGGCACAGATCAAACACTTGTGCATAATTGGAGGCTGCCATTTGGGAAAGAAAGAAAGAAATAGGTCCTCTTTGTAGAGGTCCTGAGTTTAATCCAACCACACAATATCAGTGTATGCAAAAACCACAAATGAAATAAAATACAGTGGGGTTCGGTCTCACTAGCAGGCCAGGGGACTCAGCCTAGGTGAGTACCTGGTTGCACTTAGGGTCACTGTGAAAACTTTCTATAGGTATTGATCTTAAGCCACTTGCCAGTAAACTTCCTGAATACAAGTCTTTATCTCAGTGTCTGTTTGCCAGGGAACCTGACTTATGACACAAGAATATAAATGTAAATGTGGATGGATTTTATTTTAGAATGCATACATGTTTTAAATGTTATGAACACCCAACAATAAGAAATTTGTTTAATGGATCATGCTACATCCATATTATGAAATACCATGCTATAGAGACATGAATAGGAGTAAATGATTAGGATACATTTTTAATAGCTTTTTTTGTTATATATAACATATATGCAGAAAAATTAACAAATTTTAAATATATAACTCTAAAAATTAATCCAAAGTGAACTTATCTTTGTTCACCACTATCAAGGTTAAGAAATTTAATTTTATCAGGAGCCCAGATACATTTTAAGAGAAAAAACAGAACCTGAAGCAGTATTATAAAGTACATAGCATTTTTTTAAGATTTTGTTTCTTTTGCTTGTTTTCTTAATTGGTACATTTATTAAAAACATAGACTAATGGTCCTGTGTTTAAATGTTGTTGCAGTTGTGTGCTGACTTCCACAAAACATAACTAATCATAAGGAACTCTTCAACGAATACATTCCAGACAGAAGTAAAAAGGTCAACAGAAAAGACTGATAAGACAGGGATACTGCAGACAAAATTCTCTTATATAATTAATACTTGCTAGAAAGTGGAATTTGACATTATTTACAATTACAGCAACATTCATGGAGGCTGAATATCACGGGCATAAGAAATGTCTTTTCATAGTTCCCAAATAGTTTTCTATTTTAGCTATGAAGGTCAGTTACCACAACCAAACTTGTTCTTAATAAGCAGAAGTTTTATGTCCATTCAAAGAGTCTCTTACATCTTTCTGGGCCTATTCATTTGCAGATTCATTTGCAGAGCAGAAACTGTAACCAGATCCTTCGTATCATGCATTCACATGCAATGTCCAATCTTTATATTATATGCTGTCCACTTTCTTTAAGATAAAAGGAGTGGCTCACAGCAGGGCCACATAGATGAGGAAGTTCCATAAAGGAGGAAATCACATCCCCGTGGATCTTTCGTTTCATCTCCTCAGAGTCCAGCTTCAGCGCGGGGCCCTCAACATGAAACATCGCAGTGCTGCCTCACCAGCTTCCAGCTGCCACACTTTGCTTTTCTGTTTATTTCTTTTTAGAGACAGGGGAAAGGAGGAAGAGAAACCTTGATCAGCTGCCTCTCACACATGCCCCGAACAGGGACAGAACTGAAACCCAGACATGTGCCCTGACCGGGAATCAAACTGGTGACCTTTTGCTTTACAGGATGACCCCCAACCAACAGAGCCACATTGGTCAGCGCAGTATTCCGTATTTTATAAAAAATGTACATAGCATAGACAAAATTATGGAAAATTACACAGAATGTTTAGTAGATGATAAAGTACAAGTGACATATTTCTACTTGTTTATCAGGAATTTTATTATTTTGTGTCTTTTTCAATTCTTACAGTCCACTTGGTAACTTAGAGAAATGTACACTGGAATTTTCTAATGAATAATTACTTACAATATATTGACTTGTTCCCAAAATTAACTAATGGGAATCCTCTAATTCTATCTTATGAACTCTATTGCTAGATTTGTCTCTCATTTCTGGGTCTCTGATAAGTCTGTATTCCTGAAACTTTCTGTTTACCCAATGAATTGATGATGGAACCACAGACAGGCCAACACTTTTTTCCTACTATAGAAATCAACAACTGTGGGGTGGGCGGAGGGCTGGGGGGAGGAGGGCAAAGGGGAAAAAATTAGGACGACTGTAATAGAATGACAATAGAAATTTTTAAAAGAAAACATATAATAAATTAGTGTATTAAATTACTTATTTTTATGCTACCTCAGCTCTACAATTAAAGCTTTATTAAACTTCTTCAAATGTGAACACTCTGAAGACATTTAATTTGTTTCTCACTTAAAGGAGTTTGTGCATTCCAGTTAATATTAAAATATACAAAATCCGTATGTGGTAAAAATTCATTTCTTGCTAATCTTTTGATAGGAGGGGGGTAGGGGTAAGTGAGAACATTTCTCTCCCTTTCTATGTATCTGTGTTTCTGTGTGAATAAGCTTGTTTTTTAGTTATACCAAAGGCAATTAATTGGAGAATGCATCCACAAAAGCAACTTTGACTCTTTAAAAAGCATAAATGTCCTAAAGAAATAGATTTTATATTAATATCCAATCTTTCTTTCTGGGAAGTATTAAGAGGAAGTTCTTTAGAAGAAAAAAAAATTTGGAAAAAATGTTTTAACTGGGTACAGTCTTAGAAATCATCTTTCTTCACTCTCTCATTTCTCAGAAAACAATACTATGGCTCAGAGAAGCCACATGGTTTGGCACAGTCACTGCAGATCTGCTGACAGGGGCCTTGTGATCATGCTGAGGGAGGGGGCTGGGTTGCCTGACATCCACACTAATACTCACACAAGTGCTGCCGAAGGTGAAATGCTCTCCCCTGCTCATATAAAACAACCAGAACACTGCTGAGGTCTGCTTTTCTAGCTCCTCTGCAAGACAGAAAATGGATTAAAGGGGAAAAAACAGAGCGTTGGCTGCTGGGGCTCAGTGGGTTGGGCATTGTCCCATAAAGTTAAAGGTCGCCAGTTCAATTCCCAGTCAGAGCACATGCCTGTGTTGCTGGCCAGGTCCCTGGTTAGGAGTGTATGAGAGGCAGCCCATCAATATTTCTCTCCCTCACTTTCTCCCTCCCTCCCCTTCTCTCTAAAAATAAATAAATAAAATCTTTTTTAAAAGTTTGAATCTTTTAAAAGAGTTGAATTTGGGGCAGAAACAAAAAAGCAGAGAGGGATTAAGGATTCGCCTTTCTGGAGAAGTGAGACCCATATTCAGGGAGAGGAAACTCCTTTCAGATGAGATTGCAATGAGAGAAGACATTAGGACTATTTAATCTAAAACTCAAAGTAGATCAGCCAATGGGTCAGGAGGTTGAACTTAGTAAATAAAAGGCTCCACTAAAAGTAGATGTGAGATTTGTCCTCTGAATTAGATAAGGCTGAACTCTCTGTACTGACTTCCTTATCCATGTGGTTTGCTCTTGACAATATCTCCCATTTTGGGGAAAAAAGGCACTATTGTGCTTGATGATTAACACAAGAAGGAAAGCAGGAGGTAGAACTGAGACCAGAAAAATTTCTAAGCAAATATCTATTCTCAAGACCTTGCTTCCTTGATGGAGGCAGCACATGAGGATTCTTAAAAAGAGGGAAGAAACTGCTTGAAGTAACTATCCTTCTGGGGACCTCTTCCTTCTAAACAGGATCCCCTTCCTTCAGGGTCTCCAGTGGAATCAACAAATGCACCCTAGATCTCGGAGCTGGGAGCAGAGTGTGGGACAGAGAGTGTGGGCTGGTGAACAGAGTTGGGGTTGGAAGGGGAAGCTGTGAGAGAGAAGCAAGAGCTGGCTAGAGTAAAATCCTAAAAGAGAAGATTAAAGATAAAGAGAAAATCTTCAAAGCAGCAAGAGAAAAGGAGACAGTTACCTACAAAAGAGTTCCCATAAAAATATCAACTGAGTTCTCAAAAGAAACCTTGCAGGCAAAAGGTGGCTGGAAAGAAGTATTCCAAGTCATGAAAAGCAAGGGCCTACATCCCAGATTGCTCTATCCAGCAAAACTACCATTTAGAATGGAAGGGCAGATAAAGTGCTTCCCAGATAAAGTAAAGTTAAAGGAGTTCATCATCACTAAGCCCTTATTATATGAAATGTTATAGGTTCTTATCTAAAAAAAGAAGAAGATAAAAAATATGAACAGTAAAATGACAACAAACTCACAACAATCAACAACTGAACCTAAAACAAAAACAAAGCAAACAACTAGAACCGGAACAGAATCACAGAAATGGAGATCACATGGAGGGTTATTGGCAGGGTGGGGGAGAGGGGACAATAGGGGAAAAGGTCCAGGGAATAAGCAGCATAAATGGTAGGTACAAAATAGATGGGAGGGGGGCGGTTAGGAATAGTATAGAAAATGGAGGAGCCAAAGAACTTATATGTATGACCAATGGACATGAACTAAGATGGGGGGGTGGGGGCGGAATGCTGGTGGGAGGGTGCAAGGCAGAGAGGAATAAAGGAGAGAAAAAAATGAGACAACATAATAGCATAATCAACAAAATATATATTTTAAAAATGTGTTTAACAAGAATAAAGGACAAACGGATAGTAGGAACAAATGAAGCCCAAATGGTCAATGATTTGGCCATATTTATCAAATTCTACACAAAAGAGAAAGTAAATCACAAAAGTACTATATTCTTATTTCGAAGGAGTGCTCTGGTTGTTTGCTGAGACAGTTCTTAAAATTTACCACTGAACTGATAAAAGATTTAAGTCTTTGATCATCTGTTTCTCTTTGTTCTGATTTCATGAGTAAAGCAAGATGTTAAAGGGTGGTTTCTTTCATTTTGGGTAAGGCTCCCTGAATAAAGGGAGTTGCCAATATGAGTTGCTGTTCATCCAAGCAGGACTTGGTCAAAAAGAGATGAAAGCCTGAGTTTTAGTTCTAATGCCTTGAGGAGTAAGGAAAACAAACAAGCATCTTCTAGCTCATGGTAAACATCACAAGAGGGTTACAGCAGCACTAGATACTACACTGACACCTTGATGAATAGGGTTGATATTTCTTATTCAGATAGCTTTATTACCACATGCTATGCACCATATTTTACATACAGGCATATATTCCACATTAAATTTTCCCACAAAACTGTTATGTTTATATATTGTTGTTGTTGATTTATATATTAGAAGACAGGCACAGAGGAATAGTAACTGAGCAACTCTTATAATAAAGGCCTCAGAAAAAAAATTGGGACTGAAAACTGGACAAGGCAATTCAAAATCTATATGCATTATCACTGTACCACAATACTTACATAATCAGTTTAATTACAAACATACCAACCCATGTATATAATTATTTAATTTCCCATGAGCCCTGAGAACTCAGTTAATGCCTCCATGTGCTCAATATGCATTGGGTCAATTTCACTTGAATGCAACTTTACAATTTTTTTTTGAAAACACTGTATCACCCCTCTTCAGACACACCTGTCCATAGTTATATTTGAATTCTCCTCCCCTCTCCAGGGTGGGGGAGAATTTCTAATTGAGGAAAAGAGAAAGGCTCATTCTTTTCCTATGCCATTCAGAAACTTGATCAAAAAGTCAAGTTCCCCATCTCTTCCAGCCAAGGTGGAGACGTAGGTAGACACACTGTGCCTCCTCGCACAACCAAAATAAGGACAACCATTTAAAAAAAAAAACAACCAGTACTGGCAGAAAATTAAACCATATGGAAGTCCGACAACCAAAAAGTTAAAGTAGACACATTCATCCAGACAGGTAGGAGGGGGAGAGTCAGGGAGCTGGGATGGACAGGGCTCACAGCAGGGCAGCTGGCACACACCGGGCATGCAAGGCAGGAGTTGAAAGACCCCGGGCACACAAAGTGGCAGCTGGTAGACCCAGCAAGGTGGCGGATTGTGGAGGGGTTCTGTGCACAAGGTGGCTGGCAGGCCAGGAGTTTCCACATTCGCATGCAGATAAACCAGGTGAAACTGGGGAGCGAGAAAGACAGCACAACCCAGGGTCCCAGCATAGGGAAATAAAGGCTGAAAACACTGATTGAAAACACCAGTGGGGGTTGAGGTGCAGGAAGAGACCCCCAGCCTCACAGGAGAGTTTGTTGGAGAGACCCACAGAATCCCAGGATGTACAAAAACCCACCCACATGGGAATCAGAATCAGAAGAGCCCAATTTGCTTGTGGGTAGTGGGGAAAGTGACTGAAATCAGACAGAGAGTAGAGCAAGCACCATTGTTCCCACTTGGACCCCGCCCCCACATACAGCATCACAACCCAGTGACTGGGCTGCCCACCCCTGGTGAACACCTAAGGCTCCACCCCTCATACATAACAGGTGCAACCAGACCAAAAGAAAAAAAAAAACGGCCCAAACAGAAGATCAGATCAAAGCTCCACAGCAAATACAACTAAGCAACCAAGAAAGAGCCAACATATCAGATGCACAGTTCAAAAGCACTGGTGATCAGGATGCTCACAGAATTGGTTGAATTTGTTTGCAAATTAGACAAAAAAATGAAGGCTACACTAAGTGAAATGAAGAAAAATGCACAGGGAACCAATAGTAATGGGAAGAAAACTAGGACTCAAATCAATGGAGTGGACCAGAAGGAAGAAAGAAACAACCAAACAGAAAAGAATTGAGAAATAAGAATTCAAAAAAATGAGGAGAAGCTTAGGGACCTCCAGGACATCTTTAAACATTCCAACATCCGAATTATAGGGGTACCAGAAGTGGAAGAGGAAGAGCAACAAGGGAAAAGTTATTTGAACAAATAATAAAGGAGAACTTCCTCAATCTGGCAAAGGAAACAGATTTCCAGGATGTACAGGAAGCTCAGAGAGTCCCAAAGAAGTTGAACCCAAGGAGAAACACACCAAGACACATCATAATTACATTAGCCAAGGTAAAAATGAAGGAGAGAATCCTAGAAGCAGCAAGAGATAAGGAGACAGTAACCTACAAAGGAGTTCCCATCAGACTGTCAGCTGATTTCTCAAAAGAGACTTTGCAGGCAAGAAGGGGCTGGAAAGAAGTACTCCCAGTGATGACAGGCAAGGACCTACATCCAAGATTGCTCTATCCAGCAAAGCTTTCATTTAGAATGGCAGGGCAGATAAAGTGCTTCTCAGATAAGGTCAAGTTAAAGGAGTTCATCATCACCAAGCTCTTATTTTATGAAATGTCAAAGGGACTTATCTAAGAAAAAGAAGATAAAAAAGCATGTATAG